>CAUDMG010000915.1:17500-32500 GCA_958450375.1 Homarus gammarus
CCTCCCCCCATCACCTTCCTCCCCTCTTCCTCCCCCCTCCCCTTCCCCCCCCCTCCCCTTCCCCTCTGCACTACCTGAAATATTTGTTAATCTTTTATTCAGAATGAAATCTCTTAAGTAAAGGTTGCGAGAGAGAGAGAGAGAGAGAGAGAGAGAGAGAGAGAGAGAGAGAGAGAGAGAGAGAGAGAGAGAGATGAAGCACCAATAACCAGACACCAGACTGGGGGGTGCTTGTTAGAACAAACTCTCCCACAACAGTAGTTCAACATGGCCTTAATTGCTTGTCCGGCAGTTAAGGGGCAAAGTTAAGACGGTGTGCGGGGGGTGGGGGGGTGGGGGGGGAAGATAACTTATTATTTACTAATTAATTAAATGAATGAGTGGCAGTTTAGTTACCTTGTTTAATGAGCTTAATCTGGAATAGCTGTTGAGGAGTACTTTGTGTTAGCTATTATTATTATTATTATTATTATTATTATTATCATTATTATTATTATTATTATTATTATTATTATCATTATCATTATTATTATTATTATTATTATTATTATGTCTGAAAGTTTACCTTAATAATGATCCTAGACTGAGAGAGAGAGAGAGAGAGAGAGAGAGAGAGATAGAGAGAGAGAGAGAGAGAGAGAGAGAGAGAGAGAGAGAGAGAGAGAGAGTAAACACCATAATCATCGCCACCACCTGCCCTTTCTCTACCTTAACCCTCTCCTTCGCCACCCCTTTACCCCTTCCCTTAGTGGGTACCCCCTAATTTACCCCTTACTCTGTGTCTCTCAATGTCCAGGGCGTCTTCTAGGGCTGTCATTGGTCGGCGCTGAAGGCATTTCTATATTGTTTGGGTTGTCATTGGTTGGCGCGACGAGCAAAGAATAATAATAATATAAACAATAACAAAAACATTTACAAAACCAAAATTCTATTAAAAACAAATAAAAAATATCAAGACAAAATCACAAATATTAAAAAAAATCACAAAAATAACAACAAAAACAAACACACAAACGAGAACAAATTCCCCCTAAAATTCAAAAGAACTGATGAACAAGAACAAGGAAACATATAAGAACAATAATAAATAACATGAACAAGAACAATACCAAAAAACAAGAACAAATAACAAAACATGAAGAAATAAAAACATGTGAACAAATAACAAGAACAAGAGAACAAATTAGAACAAAATAACAAGAATAAGAACAAAATAACGAAAACAAGAACAATAACAAAAAGTAAATAACAGTTAAAACAATAACAAATAAATAATAATACAGAACAAATAACAAGAACAAGAACAAATTAACAAGAACAAAATAACAAGATCACAAGGCTGAGAACACGTTAATCAATCAACCGTCTCACCTGCCCCCGGGGAGGACCTCCAGGTGGCCAGCCTGGTGGTGAGGAGAGGAGGAGGAGGAGGAGGAGGAGGAGGAGGAGGAGGTAGAGGAAGAGTAGGAGGAAGAGGAAGAGGAGGAGGAGGAGGAGGAAGTTAATGTATCGATGATGGAAGAATTAATGAGCTGAATATAATGATGTGGAAAGAGAGAGAGAGAGAGAGAGAGAGAGAGAGAGAGAGAGAGAGAGAGAGAGATGATGATGATGATGATGAACCTGAGGAATGACGTGTGTGTGTGTGTGTGTGTGTGTGTGTGTGTGTTAAGGAGAGATAAAAGCTGTCCTATTCTTAACTTTCTACAAACATCCTTCATCTATTCTCACTCCCACCCCTACCCTATCCCCCCTCCTCCTCCTCCCCTACCCCCTCTCCCCCCATAGTCAAGGTCACGTCACATAGTGTATATAACCATTCTGATGCAGCAGCTGGCTATAACCTAAAACACGTTCCTCACCACCTGTCTCTCTCACACCCACCCCCCACCACCTGTCTCTCTCACACCCATTCCCCCACCACCCCCCCTACCTTGACTCACCGCCCCCTCACACACCCCCCACTTGCCTCCCACACTTCGGCCTCCACCACAACCTGCCTCTCACACCCCCACCTTGTTTCGCACACCCCCCTCTCCTCACCACTATCACCACCTACCTCTCACACCCCCACCCCTACCACCTGTCTCTCATCTCCCCCCCCCCCCACACTTCTGTCTCTTGCCTTCACCTGTCTGTTTATCATTCCATTTATGCAAGAACCCGATTGACCACCTGTCCTTTCGTTCTTTCGTCTCTCCTTCCTTCCGTCCGACCCTCCGTCTCTCTTTCCTTCCGTCCTTTCGTTTCTCCTTCCATCCATCCGACCCTCCGTCTCTCTTTCCTTCCGTCCGTCCAATTGTCTCTCTCTCTCCGTCCTTTTATCTCGCCCTACACTCGCCTAACCTGAACAAGTTACGTGAAAAATAACCAATTCAAAAAAAAAAAAAAAGATACTCAAATTGTAATCATTTCCTAAAGGCACAGTGTCTGTCTGTCTGTCTGTCTGTCTGTCTTTTATAACTGCCATTCGCTCACCTGTTTGGCTTCTCATTAATGAAATAATAAAATTAAACAACAACAAAAACAATAATAAATAAATAATAATAATAACACCAACAAGAAGCAAGTCAGTCAGTCGTTGGTCATCCTGGGAAATAAAACACTTCCTTATGATCAATAGTAGTAGGTCAGTCGTTGGTCATCCTGGGAAATAAAACACTTCCTTATGATCAATAGTAGTAGGTCAGTCGTTGGTCATCCTGGGAAATAAAACACTTCCTTCTGATTAAAACAATAATAAACCTGTTATTACGAGACGCTCCACAACACGACCCTGAATTACATTACGTATTAACCCCGGGCGGAATTACTCTACATTAACTATAGCCATTGCATTAAGTATAGAGCATTATCAATATTTTACTCTTGATGGAACGACCTATTAGCGAGATGGCCGCTAGATGTTTCGCTATTACACAAAGGGGATATAAATCTTCGTTGCTAGACACGCTATGGAATCTAGGACGCTTCCGCTGGCTCGCTAACACCAGGTTGTAAAGTCGAGATGGGGGTGTTGTGTTGATGTGTGTTTGTTTGTTTGTATGTATATGTGTATATGGATATGTACGTGTTTATGAACGTTCTACACACACACACACACACACACACACACACTGCTTATATACACACCTATATCCATTACCCTACTCCCTTCCCCCTTCCCCCTCCCTTCTCCCTTCTCCCTCCCTTCCCCCTCCCCTCCCTTCTCCCTTCCCCTCCCTTCCCCCTCCCCTCCCTCCCTTCTCCCTTCCCTCCCTTCCCCCTCCTTCCACTACCCCCTCTCCATAGCACAACTAACGATAACCAACAACGAACGATTTCCCGCCAATCACAAATCACCGTGGATGTAAATAACGATTTTTTAATAACAAGTCATTAACGCTTACCTGTCGTTTTTTTTTTCTTTCCAGCGTTTTTATATCTTTTTTTCTTATTGGCATTATTCCTCTCCCCCGTGCTGAAGCCGGAAATAAGGCATTATACAGCTCACATCTGTCTGTCAGTTAGAGTGATTTATCAGGGTTATATTTTTTTTCACATAACAGGTGGAGAGGTGATTGGTGGTGGTTGTGGTGAGATAACGTAATTTGACATGAACCACACGTGATTAAACAATGACTGAGGACACGTCTAGACATGATGGAGCAGAGGATGACGTGAGGGTGATGAACAAAACACACGGGTGATTGGTCTAAGAATGACGTGGTGCCAGGTATGAACACACAGGTAATACACACACACACACACGCACACACACACACACACACACACACACACACACACACACGTCACCAAGACCCAACAATATAACTAACTAGTAAACAACACCAATTAAAGCAAATCACCAGGTAGCAGCCTTCGTTACCCACATGCAAGGCTAATAAGACGACCAGTTTTCCCACCTTAATTGTGAAGTTAATTGGTGAACTAACATCCCAACTACGAGTTAACTACGAGTGTTAACAAGTATTTACTGTTCTCTGTAACTAGCAGGGCTGTGGCGGAGGGAGGTAGAGGGAGGGAGAGAGGGAGGGAGGAAAGATTGGATTCTCAATTTTTTTCTTTATATAATTAGTATTTTTTCAGGTCACATGGATATTAGGAACCTCATTTTATTTTACCTTAAGATTAACTACTGTAACGTTAATTAAAAAACTAACCTAACCTAACCTTACCAAACAACCAACCACCCCCCCCCCCCCCACACACACAACACGTGAGTGAGTGATTGCATGAGTAAGTGAGTGATAGCGTGAGTGAGTGAGTGCATGAATGAATACGTGAGTTGAGTGAGTGAGTGAGTGATTCCATGAAATAATACGTGAGTGAGTGAGTGAGTGATTCCATGAAATAATACGTGAGTTGAGTGAGTGAGTGAGTGATTCCATGAAATAATACGTGAGTGAGTGAGTGAGTGAGTGATTCCATGAAATAATACGTGAGTGAGTGAGTGAGTGAGTGAGTGACAGGGTTAGAGTAAATTATTTGTTATGACAGACACGTGACTAACTGCCAGACACAGACACAAATATATAAACTTAATAAAAATTATATACTGCACCGGAAGCTAGACACTTGTCTGTCTTGTGGCGGGATAACTCTCTCTCTCTCTCTCTCTCTCTCTCTCTCTCTCTCTCTCTCTCTCTCTCTCTGTAATAATAATAATAATAATAATAATAATAATAATACTAATAATAATAATACGGTCTCAGGATTTGTCGCATAATTGCTTGACTATTAACTATATTTATGTGTGTGTGTGTGTGTGTGTGTGTGTGACCAGTGTGTGTGTGTGACCAGTGTGTACGTATTAATTTACAAACCTATACTTTATTAAAAAAAAACTACATCAAGGAAACGACAAAAAGACATGACTTAATATCACATATATACACACACAAAAAAATAGATATGAAATGTGTATATAATATGTGTATATAATTACGTCACAAAGGTATTAGTTTTTTGGATCTATAATGTGAAGGGTATATGGGGTAGGGGTGAGGGGGTATGAGGTGGTAGGGGGTAAGGATGAGGGGGGGGATGTGGTAAAGGGGTAAGGATAAGGGGGAGGGGTGGGGTGGTATTGAGATGATAAAGGGGGGGGGGAGCGAGGGGTTAAGGTGTTACTGGGATGAAGGTGTGAGGGGGCGAAGCGGTGAGAGGGGTGGTTGAGGGGGGTGTCGTGTGTGAGTGATGACAAAGCGACATCTACGTGAGCAGTATAGCCACACACACACACACACACACACACATTCATACAAACCAAGCGCAAGCACATAACCGTACACACCATGTATTAGTGTAATCATATATACGAGTATATAAGCTCTTCACATTTACACTAAGTAATACACGCCATGATAATAATACACAGTCATACACATAGACAAAATCATACACATAACGCATATACACCGTTATACATGCCTAGCACACCCACAATCACACACACACACACTCACAAACACACACACGCACTCATACATAATACTTGCACGCACACAACCAACTATTTACACACATACATATATTTTTACACACACACACACACACATATACATACATTTACACATGCACATTCACATACAGGCATACATACACTCACGCAAACGCACACAGAAACACACTCATACTTAAACATGCACTTAGACAAGGAGACACGGATGGTGAGAATGATGAACGGCAATGTGAGCAGACAGGCGGAAAAACAGACAGACAGACAGACAGACAGACAGACAGACAGACAGACAGACACACGTTGAAATACAAAGAGAAAAAATATCAGATATAATAAGTCTCTCTCTCTCTCTCTCTCTCTCTCTCTCTCTCTCTCTTCGTGGGCGTGGGTGCAGGAGGGGGAGGGGGGGGGGGGGTAAGCAGGAGTGTGGCAGTGCGTGCTGGCGTGAGTAAAATAATGTTTATTTGTGAGAACTGGAGTATGTGAGTGTTTGTGGGCGTGGGAACATGCGTGTGGGCGTGAGAAAGTGTGTGTATGGGTGTGAGAACGTGTGTGTGTGTGTGTGTGTGTGTGTGTGTGTGTGTGTGTGTGTGTGTGTGGGTGGGTGGGTGTGTGGGTGTGGGTGTGGGTGTGTGGTGTGTGTGTGTGGGTGTGGGTGGGTGTGGGTGGGGGTGGGTGGGTGTGGGTGGGTGGGTGGGTGGGTGTGGGGGTGTGTGTGTGTGTGTGTGTGTGTGTGGGCGTGAGAAAAATTTTTTTGTGTGTATATGGGCGTGAGAATGTTTGTGTGTGTGTATATGGGCGTGAGAACATATTTATGTGTGTATATGGACTCGAGAACATGTGTGTATGTTTGTGTGTGTGTGTGTATGTCAGTCATGGCGTGTGTTTGAGGCGGGCGTGTGTGTGTGTGTGAGGGCGTGTGTCTGTGGGTGCGGGCATGGGTGATTCACATACCTGTTTACACTGCACTAGGGCACAACAGTGAAACGATAACATGTCAGTAAGCGTAAGACCCAGACAATAACATTGAACGTAGAGTGATTCACAGGTCAGTGGGTGAGAGACTGTAATTCCTTCTGTCCTCACCGACCGACAGACAGACAGACAGACAAACAGACAGACAGATAAAGACAGGCAGACAAAGGCAGGAAGACAGACAGATAAACAGACAAAGACAGACAGACAGACAGACAGACAGAAGAGACAGACAGACAGAAGAGACAGACAGACAGACAAACAGACAGAGATAAAGGGACAAAAGGTTAACATAAACAATAATAAACGTAAAAAGAAATAAGAAAGATAATATTAATAACAATGAGATAACTTATGAACCTTGAACGCCCCCTCACCCCTTCCTGGACCCTCCTCACCCCTCCCTGGACCCCCTCACCTCTTCCTGGACCCCCTCACCTCTTCCTGGACCCCTCTCACCCCTTCCTGGACCCCCTCACCCCTCCCTTGACCCCCTCACCCCTCCCTGGACCCCCTCACCCCTCCCTGGACCCCTCTCACCCCTTCCTGGACCCCCTCACCCCTCCCTTGACCCCCTCACCTCTCCATGCCCCCCTCCCACCACTCCCTGGGCCCCCTCACCCCTTCCTGGACCCTCCTCACCCCTCCCTGGACCCCCTCACCCATCTCCAAATATAACAATAGTCACCCTATAATAACAACAGTCACCCCAAATAATAACAAAAGTCCCCCGAAATAATAGTCACCTCCCCAAAAAAATTACAAAAAGTCCCTCAAATTAACAAATCTCCCTAACAAATAACAATAGCCCCCCCACCCCACCCCCCCCCCACCAAAAAAAAAATATTCCCTGCCAACCACAAGAAAAAAATACCTGCATAAAAAAAAAAGAAGAAACAGTTTATTATTCATAACTATAGTTGAAAAAGAAAAGAAAAATTAACAATAGCCCCCCCCCACTCTCCCTCCCCTCCCCACCCCCCCCCCCCCCCAGCGGTAAAACAAACCATCACCACAATACAAATTAATGAAAAAAAAATTGCATATATAAAAGTAAAAGAAAAATAAAGGCAAAAATAGATAAAATGTGTTATTTTTTTATATATATTTTTTTTTAGCGATGCTCCGTGAATTCAATTAGGACCGGAAGTTGACAACTGAGCTAACACCTGCCTCTCTACCCCTCCCCCTCCCCCATCATCTCCCTTTATCTCCCCTTCATCCACCCTTCAACTCCCTTCAACTCCCTTTTTCTCCCCTCATCTCCATTTACCTCCTTTCCCCTTATCCCCCCCTTCATCATCCACTCACACTTCATTTCCCCTTACCTACCCTCATCTCCCTTTTCTCCCTTTGTCCGTTCTCCCCTATTCCTTTTTTTCCTCCTTCCCCATCTTCATTATCTCCCTTCCTCTCCCCTTTGCCTATCTCCTCCTTTCCTTTACCTACAGTAACTACCCCCTACCCCTCCCATCTAACTCACCCACCCCCCTCCCCTCCCCTCCCCTCCCCTCCCCCAGGAGAAATCATGCAGTGTCACCAACGCCACCCCTACGACAATTGCCAGTGTTACCAAGTGTGGGCCGTCTCGGTTGGGTACACCGTCAGCAAAGAGTTTGTCTCGTGCTGCTGATTTGGCAATAATGGTGGTGGTTAGGGCGGCGGGGGGGGGGGGGTAGTGGAGGGGGTAGGGGTAGTGGTGGGAGGGTGTGGGTGGTGAGGTAAAAGGGGTTGACGGTCGCTGTTGCTGTGGCAGTAGTGTTTTAAGGGGGGGGGGGGTTGGGGGGCGTGAAGGTCTGTGCGTAGAGTTGTTGCGGTGTGTGTGTGTGTGTGGGTGTGTGTGTGTGTGTGTGTGTGTGTGTGTGTGTGTGTGTGTGTGTGTGTGTGTGTGTGTGTGGGTGGGTGGGTGTGTGTGTGTGTGTGTGTGTGTGGGTGTGTGGGTGGGTGTGTATGTGTGTGTGTGTGGGTGTGTGGGTGTGTGTGTGATAAATCGCATGATGATGGGTCCGTATACGCAAATTTGGGCGTAATATTTCAACGGGGTACAATGGCTTACTGACCCACCCTCGCCCTCGTTGACACGCACTGAGAGAGAGAGAGAGAGAGAGAGAGAGAGAGAGAGAGAGAGAGAGAGAGAGAGAGAGAATTACCCTAAATCAAACAGACCAAGACAAGTCCTTCCTCCCTCCTTCCTCCCTCTCTACCTGCCCGGGAGGAAGGAGTAGGAGGGTGAAGAGAGACGGCAGGTGGAGCATGACGACCTCGTACACACACCCCCTCCAGCACGCCCCCCCCTTTAGCCACGCCTTCTGCAGCTGGCTCACCCCCGCACGAGCCACTGAGGCATCACCATCTGCATCATCACCACCACCTGCCTGACAGCTGGTCCTGACCACTAAATACTGTATCTATCTCCACCTTTCACATCATCAACTCACGACTATCTATCTATGACAGTCCCAGACCTCCATAAAATATCTATTGTCTAAGTATTAATATTTCTTGTAATACCTACTTTATAATCCTGCTTTAATTGTATCATCAAAACCGGTTTATCACAAATTATCATGTAGATAAGATAGAAATTACCATTGCAATAAATATATTTGCCGACTAGACATGACACTGAAAGCTCTGTCCTCTTGTTCCACCCAGGCTGTACCGCTTCCCTCCCTTATCATATTTATGTATATCACCTCCACTATATACTTACAATGTTAAGAAAATAAAAATAAATAAAATAAATGTATATTGAAGTGAAAACCGTGGTAACATGTTCTTATTACCACCATGCTAAATGTTACATAATACTTCCTTGAGATAAATGTATAGTATATATCAGGTGCCTAAAAGAGAGCTCAGGTTCTCAACTGGTTCGGCCATGTTAATATTATGACTTTTAAACGACTCTGTAACTGTGTTCTTCTGGCTAAATAAACTGTTTCAATATCTAAATATCTATCTATCTATCTATCTATCTCAATGTTTATATCTTCCTCTCTCGCTTTGTAGCTTTGTGTGTGTGTGTGTGTGTGTGTGTGTGTGTGTGTGTGTGTGTGTCTGTGGCTGTGTGTGTGTGGCTTTGTGTGTGTGTGTGTGTGTGGCTTTGTGTGTGTGTGTGTGTGTGTGTGTGTGTGGCTGTGTGTGTGTGGCTTTGTGTGTGTGTGTGTGTGTGGCTTTGTGTGTGTGGCTTTGTGTGTGTGTGTGTGTGTGTGTGTGTTTGGCTGTGTGTGTGTGGCTGTGTGTGTGTGGCTGTGTGTGTGTGGCTTTGTGTGTGTGTGTGTGTGTGTGGCTTTGTGTGTGTGTGTGTGTGTGTGGCTGTGTGTGTGTGGCTTTGTGTGTGTGTGTGTGTGTGGCTTTGTGTGTGTGTGTGTGTGTGTGTGTGTGTGTGTGTGTGTGTTTGGCTGTGTGTGTGTGGCTGTGTGTGTGTGGCTTTGTGTGTGTGTGTGTGTGTGTGGCTTTGTGTGTGTGTGTGTGTGTGTGTGTGTGGCTGTGTGTGTGTGTGTGTGTTATCATTCACGTCCAGAGATACATATTTACCTTGTGTGGGTTGTGTATATGAAACACCTACAATACTCACGTTGATTATGATACCGTCATCCTCTTCCTGTCTTCACCTGCCTAATACAAGGTAATTCTCATCTTCCCCTTCCTTTCTGTTCATATTCACACCCTTATTGTTGTTTTCCCTTCTCTCTCTCTCTCTCTTCCTATCCCTCGCCCATGACTACCTTCTCTCTTCCACTCACTCTCTTTTCTCTCATCCCCTCTTTCTCTTTACCCCTCTTTCATAATACCCTCTCTGTTCTCCCCTCTCTATCTTTCTTTTATCTTCTTTCCCCTTTACCATCGTCACCCACTCTCTGTCTCTGTCTCTCTCTCCCCTACTCCTTTATCACTCATTCCCTTCTCCTATTCTCAAACCCTCCGCCACACATACACAAACAAACACACACACACACACACACACACACACACACATACACACACTCTCTCTCTCTCTCTCTCTCTCTCTCTCTCTCTCTCTCTTTCCACCGTGTAAACAAAGCCGGGTGGACAGTGAACCCCCGGGAACCCTGGCGTCATGGTTGTCATGGTAACCGCAGACATCAGCTGTTCTCTATTTACATATCACAGGTGTGGGGAGGCGCACGTGATCAGCACATGTCAGGGTGCGCACTTCCCTTATGTTATCAACTAGTTTAGTCTTTATTATTATTATTATTATTATTATTATTATTATTATTATTAGTAGTAGTAGTAGTAGTAGTAGTAGTAGTAGTATTTGTGTGCTGCTACTACTGCTGCTGCGATTACTGCTACTAATATTGTTATTACCATTGCCAAGTTACAAATGACGACATTCAATGAGATAAACAAACACACACACACACACACACAAAAGTTGACAGACAAATTGATACAGACAATCACAATTACATTACAGACAGACAGACAGAGATAACATATACAAAGACCAATCATGACCCACCATAAAATAATAACATCTCAGATCAGTAATAACATCCTCGTAATGATGATAATAACATCTGGTGACCGTAATAACATCAACAGTTTGTTTTATACGTACAATTATTATACATACAAAAACCTCACGACAGGTGTTAGCGTAAGGCAGCTGCTGTTACCTGAGCCAATTGTGGAATTATAATGAGAAACAACGATATATATATAAACTAGTGTCTCATGCATGTGATAAACTGAGTTGATTAGGTTAGGTTTGGTTTGGTTTGGTTAGGTTGGGTTAGGTTGGGTATCTTGCACGTCGTTAATGAGAGAGAGAGAGAGAGAGAGAGAGAGAGAGAGAGAGAGAGAGAGAGAGAGAGAGAGAGAGAGAGAGAGAGAGAACAACTTGGAGTGGAAAGAGCAGCTGTGCAACACACCTGTCACTTCCAGCAGGTGTGTCAAGGTAGTAGATTGAGCGTCGAGCTGCAACAGGTGTGCAGGCCAAGATGTGCAGCTGTTCTAGATACGACACACACACACACACACATGTATATTTTCAGCCACCGGCTGCAACTCTATTAATAAACCGTTTATTATTATTTATCATTACACACACACATACATACACACACACTCTCTCTCTCTCTCTCTCTCTCTCTCTCTCTCTCTCTCTCTGGGCGGCGTCGTGGGAGTAGGGGGTGGGGTAGGGGGGGGGAAGGGGGCGTATTACTACTACTACTACTACTCCCCACTCACAATCCCCAACCACACCCAAACAACCCTCCCCCTCCCTACACAACCCTATGCGTATAACCAGACAGGTGATAGTTGATTGCGCTGTGTAAGGGCAGGTGCGTCCCGGCTGACGGCCCACAGGTAGCTTAGCCAATGTCCAGGCACGTTTACGGGACAGATGCTGCTGAGTGCCCTCGGGGGGACAGGTGGAGACGGAGGGCACGGAGAGGGGGGGGGGGAGGTCAAGATGGCGCTGTTGTTGTTTGGGATGGAGGGGAGAGGAGGGGAGGGTGGTGATTGGCAGATGGGGAGAGAGGGATGATGGAGGAGTGGGGAGGAGAGGGTGGGGGGCAGGTGGTATGGAGAGAAGGTTTTAACGGGAGGTCAAGATGCTGTTGTTTTTGTTTGAGATGCAGAGGGAGGAGGGGGAGTGGGGTAAATGAGGGGGGGGCACTGAGATATGTTGGAGAGGGATGGCGGAGGAGTGGGGTGAGGGAACCAATGCAAGGGAGGAGAGAAGGGTTAGGGGTAGGTCAAGAGTCTGGGAGATGGAAGGGAGAAATGAGGAAGAAAAGAGAGGGAAGAAAGGAAAAGAGGAGGATGGAGAGAGGAGGAGGAGAAGGAGGAGGAAGTGGGAGAAAGAGAGAGATGACAGGAAGTGGGGAAAGAAGGATGAAGGGGGGGGGAGAGGTCAATATCTTGGGAGAGGAGGAGGAGGAGGAGGCAGGTGAGCGAGCGGGAGGGAGGGAGGGAGTTGAAGGAAGTGGGACGAATAAGGGGGAGGGGGAGGGGGAGGGGAGGAGGAAGATGCAACATGTTACGCAGGATCGGTGTAGTGAGGGGGGAGGGAGCAGGAGGTGGAAGTGAGAGAGGGGAGGGAGGGGGTTGAGGCAGGTGAGCTATGCAGAGGTGAGGGAGAGGCAGGTGGTGGTGGAGGAGGAGGGAAACGCAATTGGTGGTGATTGTGATGGTGGGAGAGGTTAGTGGTGGTGGTGGTGGTGGTGGCAGCAGGTGGTGGTAGTGGTGGCAGGTGGTTGTAGTGGTGTCAGCAGGTGGTGGTAGTGGTGTCAGCAGATGGTTGGTAGTGGTGTCAGCAGGTGGTGGTAGTGGTGTCAGCAGGTGGTTGGTAGTGGTGTCAGCAGGTGGTGGTAGTGGTGTCAGCAGGTGGTGGTAGTGGTGTCAGCAGGTGGTGGTAGTGGTATCAGGTGGTGGTAGCGGTGTCAGCAGGTGGTTGTAGTGGTGTCAGTAGGTAGTTGTTAGTGGAGTCAGCAGGTGGTGGTAGTGGTATCAGGTGGTGGTAGTGGTATCAGGTGGTGGTAGTGGTGTCAGCAGGTGGTGGTAGTGGTGTCAGCAGATGGTTGGTAGTGGTGTCAGCAGGTGGTGGTAGTGGTGTCAGCAGGTGGTGGTAGTGGTATCAGGTGGTGGTAGCGGTGTCAGCAGGTGGTTGTAGTGGTATCAGCAGGTGGTGGTAGTGGTGGTAGCGGTGTCACCAGGTGGTAGTAGTGGTGTCAGCAGGTGGTGGTAGTGGTGTCAGCAGGTGGTAATAGTGGTGTCAGCAGGTGGTAATAGTGGTGTCAGCAGGTGGTGGTAGTGGTGTCAGCAGGTGGTGGTAGTGGTGTCAGCAGGTGGTGGAACAAGTGTAAGGTCAACATCAGCTGTCACGTAGTGGTCAATTACGCTTTGTAGTGTGACCTTGATTCCTCGAGAGAGAGAGAGAGAGAGAGAGAGAGAGAGAGAGAGAGAGAGATGACACTCCACTTCCCCATTTCTTCCCAACTCATTTTCTCTCTACTCCTTTCTTTCCTCCCCTTTCTTCTCCTATATTTTCCCATTTTCCTACCTCCATCATTCTTATTCTTCCCTTTCCCCCTTTATTCTTGTCCTTATAAACTCTCTCTCTCTCTCTCTCTTTAAATTATTTTTACTCTCTATACAAGCCTTTCGCTCTTCCCCTCTCCCCGCATTCACATCTGGTCCAAAGAGAGGGAGAAGAGAGATAGAAGAGGTTAAAGAAGGTAAATGTATAAAAGAAAAAACGAAGAAGATTGTACTTGGAAAGAGAGAGAGAGAGAGAGAGAGAGAGAGAGAGAGAGAGAGAGAGAGAGAGAGAGAGAGAGAGAGAGAGTAAGAAATTATGTATATGAAGAAAAAGAGAAAAATAAAGAATAAAGAGAGGGAAGAAGAGAAAGAGTAAAAAAAATAGAGAGAGAGAGAGAAATAAAGAGAAAGAAGGAAGGGAGAAAAAGAGAAAGGAAAAAGAAATGGAGAGAAAAAAAAATGAGAGAGAAAGAAGAAAGATAAAGAAGAAAGGAAGAGAAAGAAAAAAAGAAAGAAAGAAAGAAAGAAATAAAGAAAGGAGAAAGAAAGTGTTTATCTCTTCGTTAGTGTAAAAGCCTTAAGGCATCACTGTCCACCCCCCCTAACCTACAACACCCTTCTACTGTACACCCACCTTTGTAAATTAACTTTGTAAAATATCCCTAAAGTGGACAAAATATTTCCCCCCTTATGTCCCTGCATCACCCCTAAACCAGCCAAAATATTTCCCTACATCCCCCCCTCAACCAAATTATTGCCCTAATTTTTCCCTAAACCAACCCAAATATATCCCTACATCTGTCTTAACCTTATTTTTGTAAATATCCCTAACCAAGCTTCGCCATTTATCAACATTTATAAACAATATAATAATTAATATCTGTAAATATCTCTTCGAAATCGGTATTGTCACTTGTATCACTATAGTATGTAAATCCGTGATAGATATATTTAAATTTATTTTTTAATTACTAGAACATCTGTAAATTCTCCTTTTGAATAACCTGTAAATATGTAAACTAACCCTTTTAATTATCTGAAAATGTAAATCCACATTACAAATATCAATACTTAATAACTTAACCCTTAACCAGAAAAATCAATCGACATAATTTGTAAATAATCGTAAATCATACCTTTGTTTACATTAGAAAATCATCAGTAAATCGGTATAACACTTGGTATAATTGACAGGAAAAATAAATAATTACCAAATCAATTAGGTTGCTTTTGTAAATATTGAAAATCAAAAGAAACTCTTTTATGTAAATATCTGTAAATTACGCATGTCGTACTTATAGATTATTATTAATATTATTATTATTATTATTATTATTATTATTAACGGTAAAAGAATTAGAATATTACACCACAAAATACTACCACTATTCACACACACACACACACACTTGTCATCCATTACTCGCATATAATTGGTTTATTCGTCTCGTTTTTGTGGTTCGCCCATAATTGGAGGGGAAAAGGACATAATCGGATAATCTTGGTATAATTATACCATTGGGAAGGATTATAGAGGCTTG
>CAUDMG010000915.1:37500-107500 GCA_958450375.1 Homarus gammarus
GCTATACTACTACACTGAGACTGTACAGCTAAGAGGAAATATTACCTTAGGAACCATTGAGAATCGCAAGTCAATGAGATGTGGTGGGGGGGGGAGAGGGGGGAGGGGATGCGTGTATGTGCAAGACTGTGTCTGTGGACTTGCGTGTCGGAGGACGTATGCGTGCATGTGTGTGTGTGAGAGAGAGAGAGAGAGAGAGAGAGAGAGAGAGAGAGAGAGAGAGAGAGAGAGAGAGAGAGAGACCACATAAACCCACCAACAACATCCAAGCATCAAATACGAAAGAAGAAAGAAAGAAAGAGAAAGAAAGAAAGAAAGAAAGAAAGAAAATACACCCGAGATCGCATGTCACGGAAGACAGGTCTGTTTACATGTGAGAAGCAGAGCTGACACACCCCGCTCGTTGTCATGGCAACAGCAGACGCCACCCACAACAGCGACTGACTACACCATTACAATGAAGTACCAGGGGGGGTGGTTCACAGAGATGGTGGTAGATGGTGGTGGGGATGGTGGTTTGAGGATATTATAGTGGGGATGGTGGTAGGAGGGATGGTGGTAGGACGGATGGTGGTAGGAGGGATGGTATTAGTGGTGGTGACAGAACAGAGGCAGGATGTCATGGTGGTGGTAGGAGTGGTAGTGGTGGTAGTGGTGGTGGTGGTGGTGGTAGTAGTGGTGGTGGTAGTAGTAGTAGTGGTGGTGATGGTGGGATTGTGGTTATAATGTTGAGAGAGAGAGAGAGAGAGAGAGAGAGAGAGAGAGAGAGAGAGAGAGAGAGAGAGAGAATTCATACTCAAAACAAAAGAAAAAAAAGTAAAGATAGGAAGCAAGAGGAAAAAAATAATATACCCCAAACAAAGAGAGAGAACAAATTAGAGGCGAGAAGTGAGGCAAAACACTCAGTGAGAGAAAATGTTCCTAGGTAAACAAACACCTTCCCTCCCTCTCTCACCACCCTCCTCTCTCTCTCTCTCTCTCTCTCTCTCTCTCTCTCTCTTTCTTTCTCTCTCTCACCCAATCCCACTTTTTCATCATCCATTCCTTTACTTTATCCATCTCCTCTCCTCTCTTCCTCCCTCTCTCTACATTCCTTCCTCATTTCCTCAATCTCTTTCCTCTTCTTCTCCCTCCTTTCCTCTCCTATCTTTTCTCTTTCCTTCCTCCCCCCGCCCATACCTCCTTCCCCTCCTTCACTATCTCTTACTCTCCTTCACTCCCCCATTCTTCCCTCCCTCACCCTCCCCACTTCCCCCACCATCACTCTCTCTCTTTCCCCCTTCCTCTGACATTTCCTATTCTTCCTCATCCTCCCCATCTTCCTCTCCCCCACCCCCTTCTCCCCATCTTCTAACCTTCTTTTCCTCCCTTCCCTCCCTATTCTCCTCCTCCCTCCAGCCTTCCTCTTCTACCCCTTATCTTCCTTCCCCTACCCCTCATCCTATCGTATATCCCATACCCCTCTCCCCCCACCTCCCTCCCCTACCCCTCTTCCCCCCCCCTCCCTTCCCTACCCCTATTCCTATCCTCCATCCCCTACCCCCTCTTCCCCCTTCCTAACCTTCACCCCCCCCTCCCTACCCCCCTTCCCCCCCCCAGGAGCGGAAACAGTCCCACAGAGAAGGAAGTGACGCATCCTTGACTCATACAAGAGCAAAGGTGTTCCAGCAGAGAGAGAGAGAGAGAGAGAGAGACCTCGTTATGTGTGGAATACTTCAACTATTACGATGATTGCTTGATTATTATGGCCTTTTACCACGACATACATACATACATACATACATACATTACATACATTACATACATACTCTCTTGATAATCCCAACTTCCATTCCTAAAAAAAAAAAACACTTATCACAACTAACTCAATCCAAATACACATGCTCTTTCTCTCTCTTTCTCTACTCTCTAACTTTCTCTTCTTGTACTACTACTACTACTACTCTCCTTTCACCACCCACCACCAAAACAACCACTGCACACTAATGTATCATCTACACACACACACACACACACACAGCACACACACACAGCACCAACAACAACAACACCCATTCCACCTGCAAAATTTGGCACATGCGCCCAATTTCCTGTCAATTGCCTATTACGTGATACTCAACCACCCTTTGTGAACACTGACCCAATTACCTGTGCGTGTGTGTGTGTGTGTGGGGGAGGTAGGTTAGGTTAGGTTAGGTTAGGTTAGGTTAGCATTAGATTAGATTAGGTTAGGTTAGCATTAGGTTAGATTAGGTTAGCATTGGATTGGATTAGGTTAGCATTAGGTTAGGTTAGGTTAGCACTAGGTTAGGTTAGCATTAGATTAGGTTAGGTTAGCATTAGATTAGGTTAGGTTAGCATTAGGTTAGGTTAGGTTAGCATTAGGTTAGGTTAGCATTAGGTTAGGTTAGGTTAGGTTAGGGTGCTTAACCATCAGGTGAAATACGCCTTCATAACACCCCTTCTCTTCTTCCTGGAAATAGTTCTCTTTCTCTCGTTTCTCTTCACGGAAAACCAATCTTCTCTTTGTTTCTCATGATTGGAGACATAAACACCGCCTTACAATCACAGGCCCAACACTACTACATCTACACTCTTGGTAGATAACTGTGTAATCTACTGCTTCTACTACTTATTCTTGATCTACCACTACTTTTACTATAATTATTTTCAATCTACTACTACTACTACTACTACTACTACATATATGTTATTTACTATTACCTCTTCTGCTTATTATTACTGGACTACTACTTATTTTTAATCTACTTCTACTACTACTGCTGCTGCTACTTCTGTTGAAATATTAATGCTAATACTAATTTTACTACTACTACTACTACTACTACTACACACACACACGCGCGCTAAAAGACTATACTTAGTCCAAAAATAATATGGGCAGGTGATAGTCACGCAAATTTGCATATGAATCAATTTAATTTCTGTTATTACCTTCGCCGATAAAATAATATATATGTCCAATTAGCTATACTGTTTATCACTATACTATGAGATATATAGAATAACATACTACTATATTATTCCTATAACATATATATATATTCAAGGTTAGGTTAGGTTAGGTTATATTTAATGGAAATTTATGCATAAAAGTAGCGTACGTACGTGTGTGTGTGTGTGTGTGTGTGTGTGGCAGCGCGGTTCACTGCTTCTCATCCGGCTGAGTTGTGGGTTGAGTCCTTTGTTCAAGTGCAGGAGGAAGGAGGAAGGAAGGAGGGGAAAGAGGAGTGGAAAAGAGGGGGGGTGGTAACTAGGGCAGGGAAGGAGGGCGGGAAGTAGATAGGGATGGGAAAGGAAGGGAGGAAGGAAGGAGGAGGAGGAAGAATGAAAGGAGAAAGAAGAAGGAAAAATAAATAAAGGAAGAGGTTGACGAACTAAGGGGATAGAAGGAGAAGAAGAAGAAGAAGAAGAAGAGGAAGAAGAAGACAAAGAAGAAGAAGAAGACGAAGAAGAAGAAGAAGAAGAAGAAGAAGAAGAATTATCAACATCAGTAAATTATTAAACTCTAATAGGAAGTTGTTTTTTGTTTTTATCTTACTCAGGATGTTGACGTAGGAGGTAAAAGGGGAGAGAAGGGGAGGAAAGGGAAGGGGAGGAAGGGGAGGTAAAGAGAGAGTAAGGGGAGGTAAAAGGGGGAGGAAAGGGAGGGTAAAACGGGAGAGGGAGGGGAGGTGAAGGGAGAGTAAGGGGGGTAAATTAGGGTGGAAAGGGGAGAGGAAGGGGAGGTAAAAGGGGGAGTAAAGGGAGATTAAGTGGAGGTAAAGGGGGGAGAAAATGAGAGGAAGGGATGAAAGGTTGGAGATGGGGAGAAAAGGTAAGGGCCGGTAAAAGGGGAGGAAAGATAGGAGAGAAAGGGGGGGTAAAGGGGGAGAGGAAGGGAAGGGGAGGTTAAGGGGAGGTAAAGGGGAGGAAATGATGAGAGAGGAAGGGGAGGTAAAGGGGAGGAAATGATGGGAGAGGAAGGGGAGGCAAAATGGGGGGGAAGGGGAGGTAAAATGGGAGAGAAAGGGGAGGTAAAAGGGGTAGAGGAAGGGGAAATTAAAGGGGAGAGGAAGGGAGTGAAAGGAGGGAGGAAAGACAGGAGAGAAAAGGGAGGAAAGGGTATAGGAAGTGGGAGAGAGTTGATAAAGGGAAATATAGAGAAAGAAAGAATAGAAAAATAAAGAAAGAGAGAGAAAGAGACAAAGAGACAGAGAGAGAGAGAGGAGGAAGTGGAAGGAGAGGAAGGAGGAGAGAGAAGAGAGGAAAGAGGACAGACGCATCAACGGAACGGAAGGAAACGGAAATTCGAGAAAAAAGTAGGAAATGAAGAAAAAAGTAGAAAGTGTCGAGTAAAGGATAAAGGGGATGATAATGATCCTGGTTATCATCTCACTACTTATACTTAACAGACACTTTACACTACTTAACAGACACTTTACACTACTTAAGACACTTTACACTACTTAACAGACACTTTACGCTACTTAACAGACACTTTACACTACTTAACAGACACTTTACACTACTTAACAGACACTTTACACTACTTAACAGACACTTTACACTACTTAACAGACACTTTACACTACTTAACAGACACTTTACACTACTTAACAGACACTTTACACTACTTAAGACACTTTACACTACTTAAGACACTTTACACTACTTCACAGACACTTAACACTACTTAAGACATTTTACACTACTTAACAGACACTTTACACTACTTAACAGACACTTTACACTACTTAACAGACACTTTACAATACTTAACACACACTTTACAAAATTTAAAATGTATTGTATCATTATTTGTAACAGTTTTAAAATCACTTATATAAAAAAACACTTAAATCACATTGTATCTCTGTTTTGAAAATACTTAAATACTTACAAAATCACTTATGACTTACCATTAGTGCTATTACTTATGAAACACTTCGAAAAATTACTTAAAATAACTTACATAATATAAAACACTTCAATTTACTTTCATGATCACTTTGAAGTTTAATGATCACGATTTTATAAGTTACTTAGAAATTAATTAGAAAACTCCCTAAAATACTTATAATCGTCCCATTAAAGATAATTGTTTAAAAAATAAAATAAATAAATAAACAAATAAATGACTTAGACTAAAATGTAAAAAAATAAAAATAAATAAATATATCCTACAAATTTCTTCACTCTTTTGATTACACATTTTTGAGAGAGAGAGAGAGAGAGAGAGAGAGAGAGAGAGAGAGAGAGAGAGAGAGAGAGAGAGAGAGAGAGAGAGACGTTTACACCCTTAACTCAATGTAAACAAACAAATTACCCCACTTTCTCCCTTTATTTTTATGAATGGGGAGATGGATGGATGGGTGGATGGATGGATGTAGATAGATAGATAGATAGATAGATAGATAGATAGATAGGACGGACGAAAAATTCTCTCAGTCAATCAATCTTTCAAAAACTACCTCCCACACTGTCATCAACCAATAGAATCGCTCCTTTTATACCAAATTACCAGTCCAATTAAATCTACCTTCCCCTATACAGTATACATAACAAATCCCCCTTCCCCCCCTCCCTACATATAACAAGCTCCCCCTCCGCCCCCTCTCTATAACAAGCTCCCCCCTCTCTATAACAAGCTCCCCCTCCCCCCCCCTAATCATCCCCTCTAGCTGTATTAGTCACGGAATAAACAGTGTTATTAGGCCGAAGTAAACATCCCCCTTATCTCCTTCCTCACCCCCTATCTCCTCCCTCACCCCCTTATATCCTCCCTTACCCCCCTATCTCCTCCCTCACCCCTTATATCCTCCCTCACCCCATCTCTCCCTCACCCCCATTATCTCCTCCTTCACCCCCTATATCCTCCTTCACCCCCTATCTCCTCCCTCACCCCTTATCTCCTCCCTCACCCCATCTCTCCCTCACCCCCATTATCTCCTCCCTCACCCCCTTATCTCCTCCCTTACCCCCCTTATATCCTTCCTCACCCCCATCTCTCCTCCCTCACCCCCATCTCTCCCTCACCCCCTATCTCCTCCCTCACCCCCATCTCCCCCCTCCTCCATCTTTATTTACATAACTGGAGTAATTTTCATATCGTTAACATTTCCCTTTATTGAGTTTTAATGTGAAACTGGGACTCATTAAGGAACTTTTAATTAAGATAACTCGTAAAAAATTGACTTAATGGGAAGAATGTGAAGTTGTTGTTGTTGTTACTAACGTTGTTGTTATTGCTGTTGTTGTTTTTGTTGTTGTTGTTGTTCCTGTAATTGTTGGAGTAGTTCATGATGCTTTATATGTGTGTGTGTGTGTGTGTGTGTGTAAGCTGGTCAGTGCTTCTTGTATAGCACTTTCCTACGCCCTTAAAGTACTGCCTATACTAATTAAACAATGACAGTACTTGTAGTTGGCCACTTTCCTGTGTTTCATGATGAACAGATAGTGGCAGTAACCCTAATATGACACTTTCCCACGGTCCTATCCCCACCCCCACTATGTCACTTCCCTCGTTACGGTACTTTCCTACTACCCCTTCTACACCTCCTTCCTCCTCCCTTTTTCCTTTATTCATCCCCTTCTTTCTCTCCCTCTCAATCTACCACCTCTTCTCTACTCTCTTCTTCCTTCACTCCTACCCCCTCTCGCTTAATTCCCTCTCAAATACCTCTCCCTTTCATCCCTACCCCCTCTCCTTCCACCATTACCCCTTCTACACCTCCCTCCTCCTCCTCCTCCCTTTCTCCTACCCATTTCCCCCACCCTTCTATCTCTCTCCTTCCCCTTTCATCATCCTCTATCTTCCTCCCCTTCCTCACCCCTTACCTCTCTTCCTGTCTCATTCTCCATCTCTCACCCCTCCCTACCCCCCTACCCCCCCTTCCCATCCCTATCTTCTCCCTCCAAACCATATCGCTACACACCTCTCCCCCCCCCCCCCTACACCATTTTGAAGTTTATTATTCCCAGCTTGGCGTCTCAGCACTGTTTTTGTCGCTATCGTCGCATTTTCTGTTTTTATATTAAGTGTTGTGTCGAGTGTGTGTGTGTCTGTGTTATGTAGGTCAAGGTTGAGAGTGAGACAGCGAGTGAGAGACTGAGTGCGAGAGAGAGAGAAAGTGAGTTAGTGAGTGAGTCAGTCGCTGAGCTTACATAATGTTTGGTCTATGTATGGGGGCGGGGGGGGGGGGGGGGCTGGCAGTGTTTCGAGGTCGATCTTTTTATACTTTGTGGGTGTGTGGGTGAGAGAGAGAGAGAGAGAGAGAGAGAGAGAGAGAGAGAGAGAGAGAGAGAGAGAGAGAGAGAGAGACCCCTTAGCGTGACTCTCAATAGTGAACATTAAGACCGGGAGTAATCATCACCTGTATGTGTGTGTGTGTCTACTACAACTATTACTACTACTACTACTACTACTACTACTACTACTACTGTTATTTTTCATCTGTTTTCTGATACGCTTCCTGTTGCAAGAGGTGGCAGGAAGTAATAATAATAATAATTTTCTTCACCAACGGACTTCCCATAATAAATGAATTACATAAGTCAATTTGTAGCAATGGTTCTCCTCTTATTTATAAAACTGTAAATATACAAACTGTGTATATAAAAAAAACCCACCACGTTATTTACCTATATATACAAACCATGGATATATAAACAAACACACAACAATTACATTTACATATACATTACATGACACCTTTCATTCACTAGACACCTCCCCTCTCCAGAACAAAAACATAATATACTTCTACTTCCATTATATCTCCAAGGGCTTGTATCTTCACCTCACCAAAAAGAAGAAAAAAAAAATAATAATAATAAAGATGACGATAAAAAAATTCCTCCTTCCCTATAATTACATCACCAACACCGACACCACAAATTTTATGAGCCTTTTCGTCCACTGTTTCAAGAGTTGGCAAATCAAATTATATGTAATTACGCGGCGTGGCTCAAGGCTCACCCCTACACCCTCCCCTATTTCCTCGCACTATTCATGGGTGGCTGGAGGTTATCATAGCTGGCCTGCTGCCTATTTGGGGGTTGTTCCCTATCTGAGTGATATAGGACATTACTGCACACTATTGTACAACTATTTCCTGGTCCTTTGTGGGCTATACAGGGTTTTTTTTCATTGTTCTTATGATTTTGGGGAGTAATTCTACATAAGTACCGTACTGTAGTGCATTAAGTTGATGGTGTATTGCAGTATACAGTATACAACTATACACGGTAGAGCAAAAGTCAATACACTTCTATTAGTAAAAAGAAAGTAAGATATTTACATACAATTAAAAAATGACGAAAAAAAAAATAGTTCAAAGACAAAATTGAATATCAAAACATAATTACAAGAATATTTTTAACGAAATACAATTGTATAATAATTTTTATATATACACTATATATCATTTCTTATATCCGTGTTGTAGATAAGTGTGTGTGTTGTGGTGGGGTTGAAGGGTCGCTGTTAACAGTTATCGCCACCTTTTACCTTATAATAACATATCCTACTTAAGTTTGACGTTTCAAGCATTCGTATGAGTTCCTGTGTTTGAGTACTGTGCGTTGGCGTGTCTGCCTTCAATCACAATCTATATATACAGTACATACGGTATATACAGTAAATACGGTATATACAGTACATACGGTATATACAGTAAATACGGTATATACAGTACATACGGTATATACAGTACGGTATGAGGTCAGCAGGTTCTCCATAAGGTTACCTCCCGACCTGGCAATAATGCTCCACAACACCTTCACTATGGGCGCATAACTCTACACATCGCTGTAATACAACACTGGGTGCTCGCTATAAGTGTCGGCGGCCAGTGGTTGAGCAGGTAAAGGATGGTCGAGTAATTATAGCGAAAATATTGTGGAGTGTGTAATTTGTGGGCCTGTGGAGCCTCTCTCTGTGTTGGTGCTCTGATGGCAAGACTGAATTAAATTATCGGTCTGTATTTGTTTGTTTTTCTATTTCTCTGTCTGTCTCTCTGGCAGTGTTTGTCTGTCTGTATTTGTTTGTTTTGTCTGTCTCTCTGTCTGTATTTGTGTGTCTGTCTGTCTGTCTCATGTATATTACAGAATATAACTGTATATACGTTTGTGTGTTTGTGTGTATGTGTGACTTATGACAAGTTTTCTGTTGAGTTACAGTGTTACCCAACCTAACTTAATCTAACCTAACCTAACCCTAACATAATCAAAGATAACGTTAGGGTGTTTAATCATCAGGTGAACCCGAGACACTCCAGGTAAACGATTCCTCTAGAGCTACAAATGTCAACACAGCATCAAAATAGTTTTACCTGTGTCCCGGTTGTCAGGTGTACCTCGGCAGTCTTAAGTCCGTCATGTACAGGGTGTCTCATAGGTCACACACCATACTGTACAGTGTGGTGCACTATACTGTACAGGATATCTCATAGGTCACCCACCATATTATACAGGGTGTCTCATAACCACACCACAATGTACAGGGTGTCTCATAGGTCACCCACCATATTATACAGGGTGTCTCATAACCACACCACAATGTACAGGGTGTCTCATAGGTCACCCACCAAACTGTACAGGGTGTCTCAAAGGTCACACACCATACTGTACAGAGTGTCTCATAACAATTACAGCAAAACGATCTCACCTCACCTCTAATATTACCCCCTTACCTGTAATGCAGACAAATTACCCAAACAAACCCACATAGGTTTAGGGAATTAAGAGGCTATCATTACAGGTATACAAGGTCAATCACTACCATACAAGAAAGACGTCATCATCATCATTAGCATCATACAACAACGTCATCAT
The DNA here is from genome assembly GCA_958450375.1 of Homarus gammarus. NCBI lineage: Eukaryota > Metazoa > Arthropoda > Malacostraca > Decapoda > Nephropidae > Homarus > Homarus gammarus. The sequence continues at coordinate 47,338 of CAUDMG010000915.1, forward strand.
TATCATCATTAACATTAGTGGGAGTAGCTTAAGCCTGATACCGTCTATTACTGCCTGGTGATAAACTGGGTCTCTACCTGGGTGATTTATGAAGCCAATTAATCACCTGTTGCCCCCGCTGTGTGTTTGACTCACCTGTTCAAGTCTGTCTGTCTGCTTGTGTGTGCGCTTGCATGTATGCGTGTGTGTGTGTGTGTGTGTGTGTGTGTGTGTGTTTTGTTTTTCGTTTGAATGTTGTTGATCTTTCTATGTATATTTCTTCATGTAATATTTTATAATTATTTCTCTATCATTTACTGTCCCTTTTAAATCCTTTTCTGTCTGTCTGTCTAACACTTACTCTCCCCTTTCTCTCTCTCATTTACTGTCCTTTTTAAGTCTTCTTCTGTCTGTCCGTCAGTCTCTTACACCCCCCCCCCCCCTCTTTCTCACAAGTCCTCGGGTCGATGGGTGAATGACTAAGATAGTTAAGGAAAGTTAAGACGGCGCATTACCCTCTTAACTTAGGGCTAACTAACTGCTTAACTACCCAACGAGGTGATTAGGCCCACTGTACATCTCAACGAGGTAGAGGGCCCGAGAATAATGACTTAGAAGAAAAATAATAATAATAATGAGATACGACAACTTTGAAGGAGGAAGAGGGAGGATAGGATGGGATGGGATGGGATGGGGGGATAGGATGGGATGGGATGGGGGGATGGGGGGGATGGGATGGGGTGGGATGGGATGGAGGGGGAGGGGTTGAAGGAAGAGTTTGGTAGTTCCTCGTGAAAGACAAGGAAGGAGGTTGGAGGGGTTGGAGTGGAAGGGGTGGAACGGAGAGTGATGGGGTTGGAGGGAAGGGTGGATAAGGGATGGAGGTGGTGAAGGAGTTAGGGAGAAAGGAAAGGTAGAAGGGGAATAGGAAGCATAAGAAAAGGGAAGGGGGGTAGCTTGGTGTGGAGAAAGAAGTGTGAGGAGGTGAAAGGGAGGGGAATATGTGGGTGAAGGGAGGGTGAAGGGGTAAGTGGTGAAGGGGGAAGTGGTGAAGGGTAAAGAGGAGGGTTTGTGTATTTATTTATTTAACTTTCTCTCATATTTTTAAATCCTTCTTCCTCCCGCCCTCCTTAATTTCTTCCCTCCATCTTCCTCCCGCCATCCATCTTCGCCCTCTCTTCTTCCCTCCCTCTCTCCATCTTCACCCTCCCCCACCCCCCCCCCCATTCGGTCACGGGTCACGCCTCTGCATTCGTCCTCAATCAAAATTACAGTTATGCACTGAATTTCGTCTAATTTATCTACTATATACGTCTGGCAGTGTCGTCCGGGGGGGGGGGGAGGGAGTTATGGTACGTCTGGCAGTGTCGTCCGGGGGGCAGTTATGGTACGTCTGGCAGTGTCGTCCGGGGGGGGGGGGGCAGTTATGGTACGTCTGGCAATGTCGTCGGGGGGGGGGGGATGGGGGGCAGTTATCGTACAACTGACAGTGTCATCCGGGGGGGGGGTAGTTATAGTACCGTCTACTGTGAATTACCGAAAACCAGATGTGAGAGAAGAGTCACAGTCCGAATTTTATTACGTCTGACAAGCCAAAGGAGGAGGAGGAGGAGGAGGAGGAGGAGGTAGAGGAGGAGGAGAAGGAGGAGGAGGTAGAGGAGGAGGAGGAGGAGGAAGAGGTAGAGTAGGAGGTAGATGAGGAGGAGGAGCAGGCAGGAGGACCAGGAGGGGGGAGAGTAGGAGGAGGTGGGTGAAAGATGGATGGCATGGATGTGTGTGTGTGTGTGTGTGTGTGTGTGTGTGTGTGGGGTCTACTCTAACAATGTAGGTATGACATGGAACAACTTTGGTGTTTATTTAACCCTAACTACCGACCTTAACAGTCACTAACACTTAGCCTATTTTAACCCACCTAAGCTATGCTAAACTAACCTAATCTAACTTAACCTAACCTAACCACTTAACAGCTTTCCAGATTAATTACCGACAGTTAACCATCGTAAACTGTTATACACAGTGTCAAATTGCCTTCATAAATAATGTAAGTCATAAAGTAGGAACTAGGTCACCAGAGCCTTAACTAACTGAGGCTCTAACAAAGACTGTACTCACAAGGCACTAACAAGCACTAATTAGTACTCAAACTACCCAATTAAACATGTAGTAATTAGCATTCCGAGGATAAAGAGTCCATGGAAGCTAAGAATTGGTAATCATCTACAACTACCTAGTTCAACAATCAGAATCAAACTACCTAACAACGTGTCACTCTAACGATCGCCATGGTATATTTAGGGTAGTTAAATAGCTCTTCTAACACCCTAACAAGCAATGGTCGGCGGCGGGAAGGGGAGGACGGGGAGAAAGAGTTTGAGGAGGATGGGGGAAGAGAGATGGGAGGGAACGGACCTGGGGGGGAGGGGGAAGGGGGCTGGAGGGGGGAGGAGGAGGGGCTGGAGGGGGAAGGAGGCTGGAGGGGGAGGGAGAAGGGGTAGAGGGTGGAGGGGGAGGGGGAAGGGGTGGAGGGGGAGGGGGAAGGGGTGGAGGGGGAGGGAGAAGAGGTAGAGGGTGGAGGGGGAGGGAGAAGGGGTAGGGGAAGGAGGGAGTAAATCAGCATAAGAGGAGGGGGAGGGAAGGTGGGGGGTAACTTACAGTATATCAATATTACCCCCTGACACTTACTTAATCCACGTCTCTCTTACTCTAGTGGATGGTGGGGGGGTAAATCTCTATTAACAAGAGGGGGGGAAGGAGGGGAAGGGGCGAGGAGGTGGGAAGAGGGAAGGAGGGGAAGGGGGAGGAAGAAGAGGAGGAGGAGGATGACTTTACTCCCCCATGTCATAAACGTCCCCCATATCCCCCTCCACCATTAAAACCTTTACCCATAAAATCGAACCCACAATCAGTATGTTTACACTCTCCTGTGCCCCCATAGTAGCCACAGTCACTCACTCTTAACTCTCTCTCTCACTCCCAGAAAAATACCAACCTAACAATACCTCACTACCCCCCCACCCCCCCTACCCTACCTACCCACCCCCTTCACCTCACATCTCCAGTCGATCGTTAGGGGCGGAGGTTATGGCGAATTAAGGGCTGTTAGCGACCGTAATAGGGCAGTTGGAGGTCGTTGGTGATTTACTCGACCGCCCCTCCAGTACTCTTGGTCTATTTTTTATGCCCCCACAAAAGAGGGTATTAAAAGATCCCCGAGAGGAAGGGGGGAAGGGGGAGAGGGGAGGGGAGGCGGGAGAGGGATTTGAAGCCCTTGGGTATGTTGCAGGAAGTGGTGAAGGGTTGACGAAGGCGTGTGGAGGATAGCTGCTCTTCTTCCTCCTCCTCTTCTTTCCCCTTCCCCTCCTCCTCCTCCTCCTCTTCCCCCTTCCCCTCCTCTTCCCCCTCCCCTTCCTCCTCCTCCTCAATTATCACCTATAGTCTTTTCCTTGTTAACCAGGAGGGGAGGATAAGTGGAATAAGAAGGAAGAGGAATGGGGAATGAGTGGAGGGGAAAGGAAATAAGGGTATGGGAAGGGGAGGGAGAAGGGGAGAGGAGGACGGAGAGGGCTGAACAACGCTAACTACCGACAACAGGCCGTTAAGTGCTGATTAGCCATGTTTTATGATACTAGCAACAAGAGGGGGGGGGAGAGAAAGGAGGGAGATGAGGGAGAGGGGAGAAGAAGGGAGAGAAGATGGAAGGGAAGAAGGAAAGGTAGGGGAAGGGGAGGAAAGGGCGGGAAATGAGGGAAGTGAGGGAGAGGAGGTGAAGAAGGGACAGGAGGTGAAGAAGGGAGGGAAGGCATAAAGAGAAGATGGAAGGGGAAAGGAAAGGGAGGGAAAGGGGAAGGAAGGATGGGAAATGAGGGAAAGGAGGAAGGGACGGGGAAGAAAGGGGAAGGGACAGGAGAAAGAATGGGTTGAAGAGAAACGGAAGAAATAAAAATAAAAAAAGAGTAATCAGTGTAGCGAGGAAATAAAGAGAGGAATAAAGGTGATAAGAAGGTGATAAACGTGGTAATATGAGGAAGGAAGGAGATAAGAGAGACAAGAATAAAAGAAATGAGGAAATGAAGACAGGAATAACATAAGGTTTCACTATCTATGTTCTCTAAGACCATCTGCTAATTAGAAACCACCAATGACCCCAATCAACCTTTATATAGTTCCGTTTTCGACCTTATTAACATCCATTAGTGTCGATCTCTAATCAGAAACCAATCGAGAAACCAATCAATAACAAGTGAGTGATAACCATTGCTACACTTTACGATATAATCTGAAACAATCGTCAATTTCCACACTCCTATGTACACATTTCTTTTGATTTTTTTTTCTTTTCAAATCGACTTATTTTCTCACTTAAAATTGCCCTCAAACTTTCTCAAAGGCAAAATCTCCTCCAAAGTTTTTCCATTACAGGTTCCTTAAGATGGAATTTAGATTCGGCGTTTGTTCTCTTGTGCAAGCTGGAGGTGAGGGGGGGGGGGAGTCAATCTCTGGAGGAGGGGTCAAAGTTCTGGTGGAGGAGTCAAAGTTCTGGGGGAGGAGTCAAAGTTCTGGGGGAGGAGTCAAAGTTCTGGGGGCAAGGGTCAAAGTTCTGGGGGGGGGGGGGGTCAAAACTCTGTGGGAGGGATCAAAGTTATGGGGGAAGGGTCAAAGCTCTGGGGGGAGTGGTCAAAGCTCTGGGGGGAGGGGTCAAAGTTCTGGGGGAGGAGTCAATGCTCTGTGGGAGGGGTCAAAGTTATGGGGGAAGGGTTAAAGCTCTGGGGGGAGGGGTCAAAGCTCGGGGGAATAGTCAAAGCTCGGGGGGAAGGGTCAAAGCTCTGGGGGGAAGGGTCAAAGCTCTGGGGGGAGGGGTCAAAACTCTGGGGGGAGGGGTCAAAGCTCTGGGGGAAGGGGTCAAAGCTCTGGGGGAAGGGGTCAAAGTTCTGGGGGAGGGGTCAAAGTTCTGGGGGAGGGGTCAAAGTTATGGGGGAGGGGTCAAAGTTATGGGGGAGGGGTCAAAGTTATGGGGGAGGGGTCAAAGTTATGGGGGAGGGGTCAAAGCTCTGGGGGGAGGGGTCAAAGCTCGGGGGAAGGGTTCAAAGCTCTGGGGGGAGGGGTCAAAACTCTGGGGGGAGGGGTCAAAGCTCTGGGGGAAGGGGTCAAAGCTCTGGGGGGAGGGGTCAAAGCTCTGGGGGGGGGACCAAAGCCATAAGTACTATGAGTAAAGTATGCGAGTAAAATAATCATTATAAGTAACAAAATACTACTTACTCTACACAGTGAGTAACGATACTACTCAGTAAATTAAGTGAGTAATATAATACTATTCATTCAGCACCTGAATAACACGATAAACAACGGAAACAAGATCAAAACAGAAGAGTTCGATGCAATAAACTAAATCTTTCCTCAAAATATTACAATTAAATTCAGTACAAGTAACTGGTCGTTTATTCAACAAATACATAAACAAAAGCGTTATTTACTGTATATTTAACAAAGGAAAAATTTCGCTCCATTTGACACATACAAAAGTTTACTATATTTAATAAATGATAAACTCGATGCTTTTAACGAGAAAAATATTAACATCTTTGAACTGAATAAAATATTATAGATGCACATATTAAACAAGTTGAAAAGCCCAATTTTCTTTTAACTAATTTTACAGTTTATAACATTTTAAATTACTATAATGCTACATTTAACCAAAATCACCGCCAAGAAAAATAAACATTAACTAAATCACTGAAACACCGGCACCTCGAATCTTTTAAAACACCTTCGAGCAATAAATATTAACCAAGAAGAGAAACATCCCCCCCTACCTTCAAAGGCACTATGACGTAACACACCCTAGTCTGGCGAGAGCTGACAACTGTCTCCCTCCACCTAGCGTTAGTACTTGTGAAGCGGCAGTCGGGAGTTCTTTTTTTGTTCTCTGTACCCGAGTTTTTTTTTATGGCGGTGGCCGGGTAAAGCCAAGTTTTAATGGGTACACACACTTAAGGGAAGCAAGTGTAGCCAAGCAGGAGTTAGTTAGAAGAGCACAAGAAGCAGTAAGGGAAGGGGAAGAAGTTTTAGTTAAGAGGAATGTAAATTATTGTAAAATGTCCCCGAGTTTGTTGTTGTGGTGTGGGACCCAGGAAGGAGGGACACGACGCCACAATGGAAGTTTAATGTTATTTTAGAGACCGTGTCGTGTTGCTCTCAAATTTTATCTCTTGTGGTAATTATTATTATTATTATTATTATTATTATTATTATTTTAGTCTTCTGGTCTACAATTGTCGTTTGTTTCGTAGGGGTAATTTATTGTGGGATTAGGACTATTTATTGGTCTTGTCTACATAGTGTGTGTGTGTGTGTGTGCGTCCACTAACACACCAAAAAACCACACTTCTCAAATATCATTTAATTGCAATTAAATCCAATAAGAGAGTAATCTACCTAGATGACAGCTAATTAAAACTGTCACACAATATCTCCACATCGCAATTCACGACAAGGAGGAAATAAAAAAAAAATTACGAGTATGCAAATGGAGCATCAATTATAACTTGTGATGGAGTTGTAATCACTATCTGGCAAGTGCTGTACCTCTCTTCGCCCCCAGTTACCATGTTCCCATATTCACCCCACAATTTATAGCAGCCCTTATCATAAACGACGGCAGAGATGTGAATAAATAAGTAGATAAAAATATATATACAGACGAGATGCAACGATGCGAGGACGTGAATCACATCAAACGGGAAATAATGTATTTTTTTTGTTATTTTTTATTTCCAGGATAAAAAAAAAATCATCATCTACTACCAATCTGTTTATTAACTTAATACTGGGGAATGAAAACAGGTTAATGGAATCACCTGAAGATTAGACAGCCCAACTTATTACATCTAATTATCAAGCACATAAACGCTACCTGGTGCTTAGGTTAGGTTTGGCGAGGGTAAGTTAGGATGGGTTGGGTTAGGTTAGGTTAGGTTAGGTTAGCTTAGGGTAAGTTAGGAGGGGTTAGATTTGGTTACGTTCAGTTTCGTTAGGTTAGGTTAGATTAGGTTAGGTTAGGTTTGGTTAGCATTAGGATATTTATTTATCAGGTGACATAAGCTGGGGTGTCTTATCTTCAGGTCATCCAGGTAAGGATATATGACAGGTATATCTAATTATTTCTGCAAGGAACAACTAATTCAAAATATTAATTGATCCATCATACCCGACAGCTTCAAATTATATCACCTAATTAACTAAACATCAAGAGTACGATTACTTAACCCTTTGAGTACAACGACTTGAGTACGATGACTTAACCCCCTTAATTTGATGGTTTAAACCTTTGAGTACGATGACAACCCCTTTGAGTTAGATGATGTAAGCCCTTGAGTACGATGACAACCCCTTTGAGTTAGATGATGTAAGCCCTTGAGTACGATGACTTAACCCCTTTGAGTTAGATGGTGTAAGCCGTTGAGTACGATGATTTAAATGTCGTACTCAAGGGGTTAAGGCAACGTACTCAAGGTCCTCTCTCTAGATTTTTCATTTTCCCTTACACACCCCTTCCCTTCAACCCTTTAGACAACCCCTTTACCCTCCCTAACACATCCTTTAGAAATCCCTTCCCTTTAACCCCTTAAACAACCCCTTTACCCTTCTTGACACACCCTTTAGATACCCCTTCCCTTTAACCCTTTAGACAACCTTTACCCAAAACACCCATTAGAAATCCCTTCCCTTTAACCCCTTTACCCTTCTTGACACACCCTTTAGATATCCCTTCCCTTTAACCCCTTAGACAATCCCTTAAAAGTAGACCAATGATCTTATCCCTGTTTGAGTTATGACCCCCTTTCCCCTCACTCCCTCCTCCCCTTCACCCCCTTTTCTCCCCTCCCCTCGAGGTTATCACTCGCGTCTTTTCCCCTCTTATCTCGCTCTCATAATTCCTCCTAGTTTTCTTCTTTTTCTTCTTCTTCTTCGTTTCATTCTTCTTCTAAATTGATTCTAATTAGAGGGAGTAGAGGTTGAAAAAAGTACCTAGAAGATGGCGAAGACCTGAGAGGGAGGGAGAGGAGGGAGAGGAGAGGGAGAGATAAGAAACGGGAGGGGGAAGTGGGATGTGGGTGCTAATACCTCTTCCACCTCATCCCCTCCACACCCACACTTCCTTCCACTGAACCTCTTTTCACCCCCCAAAAACCTTTCTCTACCCCCTCCTTTTCCCCCTCCTCTCTTTTCTCTCCCTCCCTCCCTTCCTTCCTTCCTTCCTTCCTTCCTTCCTTCCTCCTCCCAATCCTTCTTCTCCTCATTCTCCTTCCCCCTCACAAGCTAATGTGTGTGTGTGTTAGGACGGGAGACTCTACATATTACATGAGGCAACTAATGTGGTTTAAGAGGCGCGCCAAGCTAATAATTATAAATATTGATGAATGTACGTTTAAATATGACTGAACAAAAACATTAAATAAAGTGTTTCAAAATTGTCCCTTTCTAGCTAAGAGAGGGAGGGGGGAAGAGGAAGGGGGGGATGGAAGGAGGGAAGGAGAGAGGAAGGGGATGGAAGGAAGAAGGGAGGTAGGGAGGGAGGTAGGGAAGGAAGGGAGAAACGAGGAAGGGGGGGCGAAGGGAGGAGGGGGGAAGAGGGAAGGAAGAAAGGAGAGACGAAGGAGCGAGGGAGGGGGAGGGAGGGAAGGGGGGGGATCTTGGTGCGGCCTTGCTGTGTGGTGGTAAGGCTGCTGCACAGTGGCAATATTTACATGTTATTCTCGCTCTTAATTCGGATAATGTAAGAAGGACATTTTGGCCGACATTATGCGTCGGTTATATGGCCAGGAAAAAAAAGAATGTGGGGGGAGAGGAGTGGGGAGGGGACGTGGGGGAGGGGGGTGGGGGAGGGGAGGTGAGGAGGTGGGGGAAGGGGGGGGAGGGGAGGTGAGGAGGTGGGGTTGGGGGAGGGGAGGTGGGGGAGGGGTGGAGAGGGGTGGCGATGAGTGGGGAGGGGAGATGGGGGAGGTAGGGAAGGGGGGAAGTGAGGGGAGGTGGGGAGGGGGGAAGAGGGGAGTGAAGTGAGAGGAAGGAAGGAAGGGGAGGAGTGGGGAAGTGAGGTGAGGGGAGAATGAAATGGATGCCGTATGGAGTAGTCGTCCACAAGATGTCGCCGTGTACGCGTTCTTTAGGTCGGTTACACTTACATTAATTCTCGTCTTGTTTGTTTACAATGGCTCCCGAACACAACTTTGAAAACATTGAAACACAACTTAAAATATTGACACACGACTTAAAACATATAACTTAAAACACACAAACTTAAAAATACGAAGAGGGGAAAAAGGAAGATTTTTTTCTTTGTAAATATTCTTCCGAGCCATTTACCAACGTGATTAATGGAACTGCTTAAAAAAATCATTAGGAATAATAAAAAAAAAACATGGAAATTTCTTTTCGTGAATATATGTATATATATATATATATATATATATATATATATATATATATTATATATATATATATATATATATATATATATATTATTTTTATTTTTATTTTTTTTTTACATAATTTCGCCTCATTTACCAAAGTAATGAACGGGGGAAAAAATCATAAATTCCGGTTATAAATGAGATAAGACTCAGATAATGAGCCCCCGTGAGGAAGAGTAGAGTTTTTTGGTCGGTTACACTAATATTAACACTCGTCTTGTAATGAACGAAATAATCTCATACACTGAGAATGAACAAGACGTTGTAGACAAGAATATACATTAAAAAAACAACTTCCTTTTTTCCTGAATATTTTATAGAAGTTACAACAGCGAGAAAAATAAATAAAGTCCACCGGAAAGAAAGAAATAAAAAAAAAACAGAAGAAATTCGCGACTGTTACTCGGGGTCTGAATGCATAATAAACAAGTGAGGATCGATGGCGAGCGTTGGCGGGAAAAAAAAAGAGCCGCATTGGGTGAGTATCTTCCTCTTTAAAGATTACGACACCATATTTCTCCCAAACTGGTGACGTAAGAACAAGTACAGCCAACTTGGATTCGACATAGAGATGGCTACTTATTACGCAGTGACTCTAAACGCCAGTAGAGTAGAATTAAAGACAAAAAAAAAATTAAGTAACCAAAAGTAAGTTAAGAGAGAAGAGAATTCGTGCGCCAGGAATGATAGTAGCTGGTATTGAGCAAACTTCCTCTGACGAACAAACAGTCCTGGCAACTCCTGAAAGAGATCACATTTTGACACACACACAGTAAAAGCGACCGCAACAAAAGCACTTTATGACGAGGCTACTTTTGTCGTGCTCACCAACTACTACTTTTGTTAGGCTGGGAACTATTTTATGTTCTTTTATATGTGAAATAATTTTGGGGATCTATCATTTAGAATGTGTGTGTGTGTGTGTGTGTGTGTGTGTGTGTGTGTGTGTGTGTGTGTGTGTGTGTCTTATGCAAGCTACCAATTGACTGCAGCAGCTTCTAGTGTGTGTGTGTGTGTGTGTAAATATCACTATAAAACTGCTTATTCTTGTTTATTTTTCTATGACACTTTAGACACACCACACTCCGTTTTCTTCCAGTAATTAACATCGTAACTACACATAAAACATCCTCCGCACAGCACATAATGTTTACCTAACTATGTCAACGGCAAGTAAACATCTTAAGCAACACGACGTTTAAACAGACACCCCTCACACACATCTCTTGAGCAGAAACATGGAAGCTAAGTAAACATTCAACCACAAGCTCAATAAACATTCACATGACAGCAGGTAATTTAACATTCATATAACACAAGCTAAGTTAACATTCATATAACACAAGCTAAGTTAACATTCATATAACACAAGCTAAGTTAACATTCATATAACACAAGCTAAGTTAACATTCATATAACACAAGCTAAGTTAACATTCATATAACACAAGCTAAGTTAACATTCCAAAAACCTAACCTAACCTAACCTACAGTAACCTAACCTAACCTACAGTAACCTAACCTAACCTAAACATTTAAAACTGACTAAGGACTAAAACGCATAATAACTAAAATATCGAAATACACAAATAAAACAAAAAAAAAATAAACAAATTAAAACACAAAAAAAAAACATTAAAACAAAAACCACTTAAAATAAAAACAATTAAAAAAAAACACAAATTAAAACAAAGCACAAAAATCACAAATTCAAACACACATGAAACAATTAAAACACCGAAACACAAACAAATGGAAACAGTGAAACATCCTTAATTATCTAAACATTCAGAAACATCCTGTGAAAAATCTAAACATACAAACACAGAAAATAAAACATGAAAAATCGGTCGGTCACTGAGAGTCTGTGACGGTCAGGATGTTCATGAGAGAGAGAGAGAGAGAGAGAGAGAGAGAGAGAGAGAGAATTTAGATATACACAAGCAGACAAACATATACACACCTGCTTACGAACACACACACACACACACACACACACACACACCCAATGTGTTTTGAGGTTTATGTAACATCTGAGCTTGGACGGCAGCCAGAGGTGAGTTACATATAGACACACACACTCACACGCACTCACATGTCTCTAAATCAAAGTCAAAAGCATGAGCATTTATCGACACAAAACTCAAATGCATCAACAACTGTGTAAATTAAATTTCAATGTATCATAATTTATCTAAATCAAATTCAAGGGCAAACTAATTTATTCGTGTCATCTAAATATTCTAATACAACATAAACCAAATCTGTCTAAATCAATTTCAAAGGCGCTTAATTTCTATTTGAAAATCCATCAGTCGAAGTTGTCAAAGTTAAAATTATTATTACTGTGTTGTTATTATTATTATTATTATTATTATTATTATTATTATTATATATTTATTTATTTATACTATGTGCAACAAAGTTTTTTACTTTTGCTAATAATTTGTCTGAAGTCCAATGGGAAATGTTGCAACTGGCAATTTAACTTTAAAGACAAGAGAGAGAGAGAGAGAGAGAGAGAGAGAGAGAGAGTAAAGATAGCTTTATAAAGACATGGGATGTATGCAGGCAGGAGACGTCTATTTCCATCTTCACCCAGCAACAGTCTCTCTCTCTCTCTCTCTCTCTCTCTCTCTCTCTCTCTCTCTAACCTAACCTAACCTAACCAGACAGCTTCAAGATCCTGCTGTTACTTATGGGAAAATATTATCTTACGACCCCTTTGAGAATCCTAGGGGTAGTGGGGAAGGTTGGGAGGGGGAGGATGAGGAGGAGAACGGGAGAAGGTGGTAGTGTGGGGGAGGTGGCGGTGTGGGGTGGTGGTGGTGTGGGGGGAAGGGGTGGTAGTGTGAGGGGAGATGGTGATGGTGTGGGGGGATGGTGATGGTGTGGAGGGAGGTGATGGTGTGGGGGGGGAGGTGATGGTGTGGGGGGGAGGTGATGGTGTGGGGGGGGAGGTGATGGTGTGGGGGGGGAGGTGATGGTGTGGGGGAGGTGGTGGTGTGGGGGAGGTGGTGGTGTGGGGGGAAGGGGTGGTAGTGTGAGGGGAAGGGGTGGTAGTGTGGGGGGTGATGGTGTGGGGGGATGGTGATGGTGTGGGGGGAGGTGGTGGTGTGAGGGGGAGGTGATGGTATGAGGGGAAGGGGTGGTAGTGTGAGGGGAAGGGGTGGTAGTGTGGGGGGAGATGGTGATGGTGTGGGGGGAGATGGTGGTGTGAGGGGGAGGTGATGGTGTGAGGGGAAGGGGTGGTAGTGTGAGGGGAAGGGGTGGTAGTGTGGGGGGAGATGGTGATGGTGTGGGGGGAGATGGTGATGGTGTGGGGGGAGATGGTGATGGTGTGGGGGGAGATGGTGATGGTGTGGGGGGATGGTAATGGTGTAGGGGGGGGAGGTGATGGTGTGTGGGGGGGAGGTGATGGTGGGGGGGCGATATGGTGGTGGTGTGGGGGGTGGTGGTGTAGGGGGTGGGGGCGTGGGGAGAGCTTGTATACACGCCCTCGTAAAGGTTTATGAGCGTGTGTGTCCGAGTACCTCTTAATATACCATTACACGGTAAGTAGTAATGGCTTCTCTAATGAGCTGAGACTTTACCTGCACATGATGCACAACAGGGAGGGAGGGGGGGGGAGGGGGGTGTAGAGTGGTGGGGGAAGAGGAGGAGGAGGAAGAAGGTGAGTGTAAAGTGGTGAGGGAAGAGGAGGAGGAGGAGGAGAAGGCGGGGGAGGAGGAGGAGGTGGGTGTAGTGTTTTGCGGGAGGAGGAGGAGGAAGAGGAGGGTGTAAATTGGTGCGGGAAGAAGGGGAGGAGGACGAGGAGGACGAGGAGGAGGAGGATGAAGAAGGTGGGTGTAGAGTGTTGCGGGAGGAGGAGAAAAATTGAAGTGCTAAAGGAGGAAGAATGGCAGGAATATATGGAGGTTGAGAAGAAAGATTGAAAACCCTACCCTACCCTACCCTACCCTACCCTACCCTACCCTAACGTCCATAATTCAGATGCGTATTTTAATTGTATGATATATTGTTTGTGTATGGGGTCTTGTTTGTGTATGGGGTCTTGTTTGTGTGTGTCTTGTTTGTGTATGAGTCTTGTTTGTGTATGGGATCTTGTTTGTGTATGTCTTGTTTGTGTATGAGTCTTGTTTGTGTATGGGATCTTGTTTGTGTATGAGTCTTGTTTGTGTATGGGGTCTTGTTTGTGTATGAGTCTTGTTTGTGTATGGGGTCTTGTTTGTGTGTGTCTTGTTTGTGTATGAGTCTTGTTTGTGTATGGGATCTTGTTTGTGTATGAGTCTTATTTGTGTATGGGATCTTGTTTGTGTATGAGTCTTGTTTGTGTATGGGGTCTTGTTTGTGTATTGAGTCTTTGTTTGTGTATGGGATCTTGTTTGTGTATGAGTCTTGTTTGTGTATTGAGTCTTTGTTTGTGTATGGGATCTTGTTTGTGTATGAGTCTTGTTTGTGTATGGGGTCTTGTTTGTGTATGAGTCTTGTTTGTGTATTGAGTCTTTGTTTGTGTATGGGATCTTGTTAGTGTATGAGTCTTGTTTGTGTATGGGATCTTGTTTGTGTGTGAGTCTTGTTTGTGTATGAGTCTTGTTTGTGTATGGGATCTTGTTTGTGTATGAGTCTTTGTTGGTGTATGAGTCTTGTTTGTGTATGGGATCTTGTTTGTGTATGAGTCTTGTTTGTGTATGGGGTCTTGTTTGTGTATGAGTCTTGTTTGTGTATTGAGTCTTTGTTTGTGTATGGGATCTTGTTAGTGTATGAGTCTTGTTTATGTATGGGGTCTTGTTTGTGTGTGAGTCTTGTTTGTGTATGAGTCTTGTTTGTGTATGGGATCTTGTTTGTGTATGAGTCTTTGTTGGTGTATGGGAGCTTGTTTGTGTGTGGTCTTGCTTGTTTATGTCTGTTTGAATGCGAGTCTTCAGGGTGATGGACTGAATTGAGCACGAAGCGTTAAGATGAATAAACAAACTTTATACCAACTCTTAAAAGATGTTTATATTTGGTCTTCCTGTACCACACACACACACACACACACACACACACATACACCTATATCTAACTTAACGTCATTTAACCATTGCCATTAACGTTCATCATCATCACTATACCACCACCACCACCACCACCACTACTATCACCATTATCACCACCATTACCACTACCATTACCCACCAGACAAAGGACAACACGCAACATTTATATTCCCAGGACTTTAAGTGACCCGTAGGGAGGGATACCGATATGATTTAATACCTAACTTTTCCAAAATTATGGTGGCCATATTTCAAAACTCAAAATCCGTCGAAGTTTCCCGTTTTTTTTCTTCTGTGTGGCGTGGGAAGAATAATAAATATATAAGGGGGTGAGGGGGTAAGGGTGAGAGGGTAAGGGTGAGGGGGTAAGGGTGAAGGGGGTGAGGGTGAGGGGGTGAGAGGGTGAGGGGGTGAGTGGGTAGGGGTGCGGGTGAAAGTGTGAGGGAGTGAGGGGATGGATGAGTGAGGGGGTGAGAGGGTGTGAGGGTGAGGGGGTGTGAGGGTGAGGGGGTGAGAGGGTGAGGGGGTGAGAGAGGGGTGATAAGGAGATGGGTGAGTGTGAGGGAGTGAGGGGATGGATGAGTGAGGGGGTGAGAGGGTGTGAGGGTGAGGGAGTGAGAGGGTGAGAGGGTGAGAGGGTGAGAGGGTGGGGTGAGAGAGGGGTGATAAGGAGATGGGTGAGTGTGAGGGAGTGAAGCAGTGAGAGGGTGGGGAGTTGAGGAGGTAAGGGAGTGATAAGATGAAGGAGTGTGAGGGTAAGGGAGTGAGAGGGAGTGAGTCGGCTATAGTGACTCTTGCTTCGAAACTCTCTACTTCATAGATTTTAGGGATTAACTCTTTTAAAGGTCGAGACAAAAGAATCTTATTCCGAAACACTGCCGCTGAATCCAGTTTTAGATCGAGTTTTTCTTTGTTTTTTTTGGGGGGGAACTCTCTCTCTCTCTCTCTCTCTCTCTCTCCTATTGCTTCGAATTACTCTAACATTACTTCAATCGCATCATCGAACTGTCTTGTTTTTGCTTCGAATCCACGATAGGAATCCTTATGCTTTGAATCTCCGAATGGTTTGACTCGAATCTTTGAAGTGTTCCATACCAATTCGAATCCCCCAGTCACGATCATCATTGCTTCAGAACCAAGAGTTAAATGTTTCTCATCTCTGAGTCGGAAGGCAACTCATCCTATCACGTGAAGATTAGGCACCCCAGCTTATTTTACCTATGATTAAACACACTAATACTACCTGGCGGGTTAGGTGAGGTGAGGTTAATGCTAGGTTAGGTTAGATAAGGTTAGGTTAAGTTTGGTTATATTAATTAGGTTAGATTAGGTTATCTTCGCTTAGCTTAGAATAAGTTAGCATGTGTGAGTTTAATCACCTAGTGAAATAAGCTAGAACCCTAATCTTCATGTGATCGGATTAGTTAGATTAGGTCTGGTTTAACGTGGTTTAGCGCTATGGCAGGAATGAGGTAGTTAGGTGCGGGTTTAACGAGGCTGTTAACACACAAGAAGGTGTTTATGGGGCTTGAAAATGAAACGTCGTCATTTTAGATAAGGGGGGGGGAGGGATGGGAGGGGGAGCACACCTGGGGAAAAGAGGGGAAGGGAGGGGAGGATAATACGTGGGGGAGAATAGGAAAGGTAAAGATAACTCTCTCTCTCTCTCTCTCTCTCTCTCTCTCTCTCTCTCTCTCTCTCTCTCTCTCAGGGTGACTGTCCACATGTCACGTGTTAAAACTCTGGTGTTATCAGTTCATCATTAGTGGTCGTGTGAGAGGTAGCCAACACAAGCGAGGGCGCGCCAGGGATAGAGGGAGGCAGGGAGGAGGAAGAGGCGGAGAGGGGAAGAGGAGACAGGAAGAGGGATTAGTAGGGTAAGGAGAAAGGGGGAAGAATCAAGAAGAAGGGATAGCAGAGAGGGGAAGAGGAAGTAGCCGAAAGGGGAGGAAGAAAAAAAGAGACATGGAGAGAGGGTAGGCGATGAGGGGAAGAGAGTAAGAGGAAATAAACAGGAAATGAGGGACGAGAAGAAAGAAACGGACAGGGAAAAAGGACATAGGAGAGAAGGGGTAGATGGGGAGAAAAGGTGGAAGGGAGAGAAAGGAAGGGGGCAGATAAGGGAAAAACGGAAAGGAGAGGGAAAGGAAAGAAGGGGAAGGAGAGGAAAAAGAAAGAAGAGGGAAAAAATGGAAAGGGAAGAAAAGAAAGGAGAGGGAAATGGAATAAGAGGGAAAGGAAAGAAGGGGAAAGAGAGGAAAAGGAAAGAGGGGGCAGCAGAGGGAAAGGGAAGAAGAGGAAGACAAGGGGAGAGAAAGAAAGGGGAAGAAAGGAGGGGTTTGAAAGACCGTACTCACTCTCTGTGTTGCTGTGAGGTGATGAAATTGGCCCCGAACTTGTTGGCATAATATAAATAACTGACCTACCACAACATCTCTGAAACACACACACACACAACCATCACCATCAAAATATATTGTTACTACCACTATTTAAATATGCACTACCACTACTACCACCATCAAAAATTAGTCGTTACTACTACCATTTAAACATGTTCACCACCACTACTTACATACGAACGTCACCACCACCACTACCACCATACGAACGCCACCACCACTATCACCACCCCAATCACCATCACCTAATAGTATCACTACATTCAGACCATCATCACCACCACCACCACTATCACCACTCGAGACATCACCACCATCATCATTTCAACTACCATCACTTAGGCACTACAACCATTAGTGCCAGTGTCATGCCGGAAATGGCTCCTTTATGCCTCTCTGATATGGTGCCAGTCAAGAGGTGCCAGTTTGTGTTTTTGTTGTGTTTTAGGCCCTACGTCACGAACCCATCAGGTGATTCTCTCCAGGTGACTGTGGGAGTTGTCGGTCAAGTGTAAACAATGTGTGTGTGTGTGTGTGTGTGTGTGTGTGTGTGTCACCCTCCTAGGACATTCACCTTGATTCTACCACCTGCCGGTCTCTCTATCTCTCTCTCTCTCCTACTAGGCTATTCACCTTAGACCTACCACCTGCTTCTCACCTCCCCCCCCCCTCTCTCTCTCTCAGGACATTCACCTTCCACCACCTGGACGTACAGCTGGGTACCACCACCATCTGGCACCGGTGGCGGAGGGGCATCGTACTGACCAGATTACCACCAGGCTTACGGTTCGAACCCCTGACTTACACCGATCGTGAGTCTTTTGTTTCTTCATTCTCCAGCGTGTGTGTGTTTGTGTCTTATCGCGGATGACATAGTTGTTGGTGAAGTCTATTGCTCTTAAAAGTTAATTGGTAGGGAACCCTTGTCTCCAGAATGTATATATTGTGTGTGTGTGTGTGTGTGTGTGTGTGTGTGTGTGAGTGTGAGTGTGTGTGTGTGTGTGTGTGTGAGTTTCCTTAAGTTTCTCCTTGCTGTATCACATAGGTACGTGACTTGGGGATTATCCACTTGGTTCTAAGCATTCCGCACCTTGTGGGTTACTCTAACCACCTGGGCAGGATGGTAGTACTCCACTCAAGGATTGTTTCACCAGCGTTAATAGCACATTATAATATACTCCACCTCGGTCACGAATCGAACCCGTGACCATTAGCCACCGAAGAGAACGTTCTACCAAAGACAACACAAAGTGGAGCGGAGGAGAAGACAAGTTTCTCCTTGACTAAGTATATAAAACCATAAGAACGGAGGGAACTGCAGCGAACCTTTTGGGCATACTGGGCAGCCCCGTTTACATCCAAAAAATTTTCTTCCTCGGCCACCCTGCTTTGAAATGGCATCCACTCAGCCAACCCCTGCCCTGCCCTGCCCACCTACCCAAACGGCTATTCATCCAAACACCCACCCAAACGCCCACCCATCCAAAAACCTCCCCACCAAAACTCTCAAGCATCCCCATCCAAACATCCACCCATCCAAACACCCACCCCACTTTCCCCCCGTAGCATCCTCTTGCAACCCACCCAACCCTCAGCCACCAGTAACTCAGCTAAGCCAACAACGATGGGAATAGGACAATTTAACGCCTCATAGCGGTGTACAATTGCCCACTCCATCGCGTCCTAAACCCCGAGAATCGACCTTGAATTAACCTGGATTAAGGCAGAGGCAGCAGTTGTCGCCTGCTGCTGCTGCTGGAGGAAACTGTTAACTTGTTCAGTGTAAAGGTTAATAATAATATTTCAGTCTTGTTGTGTTATTGTTGTCGAGATAATTAACACGTTTTGTGGTGTGTGTGTGTGTGTGTGTGTGTGTGTGTAATAAACTTGGAGCCTTGTGGAGAGAAAGTAATATACAAGAACACATTTATTATATATATACATCAAAATGAATAATATAATAATATGGTTGCCCCTGGTGTAACGAGGATAGCCAGCCCAAGGGCCACCTAGGCGCGATTTTGTTTTTTTTAAGGTGAAGAAGCTGTCGCCAACACAACAACCACACTCTGAGTTAACGAGCTGCATGACCCAGTGTCAAGGAAAAGTCCGAGAAGACCGGACAACTCGCCAACTGCACTGGCTAACCGCTACCCCGGAACACGATCCGCAAATCGATTAACATCCAGGTTCCCAATTACTGCTGGGTAGACAGAGGCAACTGGCGTAAAGTAACTTGCCCACAGTTTCCCCTTCCCGGGGATCGAACCAGGGTCCGCTCGCTTGCGAGGCGAGAATGCTGACCATTAATTACACCACAGGTCGCCACAGCCTATGACAGCCTGTACACACACACACGAATACATGTATATAAACTACACCACATACACTTTAATATGGAGGCGACAGACCCGGAAAGAAAAAATATAAATTCATTATATTTCAACACAGATAAATGGTACACATGCCAATGATTATATAAGAGTATTGGCTAACCTTCTTCTTCCTCTTCCCCCTCCCTATAAACCAATTTTATCTCGCGTACTTAATCTCCACAAACTCAGTTGAATTGTTTAAGAGGAAGAATTATCGTCTGAGGGCCACAGTGTTTCCTACAAGACAACGACCACCTCAATGTTACGGTACGCTCCTGGGCTATGTACTCAAAATAACACACATACCTCCCACCTGCAAGCACGCACACACACACACACACACACACAAAGCTGTCACAGACTCGAAGCAAAAACGAACGCTATGCTTGTACGGTTGATGCAAATAACTTTCACTTTGATGTTTCTGGCTTTAATTTCTCTCTCTTTCTCTCCCTTTCTCTCTCACTCTATTTCTCTCTCTCGTATTTTGAGTTATTTCTATAATATCTTTGGGTGTTTCTATATCCCCAATCTGTTTTTTCTTTACTTCTTCTTCTTCTTCTTCTCCTCCCTTCTTCTCCTTGACTCTCTCCACTTTATCTTTCTTTCCATCCTCGTTTTGATTATAATTCCTTTTCTCTTCCTCCTCCTCCTCCTCCTCCTACCATCATCATCATCATCCTCCTCCTCCTCCTCCTTCAGCTAAATTTGGAGAATATGTCAAGTATTCAGGCTAAACCGCCCCTCTTCCTCCTCCTTTTCTTCCTCCGTCACTAACTTCTCTTCTTTCTCCTCCTCCTCCTCCTTCGCCATACTTTCTCTCCTTTCTCTCCTTCAAAGTTGTCTCACTCTTTCCCTACCTCTTCCATTACCTTTCTTCTCTTCTTCATTTTATTCCCTCTCCTCCTCTCCCTCCACACATACTGTCCCTCCTCCATCATTCCAACCCCATATTCCTTTTCCACCACAACCCCCCCCCCCCGCCTCCTTCTCCAACACTGCCTCATCTTTCCTCTCTTCCTCCTCCTCTCCTTCTCCGACACTCCCTCATCTTCCTCCTCCTCTCCTTCTCCAACACTCTCATCTTCTCTTCCCCTCCCTCCTCCAACACCCTCATCTTCCTCCATCACAACCGTTCCCCCCCTCCTCCTTCTCCAACCATCCTTCCCCTACCCCTCTTCACCCCTCTTCACCCCACCTCCCAGACTGCCTTACATATCATGCCAAATACCCAATGAGTCACTAGTACAGGCGAGAATAGGGCATCATCCCACAGGACACCGTAGGACCACAGGAGCATCGTAAGCAGGGCGCCCTTAGTGTAGTGGGACCAGGGAGGGGGAGGGGGAGGGGAGGGGGGACATGTACCTGAGTTTAAAATGTCCACGTCAATTTTCAACAAGAAGAAGAATAAATTTCTCCTTAAATGTATATATTTACGTGTATGTATATATCGCCTAATAACTTATGTATGTATCATAATTTACCTGCATGTATATAAATGCAAATGTAAATGCATAATGAAACAGCAAGTATGAATATAGGAAGTGTAAAGTGCATAGGTGGCAACAAAGTGTCTGCATATTACTCAAGTGTATAGCAACCATAAGAGCGTATAGCTTGTGTGGAGAAGTGCATAGCAAGTAAGTGCGTCCTAGCAGGTGCATATTACCAAGTATTAAAGGAAACAACTTGACATATATTAATGAGAACACAGGCATGATACGACGACAAGTGCAGGTGTGTGTGTGTGTGTGTGTGTGTGTGTGTGAAGGAATTTGTTAATGCCTATGTATACATGATTATCTGTGTGTGTGTGTGCATGTGTGTGTATATATGAGGTCATTTACCCTGGCACATGAAGCTGTAGCAATGAGGGTGACACACACACACACACACACGAGAGAGAGAGAGAGAGAGAGAGAGAGAGAGAGAGAGAGAGAGAGAGAGAGAGAGAGAGAGAGAGAGAGAGAGCAGCACCTTGGCACTACACTAGAACAGTTTTTCCACTCCCTGCTTCTCCTCCGGGTGGCCATACACTCTGGACCCAACAAGAGTATAAGAGATGTAGTATGTGTGTGTGTGTGTGTGTGTGTGTGTGTGTATGTATAGTGTGTGTGTGTGTGTGTGTGTGTGTGTATGTATGTATGTATGTATACTATGCATACATACATACATTGTATAGTGTGTGTGCTTTGTATGTATGTATGTATGTATGTCTGTATGTATGTGTGTGTGTGTGTATGTATAGTGTGTGTATGTATATGTGTGTGTGTATATGTGTGTGTATGTATGTATGTGTGTATGTCTGTGTGTGTGTGTGTATGTATAGTGTGTGTGTGTGCGCGCACGTGTGTGTATGTGTGTTAAAAGATTCAATCCAAAACTTTAAACAATTTACATACATTGTTAAGAGATAGAATCCGAGACTCAATATATTACCGACATATTCCTTTCTTTCTCCTTCTCCTGATTTGCTTGCGACTTCTTGGCATTTTGGGGGGAGCTACTTTTAACACACGCGCATCTCGTCTGGTTTATGGAGCCTCCCCCCCTCCCCCCACCCCCTTGTCCAGATAAGTTCAATTCTCTTTATTTTAGTGGCTACCTATTGTTCGTTTCTCTCTTTCTTTCTCTGTCTGTCTGTCTGCCTTTCTTTGTCTTTTCTTACAATCCCCCTTAACACACCCTTACAGTTCCCTAATACTCCCCTTACAATCCCCCTAAAACCCTCTTAACAACCCCTTTAAACCCCCTTAACAGCCCCTTATAGTCCCCATAACACCCCCTTACAGTTCCCATAAAATCCCATTACAGTCTCCTTAACAACCCCTTACAGTCCCCTTAACACCCTCTTACAGTTCCCCTAAAACCCCCTAACACCCCTTACAGTTCCCCTAAAACCCCTTACAGTTTCCCTAAAAACCCCTTAACAGCCCTCTTTAGTCCCCAAAACACCTCCTTACAATCCCCCTTAACAACCCTTGGAATCCCCATAGTTCCCCTTAGCACCCCTTGCAGTCCCCATGAACCCCTTTAACAACCCCTTATAGTCCCCTTAACACCCCCTGGCAGTTCCCCTTAACACCCCTTTACAATTTCCCTAAAAACCCTTCGTCTCCCTAAATCGCCCTAAGTCCCCCTAAAAAACCCTTAACCCCTTACAATTCCCATAACACCCCCTTACAGTTCCCATTAACACCCCCTTACAGTCCCCCTAAAACCCCCTTAACAGCCCCTTATAGTCCCCATAACACCCCCTTACAGTTCCTCTTAACACCTCCTTAGTCCCCCTTAAGCCCCCTTAACAATCCCTTATAGTCCCCATAACACCCCCTTACAGTTCCCCTTAACACCCCTTACAGTCCCCCTAAATTCCCTTAGTCTCCTTTAAAACTCTTTACAGTCCCCGTAACACCCCCTTAAAGTCCCCTTAACACCCCCTTACAGTTCCCCCTAACACCCCCTTACTTTTCCCCCTAACATCCCCTTACAGTTCCCCTAAAACCCCCTTAACAACCCCTTACAGTCCCCTTAACACCCCTTTACAGTTCCCCTAAAACCCCCTTAACAACCCCTTACAGTCCCCCTAACCCCCCTTACAGTCCCCCTTTAGCACCCGTTTAGCTCCCCTGATACCCCCTTTACAGTCCCCTTAACCCCTTAGTTCCCCTAACACGCCCTTAAGTCCCCCTAAAACAACCTTAACATCCCTTTACAGTCCTCCTAAAACCCCCTTACAGTCCCCTTAACAGTCCTCCTAAAGCCCCCTTACAGTCCCCCCTAACACACCCTTAACACACCCTTAACACACCCTAATAGGTGTCAGGCAGTTAAGATCCTTCACATAACTTCATTTACTAGAAAAAATCAACTTACAAACTTCCTGACACATTCCGGGATAACCCACGATCATGGGCTCCTCCTCAACCCCCCATCCCCCAAGCGATCTTTCCTGACACCTGCCCATTATGACGTCACACGCTGATCCCACAACTATGGTCCAATTTGTGTAAATCGATACTCTAATGTTTTGATAATTTGGTCGCTAATCACCGGTCTGCTGCCCTGATGATAAGCTCCCGGTACCGTCCTTCCTTCAGTGGCCGCCTCAATTATCTCTACCTTCTGGGACCCGGATACACCTAGGAGATGGGTACACCTGGGTAGACCTAGGAGGACCTGGGTACCGTACTCCTAAGGCCTGGAGTTATCAAAGGTTCGTAAGGTGATTGTTTTTTTTTTTTTTACGTGTGACTGACGACGCAGGAATGTTATCTGCTACGTTCACTAAAAAAAGACAAATTACACACACACACACACACACACACACACACACACACACACACACACACAAGAATATTTATATCTCAAAGCGTGAGAAAATTAAACCTTATTTACAGATAGGTCTAAGTATAACCTGTGAGATAGGGCATAAGTGTGTCCCATAGGCATGCATGACCAGCCCTTATGGACAGTGTGGATACAGCACACTGTATACTAAGCCTTTGGTACACAAGGAGACAACATGGCCGGTACTGCTTTCGACCGCCTTCACCTCCCCAGGTACCTATTTACAGCTGGGTGAACTGGGTGCGCCCGGGAATAAAACCACCTACCCCCTGGAACAAGAGGCGAGTATTGTATCCACTCGACCGCGGACCGTCACGTCATGGTAGTCTAGATCATGGTACCTGACACCCTAGGCCTATGATAAGACGCGCCGAGGAATAAAACACAATGTAATATATTCCGCTGACGACACAGAGGCTGAATCCGGAGTTGACAAACGTTCGTGCGATACTTAACCTGTCCTAAGTGAAGACAGACATAAACACGTACCTAATGCTAACAAACTAAAATATATAAATGATCACGATAAAAAAAACCCCACATAAATTAACACCAACTTGATACCTAAAGCACAAATATCACTGACGAGACAAAATGAACACACTCCACTAACAAGATTCCGTAACTTGGGTTCCTTAACTGATACTTTGTAAACGAGGTTAAGTAAGGTAATGTCAGTAATAATTTCTAAGTTATTTTTTTCGGATGTTATTCTTGAGCTACAAATCCATCACTTCATGTCAGTCGCAAGGAATTTCAATACAGAACAAACCCCTTTTAAATATACCATATACACGTCTCCAATTCATTTTAACAAATAACAAAACATAGAGAAATAAAATAATAATAAATACCGCCAATAAAGGAAGAACAAAACAAAAAAAACAAAACTATGGTAACTAGACTAAAGCGGAAAAAAATTCTTAAATATTTTTGTTATTTCTATTAATTTTTAGCGTTGATGTTTTCTTTAGTTTTGCTTTTGTTTTGATTTTTCCTTCCAATACCAGCAAAAAGAGTAGAGGAAACACTCACGTTAATCCTTCTGTGTAGTAAAAATATCTGGAAAAATTGAAGCGGCTTTTGTACAACCAAGAGAGACATCATCACCTCCCCTTCCTCCCTCCCGTTAACAACAATATCAACTGTAAACTTAATTAAAATCAAGTGAATTTACGCTATGTTATATTTCAAGTTAATTTTAGTTAAGGTATTATCCGAGAAGTTTGGCTTTTACGTTATACCATCATAAATGTTACGTTATATTACGGTTACGTCATAAATGAGGAGTGGTTTCGTTATAATAGCACACACATTGGTTGTCAATTTCAGTTACGTTATAGTGTATTAGGATAAGTTACGTTATATGAGGTTAAGTTAGGTTAGGTTAAGTTAGTTCAGCTTGGCTTTGTTAACATTACAATAATAATAAACCATAAATTAATTTATTCGTTTGAGGTGAGGAAACTTAACAGGTGCGATCTCTCTCTCTCGTTACTAAACCAACACCTACCTGTAGAGGACGACGATGCTGTAGTAGGCGACGGAGGAGGAGGCAGTGGAGACAGAAGATGAGCGCTGAGCAGTATAAAAACTTTCACACTAACTTGTCACGTGTTAATTGGGTCTTTCGAGAATAACACTATTTATTTAAGGTCCCGTAATGTTATGTTGTTTATCAGTATTTTAAACTTTTTATTTTTTATTGACACTTCAGTTACTAACTATCACAACACTTTTTGTCCAGATCACTATCACATTA
This sequence comes from Homarus gammarus, assembly GCA_958450375.1. NCBI lineage: Eukaryota > Metazoa > Arthropoda > Malacostraca > Decapoda > Nephropidae > Homarus > Homarus gammarus. The sequence goes on from CAUDMG010000915.1 coordinate 72,717, forward strand.
TTGTATTTTGTCCAGATCACGTTCACATTATTTTGTCCAGATCACGATCAGATTAGTGTATTTTGTCCAGATAATTATCACATTATTGTATTTTGTCCAGATCACTATCACATTATTGTATTTTGTCCAGATCACGTTCACATTATTTTGTCCAGATCACGATCAGATTAGTGTATTTTGTCCAGATCACGTTCACATTATTTTGTCCAGATCACGATCAGATTAGTGTATTTTGTCCAGATAATTATCACATTATTGTATTTTGTCCAGATAATTATCACATTATTGTATTTTGTCCAGATCACTATCACATTATTGTATTTTGTCCAGATCACGTTCACATTATTTTGTCCAGATCACGATCAGATTAGTGTATTTTGTCCAGATAATTATCACATTATTGTATTTTGTCCAGATAATTATCACATTATTGTATTTTGTCCAGATCACTATCACATTATTGTATTTTGTCCAGATCACGTTCACATTATTTTGTCCAGATCACGATCAGATTACTGTATTTTGTCCAGATAATTATCACATTATTGTATTTTGTCCAGATCACTATCACATTATTGTATTTTGTCCAGATCACGTTCACATTATTTTGTCCAGATCACTATCACATTATTGTATTTTGTCCAGATCACGTTCACATTATTTTGTCCAGATCACTATCACATTATTGTATTTTGTCCAGATCACGTTCACATTATTTTGTCCAGATCACTATCACATTATTATATTTTGTCCAAATCACGTTCACATTATTTTGTCCAGATCACTATCACATTATTGTATTTTGTCCAGATCACGTTCACATTATTTTGTCCAGATCACTATCACATTAATATATTTTGTCCAAATCACTATTATAGTATTGTATTTTGTCCAGATCACGTTCACATTATTTTTTCCAGATCACTATCACATTATTGTATATTGTCCAGATCACGTTCACATTATTTTGTCCAGATCACTATCACAGTATTGTATTTTGTCCAGGTCACGATCACAACACTATATTGTTTAAATCATTATCACATTATTGCATTTGTCCAGATTACTATCACAACACTATTTTATCCAAGTCACTGTAACATATACACTGTACCACTATTATCACTGTAAACAAACTTGCCACAATAATAACCACAACATAAAAAAAAATGCACAACAAAGTCAAAGGTCGAGGCAGCCATTTAAATCACCACCTCCTTGCGGCGTCACCCGACTGAAATATCTAATGTCAACACTATACTCACTTCTCACCTCTTCCTGGCTCTTATTTCCATAGCCAGGTCTTGGAAATATCACATTAATTTATCTAGTTCATTATTTAAATCCCAGATTATCCGTGACAGTCCATAATTATCAAAAATGTCACTAAAAAGTCCATAATGTACTGTGCTTTTGAGAGGTGAAATTAAGTGTTGTCCAAGCCAAGAAAAATAGTAAGATGAGTAAGACAGTGAAAAATAAGTCATAATATACGTGTTATAGTTCTCTAACTTGCCGATAGAGGCGCTCACTTTAGTTTTTCGTCTGTTTATGCTCTATACTTGTTAAAATCAACAGAGAATCAAATACGATATTTTTGAGGGAATATTACTAAAAAAACGATGAAATAAATAAAAGACACTTAAATCTTGATCGGATTCCATTATGTGGCGAGAAAAAATGATAATCAAAGGAATTATAAAACTGCAAAAACAACGTAATGTACTATAAGGTTTAGTGGCGATCGTGCAGGCTAGCCAACCCTGTCGACCCAAATAAATCGTTGTCATTGTCAATTACGATTAAAATATTTCCAAAGAAGGGAAGAGAGTTAATTATCAAATATCCATCAGTAAATCGATACTAATGAGTATCCGGGATTAAGAGTTAACAAGTAATAATTAGCCCTCTGTTCCATTAAACCAAGCCGTTTATCTATTCAGTTGGCAGCCATAGTTGAAAATCTTTACAATGGACGATGTTTATTTTATTCCGCAGTAGAATTTGATACACAACTATTACTACTCCTACTAATATATTACCACCACTACTATGACTTCTACGACTACTATTACTACTACTACTACTACTAGCATAAATGGAAATTCCAACAGATTATTTTGAAGAACAGTGAAGAGTTTTGAAGTACTTGGCTATACTGCAACATAATTTCCCGCTTTATCTTGCGTTAATTATATACCTCGAGATAAAGTAATTTTCGAATATAATATAAGATTAATTCTATTACAACATTTCCTCAGATTACATTCCTCTAACACTCACCTACACACAAATATCGGTTCCAGAATATTGGTTTTGCTGAGGGAAGCTTGACAGTGACGCATCGATTTTTAGCATATGTATCTGATGGCATTGATATCAAAACACGCTACAGCACTCTTAAAATCCTAAAGAATGCTATTTTTTTTATAAACTAGTTAAAACACATATTTAACTTACGAAATATTTCTACTGTAGTTTCGCCACACATTAAAAAATATACTGAAGTATGAATGTTCAATTTAATTTAAATTCTGGAACTATGTGACGATATATATAAGTTTTTTATCTATATAAGTTACGTTATATCTTCTTATATCTTCTAAAATAATTAACCTTACTAACCAAACCTCTTAAATGGCAGGGAGGCAATTAATCACAGGTTGGAGGTTTGATGACGTCATGCGATAAACTTGATGACGTAACTTGATAAACTTGATGACGTCACTTGATAAACACAAGGGGGAGAGAGCATTAGGCTTAACGCGCTCACCTGACTCAATATTGACGGGGCGAGGCTGCTGCTGTGTCAGGAAGAGTGAGATTGGTTTTTTGTTTTGTTTTTTGTTACATATTTGTATTGGTCTTAGGGCGGATCACGTGAAGATTAAGCACCCTACTATACCCCAAATGCTAACCTAACCTTATCTAACCAGATCTAATCTAACCTAACGTAACTTAACTTAAACGTAACCTAACCTCATCCCAGACTCGAAAATACTACTACTTCTACTACTATTAGTACTTTTTTTTTTTTTAACGTGGCCTCCAGCCTCCCCCAATAGCCACACCTTCGCCACCATTTATTTACCTTAATATTAAATATCCTAATACATAAGAAGCTATCCTATCTGTGTTAAATTAGTTGAGCCGCAGATCTATGCGGCATTCAGTGACTGTAGCCTCATAGTCAATATCTGCAGCAGTTGTCGAAGTAGGGGCAGAAGCTCTCGTTCCCCTGAGGCAGAGCAAAGCCGACCGAAGGAGAGAGAAGGACAGTCGACATCTCATCCAGGCTGTAACATAACTTCTGGGCTGCTGCTTCTGTTCGGATATCACCTCCACGAGTCTGGCGTAGAAACATCTTGCACTTGGTCCCATCCCACCAGAGGTTGTGAACACTAGAGGAGTGAAGCTACCTTGATCAACGTTCTGAATTCTCTCCCCATATACCCTACTATCTCCTACCACTATCTCCTACCAGTATCCTTACCACCTACCACCATCACCATCCCTACCACCACTAACACTACCACCACCACTACTACCAGTAATATCAACATCCTGTGTTACATAGAATTTCCCCCGGATAATACAACCCCCCCCCCCCACTAGAACCTATCACCCCACCTCTTTACCCCCCCCATCCCCTCACCTACCCAACCCTCTCCACACCCTCAACCCTCAGCCCTCTCTCCACCCTCAGCCCTCTCTCAACCTCCCCTATCTCTTTATCCCCCATCATTCCCCCACCTCTCCATCCCCACTCATCTCTCTTCCTCAATATCACCCCCCTCCTCCCCCTCTCACCCCCCCTCTCACCCCCCTCTCACCCCTCTCCCCCCTCTCACCCGATAACACAACCCCATTAAAAATGTTGAATGTCAGACCAGTTAGTTATCAAACAGTACATAAACTGTCAAAAAGTTCAGTCAGTCAGTCAGTCACAACCAGAGATCAGCTAAACAGTGATTAGCTTCGCAATGATCAGTTAATCAGTGATCAGCTGCCCAGTGATCAGCTATCCAATGATCAGATGCCTAGTGATCAGCTGCCCGGTCATCAGCTGCCGAGTGATCAATTGCCCAGTGATCAGCTCCCCAGTGATCAGCTGCCCAGTGATCAGTTACCCAGGGATCAGCTGGCCAGTGATCAGCTATTTAGTAATCAGCTGGCCAGTGATCAGCTATTTAGTGATCAGCTACCCAGTGATCAGGTACCCAGTGATCAGTTACCCAGGGATCAGCTGGCCAGTGATCAGCTATTTAGTGATCAGCTACCCAGTGACCAGGTACCCAGTGATCAGTTACTTTGTGATCAGTTACTTAGTGATCAGCAACCCAGTGATCAGCTACCCAATGAACAGGTAAATAATGATCAGCTGCCCAGTGATCAGCTAAATAGTGATCAGCAACCCAGTGATCAGCAACCCAGTGATCAGCAACCCAGTGATCAGCTGCCCAGGGATCGAGCGGACGTGAGCGCAACTGTGGGAAAATATTCATGATAATCGGCTCTTGTGTCACAATTATCAATTACTCTCTCTCTCTCTCTCTCTCTCTCTCTCTCTCTCTCTCTCTCTCTCTCTCTCTCTCTCTGATTGATGGAGTCAGAAGCCACCGGCCCTGGATCTAATAGACCCCAGTCGTAATAGGCCCTGTCTAAGTAGGCCCCAGTCCTAAGAAGACCTATCTCTAAATATCCACAATCTTCCTGGGTCACAACCTAACAGGGCCATTCAGATTAGGTTAATTTGGGTTAGGACATGTTAGATTAGGATAGTATCGCTTAAGTTTGGTTTGGTTGGGATAGGTTAGGTTAGGGTAGGGTTTAGGCCAAGGACAAATGATAGGGGGGAGGGGGGCATTAGAATAGGTCTAATGGCTAGGTTGGGTCTGGGGATTTTCAGAATTAGGGTCTATTAGTACTAGGGTCCATTAGTACTAGGGTCCATTAGTACTGGAGTCCATTAGTACTGGGGTTCATTAGTACTGGGGTTCATTAGTACTGGGGTTCATTAGTACTGGGGTCCATTAGTACTGGGGTCCATTAGTACTGGGGTCCATTAGTACTGGGGTCCATTAGTACTGGGGTCCATTAGTACTGGGGTCCATTAGTACTGGGGTCCATTAGTACTGGGGTCCATTAGTACTGGGGTCCATTAGTACTGGGGTCCATTAGTACTGGGGTCCATTATACTGGGGTCCATTAGTACTGGGGTCCATTAGTACTGGTGTCCATTAGTACTGGGGTCCATTAGTACTGGGGTCCATTAGTACTGGGGTCCATTAGTACTGGGATCCATTAGTACTGGGGTCTATGAGGACTGAAGCTCACTTAATCACACGTCGCCCCGTATCATTTCTCAGTAAAATGAAAGAAATATGTATGTACGTATATATGTATGTATGTATGTATGTATTTGAGCAATTTAATAAGAGATGACAGAGGGAGAATTTGGTCATTGTTTTCGAGTTAATAAAACAGAATAATCTTACTCACACGCATAATACATCCAGCCGTCTGGTTAGTAAGGATGGTTTATTGTTGCTTTTATATGGGCAAAAATTATGTGAGATATCATGTAAAAAAAAATAGGGATAATATTGTTTATTTTCGTATCATCTGAAGATTAACCATCCTATCGCTTATCTAAGGTAGCTTAACTTAACCTAGCTTAACCTATCCTAACCTAACCTAACCTATCCTAACCTATCCTAACCTAACTTAACCTAACCTAACCTAGCCTAACCTAACCTAACCATCCTATCGCTAATCTAACGTAGCTTAACTTAGCCTAACCTAATCTGAACGCTAACCTAACCTAACCTGTGTCTAATCTTCAGATATTCCATATATCCGCAAGTCTAACTCCCCCCCCCCCCCAAAAAAAAAAGTCACATCGTACAACTTGTTAATAAAAGTTACTTAACCTCATTTCGTAATACTCTAGTTAGGGAATTTGAATACTTGTACGATTTCATGTTTTTCATATCACAGGAAGTAAGGCCAGATATTGTAATCAATTCCTGTAAAAAAAAAAAAAAAACAATATTCAAACCCTTTCAACTAACCCTCCCCCCTCCCTGCTCCCCACCCCACCCCACCCCACAACAACCCACCCCACCCCACCCCACCCCACCCTACCCCCACCCCAACCCACCCTACCCCATTCATACGTATCCAGAAATCCTCCTCACAACTACAAACTACATATGAGTCAATTCACATCAAGTGTAATTTTATGTATTTGTATATATATAAATATTTACTATTATGTCTGCATAAGTAAGTCACTTGAATTGATATGAGCAGAAAAAATATATCAATTCAGGTTGCGTAAGTGATTAATCAGAACGAAACGCAACCCTGATTTATTGGTGGCGGAGTGAATAGCATTATCTCAGGGTCAGCGGATGGTGAGGCGCCGCGGGAAGGGGAGGGGAGTAGAGGGGGAGATAGGGAATGGACTGGGGAGGAATGGGGAGATTGGGGAAGGGGAGGTGGGGAAAGATAGGAATGGGGTTGGGAAAAGGGGGGAGGGGAGTAGAGGGGGGGAGATAGGGAATGGACTGGGGAGGAATGGGGAGATTGAGGAAGGGGAGGTGGGGAAAGATAGGAATGGGGTTGGGAAAAGGGGGGAGGGAGAGACGAGGGATGGGGAGGGGATGATGGGGGAGATATAGAGATGGGGAGGAAGAGGTTAGGGGAGAGATAGGGGATGTGGAGGAAGAGGCTAGGGGAGAGATAGGGGGTGGGGAGGGGAGGACGGGGAGATAGAGTATGGGGAGGGGGAGATAGGGGATGGTGAGGGGAGATGGGTAATAGGGAGAGGGAGGTGAGTAATAGGGAGAGGGAGGTAAATAATAGGGAGCGGGGTTGAGTAATAGGGAGGGGGTGAGTAATGGGGAGGGGAGTACTAGGGAAGGGAGGGGGTAATAAAGTGAGGAGAGGGGGGGTCAGGGCTAGGTACTTAGAATGATCTATCTATCTATCTATCTATCTATCTATCTATCTATCCATTTATCTATCTAGTTCTCTCTGTTCGTCTTTGAGATTATCAGTTCCCAGTTTCCTTTCGTTTTATCACATTATTCCATTCCTTGTCGTTATCAAATATTTCAATTCCATAACCTGACCGAGGTTCAATTATCCCCACACTAACACACCTTTAATTAATTATATCTCACCTGTGTTTGATGTTTAATGAAGGAATGATTTGATAATTAATCCCCCTGTGTTGATGACCCTTAAATGGCAATAACTTCTGACTGACACGCAAAGGTCACTCATAGGTAATGACACATGACCTCACCTGACCTCACTGTCCTCTACACAAACTGGTAACCATCACTAACATTCGTAAATTGGTTGGGCCTCCCTAATTACCAAACGGGGCAGTAATTGGAGAGAGGGGGGGGGGGGTGACCCGTGTGAAAATATGGGGATTAATTGGCCTACCTCTCTTACGGTAGTTGGGGAGGTATGTCGGGGTTGTGTTTTGGGTGTTGTGACGGTAGGGAAGTGGTTTATAACAACAACAACAACAACAAAAACAAAAACAAAAACAGAAACAGAAACAAAAACAAAAACAAAAACAAAAACAAAAACAAAAACAAAAACAAAAACAACAAAAACAAAAACAAAAACAAAAACAAAAACAAAAACAATAATAATAATAATAATAATAATAATAATAATAATAATAATCAAAACACTAGCACAGCAAGATAATACAACACCACCCTGGGATAAAAACACTGGCCAACATTATTATCTCATTACCTGCGTCACTTTACCTACCTGTACACACCTGTATAGATCCCAAGCATACAGTACAATAACAATCTTACCTTTTTCGTTTTCATCTCTTATCATTATCCTTTCCCATTCCCCTTCCACTGTTCCGTCCTTATCATATACAGTGAAGTCTCCATTTAACGGACTTCTCTCTCCATGTAATCCGTTAGATGGAGGTTTGAGATCTTACGGACCCTCGATATAACGGACTTTTATCTGTATTATAGTTAGTTAGAGGTTTTACTGTACCATATCTTCTGTTGGTATATCTACACCCTCCTGTACCCTCCATACCCTCCTGTACCCTCCACACCCTCCTGTACTCTCCACACCCTCCTGTACCCTCCACACCCTCCATACCCTCCTGTACCCTCCACACCCTCCTGTACCCTCCACACCATCCTGTACCCTCCACACCCTCCTGTACCCTCCACACCATCCTGTACCCTCCACACCAACCTGTACCCTCCACACCCTCCTGTGCCCTCCACACCCTCCTGTACCCTCCACACCATCCTGTACCCTCCACACCCTCCTGTGCCCTCCACACCCTCCTGTACCCTCCACACCCTCCTGTGCCCTCCACACCCTCCTGTACCCTCCACACCCTCCTGTACTCTCCACTCCCTCCTGTACCCTCCTGTACCCTCCACACCCTCCTGTACCCTCCACACCCTCCTGTACCCTCCACACCCTCCTGTACCCTCCACACCATCCTGTACCCTCCACACCATCCTGTACCCTCCACATCCTCCTGTACCCTCCACACCCTCCTGTACCCTCCACACCCTCCTGTACCCTCCACACCCTCCTGTACCCTCCACACCCTCCTGTACCCTCCACACCCTCCTGTACCCTCCACTCCCTCCTGTACCCTCCACACCAACCTGTACCCTCCACATCCTCCTGTACCCTCCACTCCCTCCTGTACCCTCCACACCCTCCTGTACCCTCCACACCCTCCTGTACCCTCCACACCCTCCATACCCTCCTGTACCCTCCACACCCTCCTGTACCCTCCATACCCTCCTGTACCCTCCACACCCTCCTGTACCCTCCACACCCTCCTGTACCCTCCACACCCTCCACTCCCTCCTGTACCCTCCACACCGTCCTGTACCCTCCACACCCTCCTGTACCCTCCACACCCTCCTGTACCCTCCACACCCTCCTGTACCCTCCACACCCTCCTGTACCCTCCACACCATCCTGTACCCTCCACACCAACCTGTACCCTCCACATCCTCCTGTACCCTCCACACCGTCCTGTACCCTCCACACCCTCCTGTACCCTCCACACCGTCCTGTACCCTCCACACCCTCCTGTACCCTCCACACCATCCTGTACCCTCCAACACCTTCCACATTCCTGCAAAAGCGAAGGGTCATTCGACCTCCCCGGGCAAGGCCAAGGTGTAGAAATACCCCTCCCTCTTGTGTTACTCTCTTCCACCCCCACTCCGCTTACCTTCCCTTTCCTTCCTCCTTCCCCCTCCCTCTCTCCCCTGCCTTCCTGTTTCTTGTGTTCCACTTGCTCTAATCTTTCTCTTCATTTGCTTTCTCTCTACTCCTCCGCTGCCTCTCTCCATCTCCCTTTCCCCTTCCCTTTCTTTTCCTATCTCCTTCCTCCAGACCTCTTTCATCCCCTCCACCTCCACAGCCCCCTCCCTCCCCCCTTCCGTCTCATCTTTTCTACCCTGTCCTTCGTCTTCCTTCCCCTTCCCCCAGGCTTCTATCACCCCCTCCCACTTCACCTCATACCTGACACTCCCCATCAATCTCCCCCCCCCTTCCCTCAGGCCTTAATCACCCCCTCCACCCTAGACCTGTCACCCCCACCATCTCCCCCTATGCCTCACTCACCCCCTCCACCCTAGACCTGTCACCCCCACCATCTCTCCCCCTATGCCTCAATCACCCCTTCCACCTCCCACTTCACCCCAGACCTGTCACTCTCCCCTCCCCCCTGGCCTCCATCACCCTCCTCCACCCCATTCATTCCGTTTCAGAAAGGTTTCACTCAAAACTTCCTTTGATGTGTTCCGGGGGTCGTTATCTTCGTCTATTCCTCATTAATTACTCAATTCTCGCCTTTATTGCCCGTCTCTTAATTCCTCATTCGTCTCATACTTTCATTATTGTCGTTTCTTGTCTTTTTTTGCTGTGTGTTCTAGTGTTCTGTTAATTGGTGGTGGTTAGGGTAATATATAGTATCCTTGGATCACCTGAAGAACATGACCCCTTAGCTTAATTCACCTAAAAAGTAACCTAACCTAACCAAACTTAACGCTAACCTAACCTAACGCTAAACTAACCTAACGCTAACACCACACACACACACACACACCTTTTCCACCCTCCATCACCCACCACCACTCCCCCCCCACCACTCCCCAACACCCTCTCCTCCTCCCCCCCCCCCCCCCTACACTCTCCAACATCCTCCACACCATTTTTTTTTATAAAGACTAAATTGATTCCTTCAATTTTTCACCTGGGTCTCTCATGTTCCAATAATGTTAAACTTTTAGAGACACTTTTCTTTCTATCCTTTCCTTTTCTTTTCGTTTATTTTCTCTGCTGTTACTTTCTCTAGTCTTACCAGATATAATATTTTTTTTTTTTTTACTTCAGTTGCTAAATGTTTTGATGAAGACTTTAATTGATTTTGTCGATTTTTCTACGTTCCAACCACACACACACACACACACACACACACACACACACACACACACACACACACACACACACACACACACACACATTCATAAATTTGAGGTTATACATTTCGGTGTTTTCTTTTTTATTTATTTATCTCTCTTCCATCTACCTATCTCCTCTCTCTCATCCTATATTCATTTTATTATTATTATTATTTATTTTTTTTCTAAAGATCTTAATTGATTCACTCGAGTTTCTCATCTGTGTACCTGACGTCACCTAACTACTGCAGAAGGGACCTACCTGAGGGGAAGTATCACCTTTCATTCATAATTTTCCTTCGCGTGTCTGGTGGCCAAGGGAGTTCCATCCTTTACCCTTAATCTAACCTAACCACCATTAAAAAAAAGCTGAAAAACAAATATGAATGATTTTTTTTTCACTCAAGAAGTCAAGAAATTTTTAACTGAGTTTATGTATAATTATTCATTTTACTTTGTATTAATAAGTTAAACTATTTTTTTTTTGTTCTTTCATGATATTAAGTGAATATTTTTTTTTCATTTTTTAATCGATTAATTTTTTTTTTCTGGTCTCCTCATGTGTAAATGTTTATTCCTAGGTCTCTCTCTCTCTCTCTCTTTCCATACACACATACTGTACATTTATCTATCAACTACCAACTACCTAATTACATAGTTACCTCCCTTACTAATCTACAATAAAAAAAGGAGTAAATTTCTACAGAATTACCCGCCTCGACCCATACCATTATCTTCTTCCTCTCACAGTTGTCAAGGAATCACCAATTAGAGTCGACGTTAATACCGGGTTGTGTAAACGTCCAGTGTTAAAATTATCAATACCAGCGACCAGTTATTCTCAAAGGGTCCAGAGGAAGAGGGGGGGGGGAGGAGGGGGTAATGGAGGAGGAGGAGGAGGAGGGGATAAGGGAGGAGGAGGAGGTAATGGAGGAGGAGGAGGGGAGGAGGGGGTAATGGAGGAGGAGGAGGAGGAGGAGGGGGTAATGGAGGAGGAGGATGAGGGGGTAATGGAGGAGGAGGGGGAGGAGGAGGGGGTAATGGAGGAGGAGGAGGAGGAGGTAATGGAGGAGGAGGAGGAGGAGGAGGTAATGGAGGAGGAGGAGGAGGAGGGGATAACGGAGGAGGAGGAGGTAATGGAGGAGGAGGGGGTAATGGAGGAGGAGGGGGTAATGGAGGAGGAGGAGGTAATGGAGGAGGAGGGGGTAATGGAGGAGGAGGGGTAATGGAGGAGGAGGGGGGGAGGAGGGGGTAATGGAGGAGGAGGAGGAGGAGGGGGTAATGGAGGAGGAGGGGGTAATGGAGGAGGAGGTAATGGAGGAGGAGGTAATGGAGGAGGAGAGGGTAATGGAGGAGGGGGTAATGGAGGAGGAGGGGTAATGGAGGAGGAGGAGGGGGGTAATGGAGGAGAAGGGGGAGAAGGAGGAGGAGGAGGAGGGGGATAATGGAGGAGGAGGAGGAGGGGATAATGAAGGAGAAGGATGAGGAGGAGGTAATAGAGGAGGAGAAGGTGGTGGAGGAGGAGGTGATGGGAGAGAAGGTGGAGGAGGAACAGTAGGAGGAGGAGGAGGAGCAGGAAAATTCTTGTTTGTAATTTTTTTTTTACTCTTAATTAAAAACGTAAGAGCTCATTAACCTAACCTAACCTAACCTAACCTAACCTTCAATATTGCTAGGTTAAATACTCCCCTTAACCTGACTAACTAAAGTATGTTGTTTAAAGAGTTCATTTAACCAACAACACAACGATAGATTCTCAAGGGTCAGTAAGTTATTTTTTTTTTACTATTAACTGAAGACTTAATTAATCATCTAACTGGTGTATAATTTACGTACGCCATCAGTAATTATAGATACCTCATCTCTAATTAGCGCAGAATCTTCAAGAGAAATTCCGACCCACGATTTGGTAGCCATTTTTGCGTGTAAAAGTTTAATTGGAACAGTAAAATGTCTTCTAAAGATCTCCATTTACGAGGGAGGGAGGGAGGGAGGGAGAGAGGGAGGGAGGGAGAGGGAGGGAGAGGAGAGGGAGGGAGGGAGAGGAGAGGGAGGGAGGGAGGGAGAAGGAGGGAGGGAGGGAGAGGAGAGGAGAGGGAGGGAGGGAGGGAGGGAGAGGAGAGGGAGGGAGGGAGGGAGGGAGGGAGGGAGGGAGGGAGGGAGGGAGGGAGAGGAGAGGAGAGGAGAGGAGAGGAGAGGAGAGGGAGGGAGAGGTTGAGGGAGGGAGGGAGGGAGGGAGAGGTAGGGAAGGAGGGAGGGGTTAGGAGTCTCTCTCTCTCTCTCTCTCTCTCTCTCTCTCTCTCTCTCTCTCTCGGTGGACCAGTAGTAACCTTAGCGTCGTGTGGTCGTTCCAGTCTTCCACTTCGCCAATTTCGTCCTTAACGATGGTAACCCAACCTAGTGTCTTAGCCACCAATGGGAGGGAGGGGGGGGGGAGGGGAAGGGGTAGGGGGAGGGAGGAGGGATGTGCTGAGTGGGATAAGGATTAGTGGTGCGGAGAAGGTGAGTGGGGTGAGGGGGGAAGGCGGGAAGGGAGGGAGAGAAAGAGTAAGGGAGAGGGAAGGAGGGAGAGAAGAAGAAAGGAAAGGGTGAAGGGGGAATGAGGGAAGGAAAGAAGGGAGGTAAGTAGGGAGGGAGAGGAAAGGAGGGAGAGAGGGAGAGGGAGCGACAGTGTAGCAGGAAGGGAAGGAAGGGGTCAGGAGAGGAGGGAGAGAGAGGGAGGAAAGGGGAAAATCAATTAGTAAGACATATATTATGAAGAAAAACTCGTATTATATTTGTTATTAATTTACTAAATACACACACTTCCCCTCCTCTCCACTCCCGTTCCCTCCACTCCCCTTTCCCTCCCCTCCCCTCCACTCCCCATCCCCTTCCCCTCCCCTTCCTTCTAGTGATTACCTATATATGGAGAGCCCCCCCCCCCTCCCTCTCTCTCTCTCTCTTCTGTCACTTTACCATGATTTCTACCCGCACACTTCCTACCCTTTCATCTCCCTCTCTCTATCCCTCTCTTTCCATTTTATCTCTTGTTTCTCGCTTTCTTTATCATCTTCTTTTCTTTACCTCCCTTCTTCATTTTTCTCTCTCTTTCTCCCCTCATCCTTCATATTACTCTCTTACCTCACCTTTACTGTCAGCTTCTTCTTCTTCTTCGCCTCTCACCCTCTTCCTCTCCCCTCTTCCCCCCTTTCACCACCATTCCTTAACACCTATTTCACACCCCTTCATCCCCCCCCCCACCATTACACACTCTCCACCCATTCCTTCCCCCACCTCCATCAACCCCTACCCTTCTCCCCTCCCTCCCTATTATTTCCATCACGGTTCCTCATTCTTATTCACCTGATACTTTTATTTATTTATTTATTTAATATTTTTTTTCTTAATTTTGATTCTTTTATATTTAATTTATCTTTATCTTTCGTTTTTCATTTACGCTTTTATTATTCGTTTATCTATTTATGTATTTTTTGTCTGTTTCCTTATTTGTTTTTCATTGTTATTTTCTCTATTTCCATCCATCCATCCATCCATCCATCTCACCCTCTCCTCATTCCGTCCTCTCTTCCCGCGCTTTTCCCAGAATGCAATGTTTTGTTGACATGAGGAGTGACGGACCTAAACAATATAAGTAGATTGTAAACACCTTCTGCTCTAATTAAATACCTCCGCGACACTGACTTCGTAACACTAACAACAACTACAACAACAACAGCAGCTACAACCTCAACATTAATAACACCTACAACAGCAACAGCTATACCAACAACTACTACAACAACACCACCACCATAAACAACAACAACTACTATAACAATCACAACAACAACAGCTACAACAACAACTATTAATTCAACAACAGCTACAACAACAACTACTAATACAACAACAGCTACTAATACAACAACAACAACAGCTACTACAACAACAATAGCTATAAAAACCACAACAACAACAACAACAACTCAAAAGCTAACTTGTAAGGCTAAGCTAAGTCACGTATTATCTTTCGATTGTGAGTCACGAAAAAAAAAATTCTCTCGTACTGAGTTCTCTAAAAGGGACGTTGGGGTGAAGGGGTGTTAGAGAGAGAGAGAGAGAGAGAGAGAGAGAGAGAGAGAGAGAGAGAGAGAGAGAGAGAGAAAGAGAGAGAGAGAGGAATAAATCACCCAATGTGGCCCTATACCCTAATACAATACAGTATATAAACACATACATAATATACTCAAGTATAATATTATTTTCCACACAACTGTATTACAAAAACAAAATAAATAAAACAAATAAAAAAGCAAATACCCCCCCCCCCCCTACAAATAAATCCGATTATTACAAGGTAGGAGAAAATCTCTAAATATAAAAAAAAAGAAAGATAATATTTAGGTTCGTCGTCCTCATGTCAACAAAAACAAGAAAGAATTCTGGGAAAAGCGCGGGAAGGGACGTGTGGAGGTGGAGGTGGAGAGGGGGGGGAGGGGGGGGGAAGGGGAAATGGAATCAATAACACAGAGGTCACCCGACAGTCACTCCCTCTCTATAGGTTGATTCCGTGAAAGAGGGGGCGGGGGAAAATGACCGAGGGGGGTGAGGGGTAACAATTGGGGGTTCTGGTAATGTTGACACAGTAGAGAAGGAGGATAAGGGGAGGAGAGGGGGGAGAGAGTAGGTAAAAGATATATGTTAAAATTTGTTTGTGTGTGTGTCTGTGTGTGTCTGTGTGTGTGTCTGTGTGTGGGTGGTGGGGGGGGGGGGATTAAAATAGTGAGGGAAGAGAGGGGAAGGATTTATACCTGTGTGTGTGTCGTGTAATGGGGGAGAGTTGGAGAGGGGAGGGAGGAGTAGTGGATGAGGATGAGGGGGGGAAGGGTGTTAGGGTGAGAGGGGGAAGGGGAGTTGGGTGAGAGGGGGAAAGGGGGGGTGAGGGGGGAAGAAGTAATCTGCCATAGTGTGTACTTTCATCTTGTATCTAATATTATGTACTGGTACAAAGTGAAGCGGCAGAGAGAGAGAGAGAGAGAGAGAGAGAGAGAGAGAGAGAGAGAGAAAACTAATACTGTTTCACTCACCTATCCCATCCCATTCCATACCACCCCACCCACCAACCACACCATATCCCATCCTATCCCATCACACCCATTCTATTTCACACTATAACCCACACCCCTACCTCACCACACCACACCCCACCGAATTAACCCATCACCCACATAAACCTAACCCACCACAACCCACCACCCCACCACAACCCACACAAACGTTAACTCTCCCCCCCCAAAAAAAAAGAACTACGAAAAAAAGCACACGAAAACACACACACACACACACACACACATACATACGGAAACTAACGCTGACAGAAAGACACTGACAGCCTAACCTCCTCCCCCACCTCTCCTAAGACGGTGTGGGGTAGGGTGTGGGGGTAGGTGTGGGGGTGGGGGGGTAGGGTGTGGAGGTGTGGGGGTAGGGTGTGGAGGTGTGGGGGTGGGGGGGTGGTAGGTAGCAAGGTGTCTGAGGTAAATCAAGTAATACCTTACCTGTCAGACTCACCTGGCATATAGGGTCTCGGTGCCATTTAGTATCGTTAGGTTAGGTTAGGTTAGGTTAGGTCTGAGTGTTGTGTTTGTTAGAATTAGTTGTTTATCTATCTATCTATCTATCTATCTATCTATCTATCTATCTCCCCCCCCCCCCCTAATTACCTTCCCTTTATCTTCGCTATGACAACAGGGACCCCAGGCGGTGTTGCCCTCTGGAGATCACAACATTTCTCCCGTGTTTGGGTCATGATAACATCTTCCTCTCGGCTCATTATCCCTTGAAAGATCCCCGTTAACGGCTCTTCTGTTGTCCCGTTTACTGTTTACCTCTGGTCAAATTCTCCATAGTTCTCCATAGCGTTGATGGATGCGTTGTCGTTGGCCCGTTTGCCCGTTTTTTGTTGTTCGTTCAGTAGCCAATTAACGGATCTGTTGTTGTTAGTCGAAAGTCGCGTTAACGGATGCTATTTTTTTTGTTGGTCTGTTTACCGTTGTTATTTATCGAAGAATCCATTCAAAGTCTCGCGTTAACGGATCTGTTATTTCTTAAGCCATTTTGACGTTGATCCGTTATAAATAGACCTCGTAACCGTTGATTACTGTTTGATTTTTTTGGTTACTGTTATTATTTTTGTTTGTTTATTGTTTACGTGAGACAATAAACAATATATTTTGATTTGATTTCTTGTTTATCTTCATATTGGAAAAAAAAATACAACAGAAGTGAAATTGTTTACTGTTGTTTACCGTTGTTTATTGCCGTTTGTTTTTTCATTCACACAAAACAACAACAACCTAACCTAACCTAACCTAATGATTTGACCATTTTTTGTGTGGGGGGAGGGGGGAGGGGGGAGGGGGGAGGGGGAGGGGGAGGGGGAGAGGGGGGGAGGGGGGAGGGGTTTTTTGGTCTATTATTGCTGTTGTTTTTATTGTTGTTTTTGTTTTTGTTGTAGTTGTTATTGTTGTTGTTGTGATTATTATTGTTGTTATTCTTTTTTGTTGTTGTCGTTTTTATTATTATTATTATTATTACAAACATTAACATCATTATAATCTTTATAAATCTCTTGATATTTAAGTTAGCTCAGGTTAAAGTTAGGTCGGCTTAGGTTAGGTTAGGTTAGATTAAATCATTGTATTCAAGAGTTTGTCATAAGACTCAACGGGGTTAAATCATTATACTCAAGGGGTTAAGTCATTATACTCATGGGGTTAAGTCATTATACTCATGGGGTTAAGTCATTATACTCAAGGGGTTAAGTCATTATACTCAAGGGGTTAAGTCATTATACTCAAAGGGTTAAGTCATTATACTCAAGGGGTTAAGTCATTATACTCAAGGGGTTAAGTCATTATACTCAAGGGGTTTACTATTTCATTCCCTCTCCTTCCCTTCTCTCCCTCACTCATCCTCTCTCCTTCCCTTCTCTCCCTCACTCACCCTCTCTCCTTCTCTCTCTCCCTCATACCCCATCCTTTCTTTCACCCTCATCTACCCTCTTTCCCTTCCCCCTCATAATTAATGTTTCCCCTCTCCCTCACAGCTCCCTTTTCCCCCCTCTCCCTCATCCCCGGTTCTCCTTCTCCCCCACAATCCTCCTTCACACTAATCCCTACCCCACCCTACCATACCCCCTCTCCCCTACCCTACCCACCCTCTCCCCTACCCTATACCCCCTTCCCTCTCCCCTCACCCCCCTTTCCCCTCACATATTCAGTAATGGTCGAGAGAGAGAGAGAGAGAGAGAGAGAGAGAGAGAGAGAGAGAGAGAGAGAGAGACATAAAATTATAATTATTTTTTTTTATATATTATTTACAATTGTTTCTTTTATTATCCTTACTACTTTCTATCTCTCCTTTCATTCTTTTTTTTCTCTCTCTTCTTCTTTACTTATTTCACTCATTATCACCTGTTTTTTTCTTCGTATGCCTTTTGTTATCACCAATTATTCCTTACTTTTTAATATTATCTTTATTATTTCGTCTTTCCTGTCTCCCTATTATCAACTAATGTGTCGGTTTACTTATTTTTATCATCTTTTTCCTGTTTCCCCAATTATCGCCGATTATTACTTGCTCCTTCCATTATTATCCGTTTTTCCCTCGTTTTCCCCTATTATTGCCTATTATTTACGTGTTCCTGGTGACAAGCGAATGAGGGAAAGGGAAGGGAGAAAGAGTTAATAAAAGGGAAAGAGGAAGGGTTAGGAAGGAAATGAATGGGGGAGGTAGGAAGGGAAGGAGAAAGGGAGAAGAAGGGAGGAAGGGAGGGTAGGTGGGAGAGGACGAAAGGAGGAGGGGGGGGAAGACTGAAGGGAGGAAAGAAGGGAGGAGAGGGGAGGAGGAATGGAGGAGGAAGAGAGAAATGGAGGGAGGGAGAGATGGAGGGAAAGTAAAAAAGTATAGAAGAGAGAGAGAGAGAGAGAGAGAGAGAGAGAGAGAGAGAGAGAGAGAGAGAGAGAGAGAGAAGGAGAGGGGGGGTGAGGGTTGACTGACATAGGGGGAGGGAAGGAATACATAACGAAGGGGAGGATAAAAGAGGTAATGGGAGGGGAGGAGTAGAAGGAGGGGGAGATGAAGAGGTGGGAGAGAAGTGGAGGAAGGAGAAAGAAAGGGGAGGAGAGGAAAGAGAGGAAATGAAGCCAGAAGAACAGGAGGTAAAGAAAGAGACGGAAGGGAGGGGAGGAAGGAGAGAAAAAGAAACGCAGGGAAGGAGGAAGTAGAGGAAAGGAAAGAGGTGGGAAAGGAGAAAGTAACAAGAGAAGGAAGAATAGACAAGAGAGAAGGAGACATAGGTGTAGGAAGATGAGAAACACACACACACACACACACACACACACACACACACACACACACACACACAATCACATTATTTACAAATCTTACACAACCACAAAAAATATACATAAAAAAAAAATGACTCAATTTACTTCCTGCTTATAAGTTCGATCTTCATACTCTCAACAGTAGGCATAACCACCCATAAGGAACTCTCAGCCTAGCACTGTCTTGCCCCGAAAATGACAAGAAAAAAAATAAGATTAAATGGTAACTTGAGTGAATTTGACCATAAAATTATATTACGTTTTAAATATATGTGTGTGTGTGTGTGTGTGTGTGTGTGTGTGTGTGTGTGTGTGTGTGTGTGTGTTTGGGGTATTAATAGTGTTCAATGGGTTTATATACATGAGTACATGAATGAGAGAGAGAGAGAGAGAGAGAGAGAGAGAGAGAGAGAGAGAGAGAGAGAGAGAGAGCTCTACCAAACACATCACATCAACTGACGTAAACGATTTATCCCACCAAATGGACGATCACCTCTTGTGACGTAGACTCTATGGGGGGGGGGGGGGGTTGTCTTAAGTACATAATACCTTAACTGCTAGTGTAGGAGAAGAAGAAAAAAAATCCCACATATATTAACCGTAAGAGAATCCACTCACACGTTCTAAAATTAAAGTTATAAGACAGTCTACGGTCAATTATCTAAGTCTACGGTCAATTATCCAAGCCTACGGTCAATTATCTCCTAACTTCTAATAATCTTCCATATGCTCTGAAGTTATGATGCAATTCCGTCCATTTTTTATTTATATCCTCAATAATTCGTTATATTAAAGTCACTCTACACAAGACGCTATTTTGGCTGTGATTTCGTTATAGTTAATGCCGCAGCTCGACTACTAGTGACATACCTTGTGTTCTTACCTTCTTATGAGGGAAAAAAATATAGATATTTACATGATGTTTACATTTACGAGGCTTTGAGAATCACACTTCCTCCCAACGTAGGATTAAGGATTCCTTTTTTCTTCTACCTCTCTTCCTATTCCACCTCCTCCGCCCTCTCCTTCTCCCTCTCCTCCTCCTCCTCCTTCTACCCTTCCTCTTATTCCACCACCTCCTCCTCCTTCTTCTTCTTCTTCTTCCTCCCTCTCCTCCTCCTCCTCCCTCTCCTCCTCCTCCTTCTTCTACCCCTCCTCTTCCTCCACCTCCTATTCCACCTCCTCTTCCTCCTCCTTCCACCACCACCTCCACAACCACCTCCACCACCACCACCTCCACCACCACAACCACTACTTCCACCACCACCATCTCCTCCTCCTCCTCCTCCCCCCAGTAGGCCAGTAACCAACCACTCGTACATCTAGACGTTTATATACGTCTCGCTGTCAAACTCCCTGTCATTTTTTGCCCCATTTTTTTTTTTTTTAGTTTATTGGGTAAAGAAGGAACATGAATTATATATTACAAGGTTTTCTCCTCTTCCTTCATGACCTCACGTGTCAGAATAAGAACAGAAGGTTTCGTAAGGTAATGGACACGTATAAAGAGATGTCGATATGTGAAACGTAAATAAGATTAGGTAAAAAAAAATGTATGTATATTAAAATCAAGTGCAATAATGAAGTGTCACGAGAGAGAGAGAGAGAGAGAGAGAGAGAGAGAGAGAGAGAGAGAGAGAGAGAAGAGAGAGAGTTACTAATAGAGAGCTCAGGTGAAAATCAAGGGGTTAACTCTTCCCTGTAGGTGGTCAGGTTACAGGTGTGTGTGTGTGTGTGTGTGTGTGTATGTGTGGTGTGTGTGTGTGTATGTGTGGTGTGTGTGTGTGTGAGGGTGTGTAGATGTGGATAGGATAGGTTAGGTTAGGATAGATTTGGTTAACTTAGGCTAGGCTATATTATTTTAGGCTAGATTAAGTTAGGTTAGGTTAATTTATGTTAGGTTACTTTAGGTTAGGTTATAATTAGTAAGGTTAGGTTAGGTTAGGTTAGGTTCCAGGTCTGGGTAGAACAAATGAACGCCTTATAAGTGGTCACTTCTGCCCGCTAGTTAGGAAAGTAAAATGAACGCACAGATCTTGAAGAATGTGACGCCGCGTTCCTCAGGTGATACCCATCATTCTGTGAGGTACTGCTTATTTACCTGTCGTCTCTCTCTTTCTTTCTTTCTTTCTTTCTTTCTTTCTTTCTTTCTTTCGCCTGTTGGTCTGAATATCTGTCTGTCTGTCTACCTGTCTGTCTGTCTATCTATCTGTCTGTCTGTCAATCTTGTTGCCTTCCTGCTGTCTCTTTCTATATCGTTAACTGGGGCCTAATAGGACTTGGGGCCCATTAGAACTATTAACCTACTAGAACTATTGTACTATTAGGAAAGGGACTCTAAATTAATAACAATAACAAATACAACAATAACAACGACAACAAACACAACAACAACAACAGCGAGAAAAACACCATCATAATCAGCGACGTTAATAATAGTGATGATCAGAACACACCACACACACACACACACACACACACACACACACACACACACACACACACACTTTTTAAATGTGTCAGTGAAGTTAAAAGAAAAGGGTGAGTATTAACCTCTCTATTCCTTTTCTGTACTTTTCCCCTCTCTCTTCTGTTCCATATTGCTCATCTAACTGTAAATTGTCCTTCCATCTTTCCCTTTTCACTTCTGTTTTCTCCCTTTTAGTTCACCTTTCCTTTTTCCTTCATTTATGCCTCATACGTTATACCCTTTTCTTTATCTCATTACTCTAGTCCCTCTTTATCACCTCTCTGCCTTTTCTCCTCATTTATTCTCTTACTCTTTGTCCCTTTCTGCGTTTAATGACCAGGGAGGAGGAGAAGAAGAAGGGGAAATTAATTAAGTGGAGATAGGGGAGAGGGGAAATTATTCTTGTGTGTGTGTGTGTGTGTGTGTGTGTGTGTGTGTGTGTGTGTGTGTGTGTGTGTTTGAATAGTCTCTTACACGGGAAAGTATGTGATATACACTCATACACACACCTTTCCCTTCCCTTCCCTTCTCTTTCTCCCTCTCTCCCTCCCTCTCACTTCCTTCTCCTCTTCTTCCCCTTATCGTCTTCTATCCCCTTACCCCTTCCCTTTAACGTGAATTACTTCCCCTCACTCCCTTCCTTTTCCTGTCTCTTTCTCCCCTCCCATTACTCCTTCCTCCTTTTTATCTTCCGCCTTTCCCATTCCCTCCTCCCCGTATTTATTTTTTCATTCTTTACCGTTTCCCTTCCCGTCTTCCCTCATTCTTTTTCATTCCTCCCTCTTCCCAATCCCCTTTCCCTTCCTTCCTTCTCAAGTTTCCTCTCCCTATTCTACTCTTCCTTCCCCTTTCTCTTCTTATTCCCCTTCTCCCTCCCACGCGTTGACCAATAGAGAACGAGGATAACTTCAAGGGGTGGGGGGGGGGGGGATCTTACTTCCGGGTTCATTACTCCCTTAGTGCTCTTTGTAAGGGGAAGGGGTAGTGGCGCCCCCTACCTATACCCTTTACAACCCCTCCACCCCCTCCCCTTAACCCTGCACCCCCCTTGATCAGTGTGGATGTTTTGGCGACAACGACAGAGCCAAGGAACGTGAACGTGTACGTGTGTATGTGTGTGTGTGTGTGTGTTTTGTAAGTATTCCAGTGCATAGCAACACACACACACACACACACACACACACACACACACACACACACACACACACACACACAACGTATAATATAATAAGTTTTGGAATTTTTTTTTCCTTGTGCAGTTTACGATGTCGCCTTTTAAGTACCCTCCTCCTTCCTTCCCTCCCCTCCCTTTCCCTTCCCCTTCCTCGACACCCTCACCCCCCCCTTCCCTCCCCTCCCCTTCTCTCCTTACCCCCAACTCCCTCCCCCCATCAATCTCCCCCAAATAAAGAAAATATTACAAATAAAATAACAATCGTACATTTTAATACTTGCTTCTCAACCAATGGACGATTAGTTATAAGTGCGCGTGTTTTGATTGGCTGATGACACAAGACCAGTGACATTTTGGTTCTTTAGATCGTGACGTTGTAATTGGTTGACAGCATTATGGCAGAAGACCCATTCAGATTTATTTTTGTGATTATCTTTTATTGTAATTGGCTGACACGAGGAATTTAATGAGGTTTAGGTTAGTTACGTAAGGTATATTATGTGATGCGATTAGTTCTGTGTTTATTTATTTTCCTGCATTCATGTTTATCCTTATTTATCCCTCTCTCTCTCTCTCTCTCTCTCTCTCTCTCTCTCTCTCTCTCTCTCTCTACACATAACAACCTCTCTCCCCTCCCTCCCTCCCTCCCATCTACCCTCCATCTGCACTCCCTCCATCTACCCTCCCTTTCTCCTACCTTCCATCCCCCTTCCCCTCCCTTCCTCCTAAACCCCCTCCTACCTACCCTCCCATCTACCCTCTATCCCTCTCCCACCCTCCTACCTACCCTTCATCCTTCCTCCCTCTCACCCTCCCATCTACCCTCTATCCCTCTCCCACTCTCCTTCCTACCCTCCATCTCCCCTCCCAGCTCCCCTCCCACCCACCCCCCATCACCCCTCCCACCCACCCTCCATCAGCCCTCCCACCCACCCTCCATCTCCCCTCCCACCCACCCTCCATCTCCCCTCCCACCCACCCCCCAGTGTCATCAAGGAATCACCGACAGATTAAAGCAGCCTTGGGCCTAACGCAGCAGAAAATGATGCTACTTGTCAACCCTCGAGCATTTTTTTTGTTCTCTTTGTTGTTCTTGTTATTGTTGTTTGTCTTGTTATTGTTGTTATTATTGTTGATGTTGTTGTTCTTGTTGTTGTTATTATTATTTTTGTTTTTGTTGTTTTTGTTATAATTATTGTTGTTGTTCTTGGTCTTATTATCATTGTTGTTGTTCTTCTTCTTGTTTTTGTTGTTGTTCTTTTTCTTGTTATTTTTGTTCTGCTTGTTCTAGTTTTTCTTTTTCTTCTTCTCTAGACACAAATATCCGTCACAGGTTCAACCCGCATCCACTCATCCTATCCATCCACCCACCACAACCCCCCCCCCCATCCACTTACTCACCCACTACTCCACCCACCCACTCATTCACCCACCAACCCACTACTCCACTCACCCATTCATTCACCCTCTCATCCACTCACCCATCCCACCTACCCATACGTTACCCACCCTTCTCTCCCCCACCCCACGCCACGCCAACCCACCCCAACCCACCCCTCCAGCCAATCACATAAGCATAGGCAAAGGGCAAGATGACATTGGCTTTTATGAAAGAGTAAGACAGACAGACAGACAGACAGACAGACACACACACACACACACACACACACACACACACACACACGTATGGCTGTATGAATGAATGACTGTCTCTTCCGGTTCACACTGACGGGATCACTGTCCAAAACGGCTTACGTAGTAGATCTTTTTATTTGTATTTTTTATATAATTGGTGACGATACGTGTTTCTTAAGGGATTTGTGTCTGACTTTAGGCCTATATCAGGTAAAAGTCGTTTCCGGTGTGTGTGTGTGTGTGTGTGTGTGTGTGTGTGTGTGTGTGTGTGAAGTCATGTGGATTTTTCTAGTTATTTATTTTACTTTATTATATTATTATTATTATTATTATTATTATTATTATTATTATTAACACACCTGGAATGCACGTAATTAGACAGATGATGACGTCACGTAGAGAGCCAGCCAGCCAGCCCTTAATTACTACGTTCACTAAGCAACGTTTGTTTTCATCTAAGGTGATTAGTCCTCGTTAGCGACCCGTTGATTCATGTGTAAAACGTTAATGAGTTTGTGTTATTGTGATGAGAAATGAGAAGCGGTCTGACGGATGATGGTAATCTTATAGGGGGGAAATGTTAATGTTGTGGGGGAAAATGTTAATGTTGTGGGGGGAAATGTTAATGTTGTGGGGGAAAATGTTAATGTTGTGGGGGAAAATGTTAATGTTGTGGGGGGAAATGTTAATGTTGTGGGGGGAAATGTTAATGTTGTGGGGGAAAATGTTAATGTTGTGGGGGAAAATGTTAATGTTGTGGGGGGAAATGTTAATGTTGTGGGGGGAAATGTTAATGTTGTGGGGGAAAATGTTAATGTTGTGGGGGGAAATGTTTAAGTTGTGGGGGAAAATGTTAATGTTGTGGGGGAAAATGTTAATGTTGTGGGGGGAAATGTTAATGTTGTGGGGGAAAATGTTAATCACTATCATCACAATAACAACTACCACAATCACTAACATCACAATAACAACTACCACAATCACTACCATCACAATAACAACTACCACAATCACCAGCGACTCCACCTGCAGCATCACCACCATACCCTTACAATCACCACCACCACAACAACAACAATCACTATCACCTTAACTTGTACCATCACCACACTATCACAATCACCACTATCACCACCACCACAACAATTACCATGGCCTCAACCTGCACCATTATCACCACTGCCACCGCCACCACCGCCACTACTCCCACCACCGCAGTATCAGGTATCCCACTCTCGTGACCACAGGAGCACCTCACCTTGACTACACCTGATATAAGTGGCACCTGACCCTCACTCAAGTGGCCCTTATGTACTGTATTGAGAACATAGTACTTGTTTGCTACTAATAATTATACTACTACTACTGTTACTACTACTACTACTACTACTACTATTAATATTATAATCCACCACTGCCAATAATATCATTCATTTTCATCTGAATACCAAACATTACCCACCGCCATTACCACCACCTACTACTACTACCACCACTACCTACCACTACTACCTACCACCACCTACCACTACTACCACCACTACCAACCACTACTACCACCACGAACATCAAAACGTCCCCCACTACCATCACTAACCACTGACATCATTATTCACAACCACTACCTACCACCACCATTACTACCACTACTACCACAATTCGCACCTCTAACCTTGTGTGTGGTGTCTCCCGGAATTAGTGACCAAATAGCAAAAAATAGATCTCAGGATTTAGACAATAGAGTTAAGTTCAACGTTCTTTAAAAGGTTACGCCTTGAGAGAGAGAGAGAGAGAGAGAGAGAGAGAGAGAGAGAGAGAGAGAGAGAGAGAGAGACTCCCCCCCCCCTTTTTAACCTTTTTTTCTTTAACCGCTCTACCTTCTTCTCTCTTCTTACCTCCAACCTATTCCTCATATTACTCCAAATTCCCCAATCCCCTATCCTCTATCCTCCCCAGACAGACAGATAGACAGGCAGACAGAAAGAGACAGACAGACAGACAGCTTCACAGCCAGACAGACAGACAACCAGACAGCCTTGAGACACAACAAACTCTCCACCGCCCTGAATACCCCCTCCTTACCCCCCCCCCCCAACCAAGGCCCTCCTCCCTCAGTCAAGGCTCCTCCACCCCCCCAACCCCTCCCAAGGTCCCTCCACCCTTAACACAACATCACCCTTCTAGCCACCCCACACCCCCTATCCCCCCACCCAAACATCACCTATCCCCCCACCTAAACATCACCCACCCCTCCTCTAGCCACCCCACACCCCTATCCACCCACCCAAACATCACCCACCCCTCCTCTAGCCACCCTACACCCCCTATCCCCCCACCTAAACATCACCCACCCCTCCTCTAGCCACCCCACACCCCCTATCCACCCACCTAAACATCACCCCACCCCTCCTCTAGCCACCCCACACCCCATATCCACCCACCCAAAAATCACCCACCCCTCCTCTAGCCACCCCACACCCCCTATCCCCCCACCCAAACATCACCCACCCCTCCTCTAGCCACCCTACACCCCCTATCCCCCACCTAAACATCACCCACCCCTCCTCTAGCCACCCTACACCCCCTATCCCCCCACCCAAACATCACCCACCCCTCCTATAGCCACCCTACACCCCCTATTCCCCCCACCCAAACATCACCCACCCCTCCTCTAGCCACCCCACACCCCCTATCCACCCACCCAAACATCATCCATCCCTCCTCTAGCCACCCTACACCCCCTATCCCCCCACCCAAACATCACCCACCCCTCCTCTAGCCACCCCACACCCCCTATTCACCCACCCAAACATCATCCATCCCTCCTCTAGCCACCCTACACCCCCTATCCCCCACCCAAACATCACCCACCCCTCCTCTAGCCACCCCACACCCCCTATCCACCCACCTAAACATCACCCACCCCTCCTCTAGCCACCCTACACTCCCTATCCCCCACCTAAACATCACCCACCCCTCCTCTAGCCACCCCACACCCCCTATCCACCCACCTAAACATCACCCACCCCTCCTCTAGCCACCCTACACTCCCTATCCCCCCACCTAAACATCACCCATCCCTCCTCTAGCCACCCTACACCCCCTATCCCCCCACCCAAACATCACCCACCCCTCCTCTAGCCACCCTACACCCCCTATCCCCCACCTAAACATCACCCACCCCTCCTCTAGCCACCCTACACCCCCTATCCCCCCACCTAAACATCACCCACCCCTCCTCTAGCCACCCCACACCCCCTATCCACCCACCTAAACATCACCCACCCCTCCTCTAGCCACCCTACACTCCCTATCCCCCCACCTAAACATCACCCATCCCTCCTCTAGCCACCCTACACCCCCTATCCCCCCACCCAAACATCACCACTCCCCCTTCAATCACTCCATACTCCCTGCCCCTACTCCTACATCTATAAATTTTCTAATGTTTTGTTTATCAATGTTACTTTTTCTTGTTGATAATACTCCGTGTTTGTTGCCACCATCTAGGTTTTGTTGCCACCATCCCGTTATTCTTGCCAACACATAATTATTTTCTCCTGGCCAACATATAATTTTTTTTTTTGTTATCATCCTGTTTTCTGTTGCGATTCTCTCCGTTTTCTGTTGTAATTCCTCCCGTTTTCTGTTTACAGTCTCGAGGGGATACACCACTAATTTTGGCAAAAGTTTCTGAGTTGGAGATAATTCGATGTGATCATGACTGTGGCTTTAGGGATTTAGAAGATGAGGAGGAGGAAGAGGAAATGGAGGAGGAGGAGGAGGAGGAGTGAAGAGGAGAAGGTGGAGATGGAGGAGGAGGAGGAGTGAAGAGGAGAAGGTGGAGATGGAGGAGGAGGAGAATTAGGAAGGAGAAGAAGAAGAGAAAGAAGGGGAGGAGGAGGAGACTGAGGAGGAGGAAGCTGAGGAAAAGGAGGAGAATAAATAAAAGGAAGATGACTGTGGAGGAAAAGAATGATAGGAAGATTGAAGAGAAAGAGCAGAAAGAGTAAGAGAAGAAAAAGAAGTGAGTGACGAGGAATAAAGAGGAAAAGGGATAGAGGAGAAAGAAAAAATAGGAAAAAAGATGAAGAGATGAAAAGAAGAAGGTAGAGAGAGAGAGAGAGGTAAAACGAAGAAGTTAGATGAGGTGTCATAATGATCTACACACACACACACACACTATACTACTACTACTACTACTTTGCTGTCACTCGGAATAGAGTATGACGATCATCCAGCTATGCTGCAATGATATGAGTTATTAAGGATGTCACCTTCGTTGCTGACCTCTGAGGTGACTAAAGAGGCGTATATGGGACCGGCAGAGTCGTCCACAGATGTTGGACGTGTGGAGGGCTACATCTAGTGCGGGAGGGGCGGCGGCAGCGCCTTTCCGGTGTTGGAGCTTGTCTGCCTCGGTATGCAGTCGGGCGAACTCGAAAGTATTGACACCTTCTCGTGTGGTGCTCCTCCAAGCGTTACGGTGTGGAGTAATCGTCTCCCAGGTGAGGGGGTCGATTTGGCACTTTTTCAGGTTTGTCTTTAGACTATCCTTATACCTTTTCAGTTGCCCGCCAGCGTTACGTTTATTATTCGCTAGGTGACTGTAAAGTAGCTGCTATGGCAGTCTACTGTCGTCCATGCGGGTAACATGGCCAGTCCAGCAACACACACACACACACAAAGACAATATTTCAAGAGAGACAGAAACTACAAAAATAGAATCACCATATATATTGTCATGCCTTACATACATACAAGATCTTGATGACAGTGAGTCGACTCAACCAAACCGCACAGCACTATGAAGAATGACTGGACGACGAGAGATACACACAGTGACTCGGATAACGTGATCGCTTTTCACCATCATGAGCTTATATATAAAATTTCTCAGAACCAAAACAAAAATCTTAAAATGGTTGAAAAACATAAATCAATTTGGTGTCTAGAGCGAGAAGATGAATGTGTGGGTGTGTCTTAAGAGCTGGGACACACACACACACACACACACACACACACACACACACACACACACACACACGCACTCACACACACACACACACTAAGCCAATAACCTCCATTCGTACCACAAACTGGGCTCAAAAATACCACCGACAAATGACCTGTGGGTTATGTATGTATGTATGTCCTCAATGAGCTAAATGACTAACTCAACACAAAGAAAACGGGGTGCGGGTCTAAAGCATCCGAAGCCACGCATAATTAATCTTGATCCAAGTTGTAAAAAAAGATTGAAGAGAGCGGAACTGTGGTGTGTGTGTGTGTGTGTGTGTGTGTGTGTGTGTGTGTGTGTGTGTGTGTGTGTGTGTGTGTGTGTGTGCTGAATGAGGACAGACAGACACTCACAGGGTATGTATAATATTGTTGTTATTATTATTACTTCAGTATTTATTAACTATTGTACTCAGATATAAAGTTACTGTCATCATTTGGGATTACGAGACGGGAATTCAGTCATTCTTCTCTCTGTCTCTGTCTCTCTGTCTCTGTCTCTCTCTGTCTCTGTCTCTCTCTGTCTCCGTCACTTATCTTCTTTGTCTCTTCCTCCTTTGTGGTGATTCAGTGATTTATTCTTCGTATGTTAGGTACAGCTTTTGGTGATTTATTTTGACAGTCCAAAACTGGTAATTTATTTCGTTTCGTTCTGACTGGGTTATTGTGAGAGAGAGAGAGAGAGAGAGAGAGATGTAAAAATATTAAAATAAATCGTGATAAGAATGAGACAAACAAACAGACAGGCTGACAGTGATATGGACAGACAGATAGACAGACAGAACACGACTACCCTACGTACCTGTCCTAAACGAATCAAGGTACAGACAGACAAGCAACTAGACTGAATCGGACTGAGTAGCTTAAGAGGTTGGTAACAGTGTCGAGCTGGTGGGGAGATGGTTTTTGTTTTGGCTACACTGCCTGATACAGCAAGACCCCCCCCCCCCCTTCCCTCTTACAGTGGACACCTTATCCTGTAGACGAACCATAACATAACCTAACCTAACCTAACCTAACTTAATTCGAATGTTTAATCATCGGGTAAAATAGCTGGGGAGGGGGGGGGGGGCTAATCTTCATGTGATCCAAGAATCTATTTCACGTTATACAGTATTTTTTAAACCGTATTATAATTTATTGCTAACAAAAATACAGGAAAATAAATCTAATTAATTTATTTTATATGAACAATTTAATTTCCTCAGTTTCACTAAAAAAAATTATGTTTCTTTAATTACTCTATATAATATGATTTAATGTTCATAAATCTCAAGAAAATATACACCATTTACTTCCATTAAATACAAAACTTATTTTCACCAAATTCACGAGGAAAAAAATATTTCTAAGGTTATATAAAAGAAAACAAACTCCCCGGCGCTTCAAGAAAAAATCATCACTTGATAATACTCACAAAAAATAATTACACACACGCACGCACACACACACACACACACACACACACACACACACACACACACACAACAAGCATTATTTTCACCTTTTGCTCATAAAAATATTCAGCTTTCACCAACGTTTCTAGAATAAAAACAAACAATTTCTTCCTTTCAACAGATTCGCGAGTAATGAGTAAATGTCTTTTTTCGTACTGCGTGAGTAGGCAGGGAAATATTTAGCCTTGTAGGGAAGATTAGACGGGGCGAAAATACTCCAGCCGAGACTCTCTAGGAATGTGTGTGTGTGTGTGTGTGTGTGTGTGAGGGTAATGGAGGGGGGGGGGGGGGTTGTGTTGAGAGGGTGAGGGAGGAAAGTGAGAGGGATGAATTAGTAGGATAGGGTATATGGATAGGATGAAGGGTGAGGGAGATGAGGGAGGGGAAGGGAGTGACCGGGGGGAATGAAGAGGTGTAGGAGGGTGAGGGAGTGATGGAGGAAAGTGGACGGGAGTAAGGTGAGAGAAAGAGAGAGAGAGAGAGGAAGTGAGGGAGAAAAAGTAGGCGGGTGTAGGAGAGTAAAGGAGGAAGGGACTGGGAAGGTGAAGGAGGAAAAAGAGGGGTAAGGGAGATTAGTGTGGGGAGAGGGGTAAAGGATTGGAGAACGTTTGGGGAGACTTCACCCCTCTTCCCCATATCCCCCGGCAAAACACCCAAACAAAACACAGCCCCCCCCCTCTTTCCTTGCCCCCTTCCTTTTTCACTCCTACTCATCCTTCCCCCTTCCCCCTTACTCCTTCGTTTCGTCCTTAAAATTTCCCTTTCCACCATCATCACCTCATTCCTTAGTTCCCTCTTTCCTTCCCTTTAAAGGACGGGGATAATAGCTTGTTTGACAGAGAGAGAGAGAGAGAGAGAGAGAGAGAGAGAGAGAGAGAGAGAGAGAGAGAGAGAGAGAGAGACTACCTCTTGTCAACGTCATCACAATATTGTCAAGGTGTTGCATTAGACTATCAACCATCCCATCTCTTGCATGGTCACTGTTCCCTGGATGAGAGACTTTTTTTTTTTTTTTTTTTTTTTTGGGCACTCCCCTACATCCTTGTGTAAGGTGAAGCGCAGAAGCGTTTACAGCGCCCAACAGGGAAGCATGCTAAGTTCATGCTTGCCTTTATGTCTCATGAGTTAAGGGCGTAGAAGCCTGAAGAGTCAAGGGCGTGGAATCGTGAAGGCTCATTGATCTGCTGGTGACCTCCTCGTGACCTCTTCCTCAACCTCTCCACGACCCGACAACACGCCATTGAACGACCATCATTTTGGACATTGATGAAGCTTTCTATCGAGGTTGGCATGAAAGGTCTTTTAGGAAACTGTCGAGGTAATGGTGTAGGAGGCAATTTGCTCAGCCTCCTCTGTGATTACCTTAGAGCACACCATCTTTACGTGGGCCGAAGAAAGACTACATCCTTAGAGTCCCTTGGTGGCGTTGGCATCCCACAAGGTGAGTGACTTGAGGTCCTCACTCATGACTCTCACCCCAGAGTCATGTGGATATGCTCATGACGTCACACACTATCTTATTTTTCACAGGAATCAACAGAATGAGGAGCTCGTGAGGCGTCGTTTATCCTGGGACAAGACCTTGGCAAATCACTTTCCCGTCAGAGAAGACATGGATGATGGCAATCACAAGGCAACGGCAACAGACCCGAGCTTGATTCGACTCTGAACTTAAGTGTAGTGTAAGACTCCACAAATATTGACAACCTGGGTAACAGAGTCCACACACCCTCGTCCAGAGCTCGAGATTACAGTAGCTACTTTGTGATGGATCGCTTAAGAAAGTTTACGAGGTTTTCTACCAATACTAAATACGACCAACATAAGAGTATTGTCCTTTATCTCTAAATGGCTTCTGAACTTCATCCTACTTGCGACTCCTTGACAGACTGTGTGTGTGTGTGTGTCTGATGGTGACGTGATCGACCATACAAAACATAATCCATCACTTGAGTACGATGACATAACCACCACTTCTGTACTCACGGTGGAGAGAGAGAGAGAGAGAGAGAGAGAGAGAGAGAGAGAGAGAGAGAGAGAGAGAGAGAGACACTACAGCACTCGAGTAAGGTGCCATCTCACGCCCCTGGAGCTGACCTTTTAACACATTGACTCCACCAAAACACGATAGGTCGCAAGGGTTGTCACGCTGCTCATACCAACGAAATTAAAACACTGTCTGTAATCCTTGTCATGTATTAGTTACAGTCACAGTGTAGTTATAGATGGTGCGAGTTATCCCATTTTGCATTGAAATTTTCTTATTTTCATCAATTTCAATTTCAATTTCAATTGTTTATTCCTTGATAGAGGAAGCGGGATCCTAGTTCTGTCACTAGGTACCCCTGTACAATAACACTAGAAGCATCTGGCAAGTGTGACAAGTATATACAGTATTAATATTATAAAGGGGCTTACTAAAGCCTAAGGAAGGAAGGATATTCCTTTAACACATAATCAATGTTATTTACATAATATCTGGCCAGTATGGGGAGGATCATCGTGTCTCCGTCAGGGGGTCGTGGAGTGGTGGTCCAGCAGGCGTCACGGAAGCGTTGTGTGTGGGGACATCTTAGGAGGTAGTGGATAAGGGTGCTGCGGTCGGGTCCATATTTTCATCTATTTTTTAATAAGGTTTCCCTATTTGATTTTTTGTGCCTATTTTTTTAAGATAATATTTCCCATGTATCTCTGTGTAAAATTGTCTTAGTTTGTCTGCTTTTCACAGTAGACAAATAAACAAATAAAATAATATCATTACAATAAACATACCCTATTTTTTGTATCGTATTTCTCTGTTTTTACGTAATAGTAGTTCCCTATTTTTGGCGTAATATTGTTCTATTTTTGGCGTAATATTTCTCTATCCTTCTATTTATATCTTTGACCTAATAATATGATTCTATTTTATACAAAGAAAACAGCAAGGAAATAAATAAAATGTTCTTACAAATACCTCCCCCTATTTTTTACAAGGATATTTCCTATTTCTATAATATAAGTATTCTATTATTATTGACATTAAATATTTTTCTTATTTCAAAGTAATATTTTCATTATTTTCTTTATTCTTTTCCCATTTTGCCATGAAACTATATTCCTATTTTTTGAGATATGATTCCACCTATTTTAGCCTTAGAATATTCCAATTTTTTGCCGATATTTTTTTACTATTTTCAACATAACTATTTCTATTATTTTGAACATTATTATTTCTTATATTTTCTCTCCATATTTTCTTAAATGGCGTTTTCCAATATCATAAAACTATTTTCCAATTTTTATAACATTTCCCAATTTTACAATGTTATTTCCCTATTATCACAACCTTTCCCTAGTTTTGCCAATTTTCTTTCCCTATTATTCTTAACAACTGTGGATGACCTTTAAATAAATCATTGAATATTGAACTGACTAAATAAAATGGATAGACTATTAACTGGAGGGAGAGAGAGAGAGAGAGAGAGAGAGAGAGAGAGAGAGAGAGAGAGAGAGAGAGAGAGAGAGAGAGAGACAGCAGATCAAAATACTACTACAGTGGCCTCTATTCAACACATCCTTGAATAATTTATCTCTCTCTCTCTCTTTTTATCGTTCGTTTTCTTGTTTTCTCTTTCGCGTGTTTATTTAAGCGAAGTATTTACGAGAGAGAAACAATTTACTCATTTATTAAATATGGCGTGAGACTTGGCTAGGGTCCTCTATTTATCTCACCTTCTCTACCCCCCCCCTTTACCCCCACCCCTTCTCCTCCCCCCTTCCTCGCCTCCCTGACACTACACCCCCTCCTTTCTCCCTCACTGCCATTCCTACCTACAGCCTCCCTCACTGCCATTCCTACCTACAGCCTCCCTCACTACCATGTCTTCTCCCTCATCCTTACCATCCTCCCACACCATCCCTACCCCCCCCCACCACCCTAAATACCACCCCCTACCAAATAGATACTCTCCCTCTCCCTCACCACTACCCCCTTCCCCCTCACCACTACCCTTTTCACCCTCACCTCTACCCTCCCTCTTCCCCCTCACCACTACCCTCTTCACCCTCACCTCTTCCCCCTCACCACTACCGTCCCTCTCCCTCACCACTACCCTCTTCCCCCTCACCACTACCGTCCCTCCCCCTCACCCCTACCCCCTCCCCCTCACCCCT
>CAUDMG010000915.1:112500-132500 GCA_958450375.1 Homarus gammarus
GCGAGAGGAGGAGGAAGCGAGAGGAGAAACTGATGAGAAGAGAATAGGTTCCTTGAAAGAGGGAAGGAGGGCTGAGTGATGGTCAGAATAAGAAGAGGAAGAGAGGAAGGAGAAGGACGAGGAGAAGGAAGACAATGAGGAGGAGGACGAGGAGAAAGAAAAAGAAGAGGAGAAGACGAAGACAGGGATGAGAGGATGGAAGAACAGGAAGAATAGGCTAAGAAGGAGAAGATTAAGAAAAGGGATGAGAAAGAAAAGGAAAAGGTGAAAGAAGAGGCTCGGTGCAGAGGAGGGAAGAGGAGGAGTAAGGGGAGGAAGAGAGGGGAAGGGGAAGGAAGAGAGGGGGAAGGGGGAGGAAGAGGAGGACGTGGATAAATAAGGAAAAGGGGTGATAAAAGAAGCAGGAGGAGGAGGAAGTAGAGGGAAGAAGGAGATTAAAAAAGGAGAGAAAAAGAAGGGAACGAAGGGAGAGGAGGAGGAAGATGAAAAGAGAAAACGGAGGAGAGTAGTAAATGGAG
The DNA here is from genome assembly GCA_958450375.1 of Homarus gammarus. Taxonomy (NCBI): domain Eukaryota; kingdom Metazoa; phylum Arthropoda; class Malacostraca; order Decapoda; family Nephropidae; genus Homarus; species Homarus gammarus. The sequence continues at coordinate 113,019 of CAUDMG010000915.1, forward strand.
AACAGAAGAAGATGGATAAGAGAAAGAGGGGAGAAGAAGAGGAGAAGGAAAGAAGGATAGAGAAAGAAATAAGATCAAATGGCAATAAAGAGAGAGAGAGAGAGAGAGAGAGAGAGAGAGAGAGAGAGAGAGAGAGAGAGAGAGAGAGAGAGAGAGAGAGAGAGAGAGAACGTTGTTACTACTAAAAATTAAATCACCACCACTACCATCCTATCCTATCAACATCTCTACCACCATTACTACTCTCACCACAATCCACCATCACGATTACCATCATCATAACCAACAACAACAACAACAACAACTAACAACATCCTTCGTTTCCATAACAATAATATTACAACATATCTCTCCTCCCATTCCCCCCTCTCCCCCTCCCCTTCCCACTCCCCCTCCCATTCCCTCCTCTTCCCCTCACCCACTCTCTCTTCCTCTTCCCTCCCTTCCCTTCCTATAAACAATCACTTGAAACCAGTAATCACGGAACAGCTATGACGCTTGAACGTTAATTAATATTCATATGACAGAATGAGTTTATGTCTAATAATATTAATAAAAATAATAATAATAATAATAATAATAATAATAATAACAATAATAATATGGTCAGTCTACTCTCTCTCTCTCTATCTCTCTCTCTCTCTATCTCTCTCTCTCTCTCTCTCTCTCTCATCATTTTCCAACCATTCATACCTCCCCCCCTCCTCTTTATTTACCGTATCCCACCTTCTCACACTAATCTACCCATCTCTTTTTACCTTATTCAAGCAACTGCAAGCGTAAACCACATATGGAGGGAGGCAAGCATAGGTGTGTAGAGGAACGTGGAAGGGGAAGACTACCTTTTAATAGAGGGACCCGATCTGTGTGTCAATCATTTATCCGTCTCTCTCTCTACCTTGTATTCATGCAGTGTGGCAAGTAAGGATCCATGCATGCAAGCACCGAAACATGTATGTGTATAGGTGCATAATGAAGAAGAAATCACATAGGGATTGTATAGTACATGTCACTCATTCGTGTGTGTAGTAAAGCCATGTCTGTTGATTATGAATTCTGTTACTCGGTATTCAAGCACTGGGAAGCAGAGAGACACCGTGTGTATGCAAGGAGAGAAGCAGCTTGTATATGTGTCCGTACGGGAAACATATGTAGCTTTGTATGGTAAGTCACAATATGTGTTCATTAAAGTCTGTTATTGCTTGAGAGTTGTTTCATGTGTATAGGTGTACCGACGTGTATGTCAATTATTCATCTATTTTCTACGAAAGCAATAGCAAGCAGGAACTGTGCATGCAAGCAGAATAAAATATAATTGTATAAGTGCATGATGGAAAAATACATAACATTGTATATTATAAGAACAGTATGCCATTCATTCATGTGTATTAAACTGTGTTATTGCTTGAGAATTATATTACTCAATAATCAAGTACTGGCAGGCAGGCAGGAGTCATGCATGCAAGCAGAGAAGAATGCATTTACATAGGTACTTGATGGGAAAAGGTCTTTTTATGATAGTGTACCGACCTGTGGATTAATTATTCACCCATTCTCTACCGTGTATTCAAGCAGTGGCAGGCAGGAGTCATGCATGCAAGCAGAACAGAATGCCTTTGTATGGGTGCATGATGGAACAAAAAATTACACAATCCTGTATGTCTGGGAACAGTATGGCATTCATTCGTGTGTACTAACGTCTGTTATTACTTAAGACACGTTATGCAGTAATCATGCAATGGCAGACAGGAATCGTGCATGCAAGCAGAGAAGAATGTATGGGTGCATGATGGAAAAATATTGCTTGATAATTCTTTTGACGTTTTCTCTTTCATCTTTCTTTATCACCCTGTCTTTCATACCCTGTTTTATGGGTTAGGTTTTATGCTCTCGTGGTTCTCTCTTTCTCCCTCTCTTATCTCTCTTTCTCTCTATCCATTCTGCCTTTATGTCTGTCTCTTGGGTTATCTTTCTAACCTTCTGTTCATTCTCACGTCCGTATGTGTGTGTGTGTGTAAATAATAATAATATATTACGGTTTTGAAGGCTTGCCCAGAAGCTGAAATTCGTTACTATTGGGAATGGTTACGATCAATAATACAGTACATAGTGTGTGTGTGTGTGTGTGTGTATAATTCTCACGTCCGTATGTGCGTGTGTGTGAGTGTGTGTGTGTGTGTGTGTGTGTGTGTGTGCGCGTGTGTGTTATTCTGTTTTTCCTCCGTTTTTCATCTCTTTCTTAATTTATTTTCTCCCTCTCGTATGTCGTAAGGAACAACTAAATCATTTACTATTTTTACACGACACGACACGACACAACCTAACCTAACCTAACCTAACCTAACCTAACCTAACCACATCAAAACTAGATTATATTAGATTACGTTCTGTTTATCTTCCATCTAATTAAACAACATTAAGAATAAGATAAGCTAAATTAGCTTAGCGCATCTGTTTAGTTCGTCTGAATAGTAATAATAATAATAATAATAATAATAATAATAATAATAATAATAATAATAATAATAATAATAATAATAATAATAATAATAGTAATAATAATAATAATAATAATAATAATAATAATAATAATAATAATAATAATAATAATAATAATAATAATAATAACTCGGGTTCTATTCAAGTTTTTGGTTCCTCAGGATTGAATAATAACCAAAATAAAAATAACCATGGAGCGATTTTCAGCACGAGTTATTGTATTTTTCCCCATTTCCCCCAGTTTTCCCAATTTTCTCCCCATTTTTCCCCAGTTTCTCCCATTTTCTTCCCCATTTTCTTACTCTATTAATTTTTGTTGTCTTTGATGAGAGAAAATGTGATGCTGACTGACAGGTGTATCGGACATAATTATTTAGAGGGGTGAGGGGTGGGGAGACCATCTGGACGGAAGAGCGTGGGAGGTGGGGGGAGGGGGATTACTAGGGGATGGGAAGGAGGAAAGGTAAATTGGTGGGTGGTTGTTAGTGAAGATGAGGGGAAAGGGGGGGGGGGAGGAAGGAGAGGGGAAGAGGTGTGAAGGTGGGGAGAGTGGAGGGGAAGAGGGTGTGAAAAGGTGGGGAGATGGGAGGGGAAGAGGGGATAGGGGGGGGGAGTGGTGGGAGATTAGGGGAGACCAAAGTAATGATTGGTGTCGTAGTTATGAGGATAAACTAATTATATTATTCATTTATATAATCTAATCTAATTTATATATTTGATTTAAGTACGTAACTCATATATGGAGTAAAATTATGTAACAGCTCTATATATTATTCAAAAACTAAGAATTAATTTTATATAAACACACTATTTAGCTCACCACCAAAGAATTTTTTCATATTATCTGTGTAATATGAGACGTGTGCTGTGGAGGTTTTAAACATTAGTCGTTAGAGAGAACCTTTGTATTTCGTATTAATCCATATATTTTTTTTTTTATTAATCTTCTATTTACATTTTAATTTTGATATCGATAACTGTTTTTACTATTTTTGTCATTATTTATTTATTTATTTTTTCATGAGACGTCTACATATTTTTGCTCCCTTTTCGATATTTATTTTTTTATTTTTATTTTATGCTTTTAATAAATTTATGGGTACTTTTTTTAATATAAGGAGGTAGTTAAATACTTCTCTAATGTAAATATTGAACAGAAAATATCATAAAATAATAAGAAAATGTCGACCAGGAGTGGAAAATGTTCTAGTCAAATGCTGAATTTCGACCGTTCGCGGCATTACTACGTGACGTCATGAGAAAACCGGATCCTCCCTCAATAGCAATAGTTATGGAAAATACGTAAGACAAAATAATGAATGAACAATGAAAACAATGAAAAATTATAGATAATGAACACAAATTATACTTCAGCACAGCCCAATGAACCACCGCAACCGCAACTAACAACCCCAAGCGTAACGAATCGAACCCCAACGAACCACCTCAAATGAAACGAATCGAACCCCAACGAACAACCACAGCTAAACAAAAACGAATTCAACGAATCACGACACCAAATGTGATCTTGAGCTGACCTTATCCTGGATGACCAACCTAACCTAACCCAACAAACCACAACAACCTAACGCAGTCCAATACAACCCAACGAACCATTCTCTCTCACACACACACGGTCTTAATACTCCCCAACCTAACCTAACCTAACCTAACCTAACCTAACCTAACCTAACCTCACTGTAAGCCTAAGAAACTCTCTCTCTCTCTCTCTCTCTCTCTCTCTCTCTCGTAGCAGTGAGGTGAGCAGTGAGGGAAGGCCAATGGATGAATGGACGAGTCAGACAAACACTGGAACTGACGATAGTGGTGACCAAGACCAGGGGGTGGTAGTGGTGGTTGTCAAGGGGTGGTAGTGGTGGTTGTCAGATGGGTGGTAGTGGTGGTTGTCAAAGGGGTGGTAGTGGTGGTTGTCAAGGGTGGGTGGTAGTGGTGGTTGTCAGAGGGGTGGTAGTGGTGGTTGTCAAGGGTGGGTGGTAGTGGTGGTTGTCAAGGGTGGGTGGTAGTGGTGGTTGTCAGATGAGTGGTAGTGATGGTTGTTAGGGGGGTGGTGGTTGGAAGGGTAGTTGTTATTTCTATTATGGTTATTTAGGATAGTTGTTGTTGTTGTTGTAGTTGTGTGACAGTTGTAGAGACGATGGTAGTGGTGGTTGCGTAGATAGACAGGATGGTTGTTATTGTGGTAGATGTATAGTTAGAGATGGTAGTAGATGATTGTGGTTGTGTAGATCAGGAGGTTATTAGTGGTTATTGTTGTGGTTGCTTGTGGTTGTGTGACTTGTTATTGTTGTAGATGTGTTGTGGTAGTGTAAGGAATTATTGTGGTTGTGTGACAGACAGACAGACAGACAGACAGACAGTAACTCACTCACGAGGTCAATTTCAACCAACTATCAAGTATAACGAAATAAAAGCAAAAAAAAAAAAAGTTAGTGTGAGAAAGAACGAAAAAAAGAGTGCGAGAAAGAGAGCAAAAAAGAGTGTAAGGAAGAGAGATTGTGAGCAAAAAGTAATCTCACAGGTGATCAACATAATTAACACGGACAGGTAGACAGGAACAATGCCTTGTATGTATAAAAAAGATAGACGGTGATCTGTGTGAAAGAGAGAGAGAGAGAGAGAGAGAGAAATACACATACGCAGATAAAGAGGAAAACTGGTGTTAAACAGGTGTGTTGTGTTAAGACAGGTGTGTGGTGTTAAACAGGTGTGTTGTGTTAAGACAGGTGTATGGTGTTAAGACAGGTGTATGGTGTTAAGACAGGTGTATGGTGTTAAGACAGGTGTATGGTGTTAAGACAGGTGTGTGGTTTTAAGACAGGTGTGTGGTGTTAAGACAGGTGTGTGGTGTTAAACAGGTGTGTGGTGTTAAGACAGGTGTGTGGTGTTAAGACAGGTGTGTGGTGTTAAGACAGGTGTGTGGTGTTAAGACAGGTGTATGGTGTTAAGACAGATGTGTGGAGTTAGACAGGTAGCGTGTGTCTCTTTCCCATCTTCTTGGCTGCCTTCCTTACTCGTGACAGTGCCAATTTAGCCGGCGGGGTGGACATCGAGTACCAAATGAAGGGTCTTTTCAACATAAGACGACGCCACGAAGAAACAAGGGTGTTGGCAGCTTCCATTACTGAACTTCAGTATGCAGACGACCTCACCCTTGTCGCTCACACTGAACGCGACCGACAGGATATCCTGAACACCTACGCAGATGCGTATGCACACTTCGGCCTTGAGGTGAACGTACGTAAGACTTAGATTCTCTTTCAACCTGCCCCTGGTTCAGACACACCTCCACCATCTATCCAGCTTAACGGTACTACCCTCTCTAATGTTACCCACCTTCGGTATCTCGGCTCCCACCAGTCCACCACCGCGGACATCGATAAAGAGATTCAGCATCGGATCAGATGTGCGTCTCAAGCCTTTGGCAGTCTCCGAAACTGTGTCTTCAGCTGTAGGAAGCCGAAATTATCTACAAAGCTGCACTTATATCGAGCAGTGGTCCTCCCCACCCTGCTATATGGCAGTGAGACGTGGGTCACATACAGGAGGCACCACAAGGCACTTGAAAACTTTCACCAACGTAATCTACGTTCCATCCTCCGAGTTCACTGGGAAGACAAGAGAACAAATGCCAGTATTCTTGCTGGCACCAACTGTAGGATCATCGAGCTACCATTATCCATGAACAACTACGCTAGACTGGCCATGTTACCCGCATGGACGACAGTAGACTGCCAAAGCAGCTACTTTACATTCACCTAACGAATAGTAAATGTAACGCTGGCGGGCAACTTTAAAGGTATTCGGATAGTCTTAAGACAAACCTGAAAAAGTGCCAAATCGACCCCCTCACCTGGGAGACGATTACTCCACACCGTAACGCTTGGAGGAGCACCACACAAGAAGGTGTCAATACTTTCGAGTTAGCCCGACTGCATAACGAGGCAGACAAGAGCCAACGCCGGAAAGACGCTACCGCCTCCCCTCCCGCACTAGATGTATCCCCCCACACGTGCAACATCTGTGATCGACCCTGCCGGTCACCTCAGAACTCACCGACGAAGGTGACATCCTTAATAACTCATACCATTGTATCATAACTGGATGATCGTCATACTAGATTCCGAGTGACAGAAAAGTAGTAAGTAGTGGGGTCGAGGGGTCTGTCTAGCTGGCTCGTGGGGCTTCACAGAAACTCCCTACAGGTGGTGCTGGTCGCCACATCACCACCACTATTACCACCAGGGCGATGACTTCTCGGCCCACACCACCTGCCCCGACCAGCTGTGAAGGGGGGTAGGGGGTAGGGGGTAGGAGGGAGGGAGGGGGAGAGGGGGAGAGGGGAGGGTGTGGGATGGTTGGGAAGGGAAGGAGAGAGGGGGAGGAGGAGGGAGGGTGTGCGATGGATGGGAAAGGGAAGGCGGAGGGGAGGACCTGAAGGGCCTGAAGCTACGTAACAGACCACATCAACGAGGACTGTACACGTGATGAAGTCGCTGAAAGGAGTAACTGATTACAAGATGAAATGGAAGTACTTCTATCCCATTTCCGAGGCGGACATGCTCGAGGCCATTAAATGAAAACAGGTCGATTTAACAAACTGCATCCAAAAGTTATCCGTTGGGATGATAAAAAAAATGAGGAATGGACACACGGTGAACAAACCACGAATCTGAGGATCCCCCCAAGAACAAGATACAATGGACTCGATACGTAAGGCAGTGAAAATAATGCAACATAACGTCCTCCACTGGAAGAAGAGGTAAGAGAGAAATTAGAATATGCCATGCACTCTTCCACTGTCTGTCTGTCTGTCTGTGTCTGTCAGTCTGTCTGTGTCAGTCTGTCTGTCTCTATCTACCTCTCTCTACCACATATTTACCGTATTTACCGTCCATACATTCTTTATCTGTTTGGCCTTGGTGTGTGTGTGTGTGTGTGTGTGTGTGTGTGTGTGTGTGTGTGTGTGTGTCATTCTAATAATAATAATAACAACAATAACAACAATAATAATACTAAAAATAATAATAATCAATTCGTGTTCCATTTTCAGTACGATTCCCGTTTTCTATACAGCGAGGAGTGAGAGAGTGAGAGGGAGAGAGGAGGGGAGGTACTCACCTAACCTCCGGAGAAATACGCTTAAAATGTGCCTTTTATTCCCCTTAGACGATAAACCACCCAGGAAGGCATCTTATATTTTTCACGTGTTATGTAAGCTGCAGCTGTAAAGTAATTAAGTAAAGTAGTATGTTAAGATTTATAAGTGTGTGTGGTTTGTAACGGAACATTTTTAACATAGTAGTGTGAGGTATAGCTTGTGGTCGCCAGTCTTAGAGGTTCTGTAAGTGTGGAACTGGGGAGTTTTATCTGATCACCTGAAGATTAGACACTACCAGCTAAATTCGCCTGGGGGTTAGGTTAGGTTACGGTTAATAGGAAGTGTTAGGTTAGGTTAGGTTAGGTTAGATTAGGTTAGGGTTAATAGGAAGTGTTAGGTTAGTTAGGTTAGGTTAGGTTAGGTTAGGTTAGGTTAGGGTTAATAGGAAATGTTAGGTATGTGTCTCTCTCTCTTTCTGTCTGTATGTGTGTGTGTGTATGTCTGTGCGTTTGACTGTCTGTATGCATGACTGTTTAAACACACACACACACACACACACACGTTATAACCACTTCATAGTTATGTAATTATACCCATAACAGTTTTTCTCGATTACAGTAAATTACAGTTGTTTTATTGTTTGTTTTAATGACTGTTTGTTTATATTAGGGGGGTGTTTGTTTGTATTACTGAGTGTTTGTTTGTATTACTCAGTGTTTGTTTGTATTATGTAGATGTATCATATTATAAAAAAAGGTACAGTGGCTTTTGTTTGCAATGTATTCTTTGTACTCATTGTATTGTTGTTTGCTTATTGTTTATTGTTTGTATTACTTGTGTTTAGTTTATCTGTATTGTGTTGTTTGTTTTGTGTATTCTGTTTCCATTGTTTGTTTCTTAGTTCACTTGCTTAAATTTCCCTCTCTCTCTCTCTCTCTCTCTCTCTCTCTCTCTCTCTCTCTCTCTCTCTCTCTCTCTCTCTCTTCCAACCTCTCTATCTCACACCTCCCCTCACCCCCTCCCACTTTGAACCCTCTCCAACTGATGACGAAGACCTTCCCTCTCCCCTACCTCCCTCTCCCATCCCTCTCCACGTCCACCCTATGTTTTTGCGGCGAGACATGAACGTGTGTGTGTGTGTGTGTGTGTGTGTGTGTGTGTGTGTGTGTATTGCCAAGCCGGAAGACGTAGTCACAATCACCGCCGCCTTGCCAAAATAACTAAAATATGTTCCGTCACACTCTCCGAACGTCAGCCAAGATTTCCTTATTCCGACAGCCTTGAAAGATACGAGGATCATTATTATTATTATTATTGTTAGTGTTGTGGTGTTGTTGTTGTTGTTGTTGTGGTGTTGTTGTTGTGGTGTTGTTGTTGTTGTTGTTGTTGTTCCGAAAATCTTAACAAAACAAAAAAAATCTTGGAAATTCCTCTCCTTAAGTTAATGACGTCACGAGACAAGATATTTAACCCCCTCCTCTTTTCTCCCTACTCCTCTTCTTTTCTCCTCCCTCTTTACTTTCTCTTCCGCCTCCCATTTCTTCCTTGTCCTTCCCTTCTCTTTCTCACTCACTTCCCCTTTCTCTTTCTCTTCTCCCTTTCTTCCCCCTTTTCTCCCTACCTCCTCCCGTAAGATGCCATAAGGGAGGGGGAGCTGATATGCCAAGTAGCTGTGTCATATGACAGTGGAAGAATGGAGAGGTGAAGAGGGAGGGAGGGAGGGGGGGGGCGAGGGTTGATATAGAGGTAGAGGGAGAAGGGAAGGGGTGAGGGAAAGGAAGGAAGGAAAGATTAGAAGGAAGAAGGAAAGGGAGAGTAAGTAGGAGAGGGGAGGGGAGAATAGAAGGAAAAAAGGGAGGAGGGAAGGATATAATAACGATAATAATAATAATAATAATAATAATAATAATAATAATAATAATAATAATAATAATAATAATAATAATAAAGTACAGTAAAGAACGTAATGTCCCTGAACAGTTTAGGCCAAATGTGACAGCTACTTCAGGGTCATGCAAGCAAAAGGCAACTGAGACTCTAACTTCCACTGAGTCTTGATTTGTCTTGGTTAGGTTAGGTTAGGTTAGGTTAGGTTAGGTTATGAGTTGCTCAGGTGGAAGGATGTATAGTGTTGGGCCACTCCCAAGCCCACCCGCACCTCCCTACCAAATTTCATCTCTCTCTCTCTCTCTCTCTCTCTCTCTCTCTCTCTCTCTCTCTCTCTCTCTCTTTTCAAAACTCTAGAAATGCATAAGAAACGGACAGACAGACAGCAACACATACACACCACAAAGTTAACAAACAGAAACACACACACACACACACACACACACACACACACACACTGTATTATAGATATATTAACAGATAAACAAATATTCATCAACTATAAACTAGTCGGATATATGACCCGGAAGTTGTTAAGGGAAATTTAGGGGTCACGAGAGTTTTATTTTGCATTTTTCTTACTTGATGCATATGTGTGTGTGTGTGTTTCCGTGTATGTGTATATGTGAGTATATTTAAGTGTGTACATGTGTATGTATGTGCGTGCGTATATTTATTCATGCATGTGTGTGTGTGTGTGTATAGCTTACATGTGTGTACATTATGTGTGTGTGTGTGTGCGTACAATGAACACCAGTCCAGAGTGCCAGTTCCAGCATTACTATCGTCTACATCTCAACATAACTTTGAATTCACACAACCTCCGTCAAAGACACACACACGAGCATTATTTGACCTTAATACCTAATGGAAATAAAATAATAAGAGTTTTTAATATATATATATAATTACCTTCCCTAAAAACATATGTTAATGCCTGACTTATTGGTTTCTGGCAGCGAGGTGATCAGCGGGACGGGGCGGGGCGGGGCGGGGCGGGGCGGGAGGTGGAGGGGAGAGGGGTGGAGGGGGGGGTTGTATGATGGGAAAAAAAAACACACACGGAAAATGTAAACAAGATTAGACACCCCAGCTTATATCACATGAGGAATAACCACCCTAACCTAACCTAAACTTAACCTAAACCTAACCTAACCTAACTTAATGTTAATCTAATCTAACCTAATATAAAAGAAAGCTAACGAAAATCCATACTAAACTAAACTAACCTAACCACACTAACCTAAACCTAACCTAACCTACCCCCCTTCAAGTAGCGTTAGGGTGATTAATCTTCAGGAGATCCTCATCCTATAAAGAGTAAACACTAATAAATTAAGGCAAATCGACAAAGTACTATTTAGAGAAACTAATCTTTCCGTTTGTCTTAAAAATCTAGTGAGTAACTGACTCATTGCGGGGCTTCTGCTGAAGTGTGTGTGTGTGTGTGTGTGTGTGTGTGTGTGTGTGTGTGTGTGTATGTGTGTGGTCACCGAAAGCCTTACCCGAGATATATAAGGATCACCAGATCAGCTCAACCAAGATTATTTCACATTATGATTAAACACCTTAACGCTATCTGGAGTATAAGGTTAGGTTAGGTTAGGATGGTGTTCAAACATCAGCTGAAATAAGTCAGATCGGGGGGACTAATCTTCAGGTGATCCATAAATAAAGTGAGCTGATCCTAGCCCTGTGGTATATATACACACTGCATATAACCCCAAGACGGAAGGCGAGACGCGACGCTAGATTTAAAACTACCAGAGAGAAAAACATCCCCCCCCCCCCTCTAGTCCCTCCTCCTCCTCCCCACACTGTGACAATACCACATAAACACGACAAGGTTGGCACCTCTGAGGCCCTTTATCCCCCCCTCCCCTCCCCTCCTCTCCCCCACACTTCCACAACCATCTCCCCCTCCTCGCATACTTGGCACAGTTGGCACCCGTGCAAGGGAGGGTGATGAGTTGGGGTCGAGGGGGAGCTGGGGTGGAGGGGGTTGGAGGGGGGTTGGATGGGGTTGTAGGGGGGTTGGAGGGGGTTGGAGGGTGGTTAAACTTGCAAACCAAACACAACACTTTTTTGTAAATATTTTAAGTCTTTTGTACCTTTGAAGTTTGTTTAAAATGGCTGGTGTTATCATCGCTGCCATACGAGTTTTGGGTCGCGAGAAGGGGTGAGAGGGGTGAGAGGGGGTGAGGGGGTGAGGTGGGTGAGAGGGGAGTGAGAGGGGGTGAGGGGGGTGAGAGAGAGAGAAGGGGTGGGTGGGGATGATTTAACGAGATGAAGGGGAGAGTGATGATGGGTGGGTGAGATGGGGATAGGGGGTGAGAGGGAGTGAGTGGGATGATTTGAGAGGATGGGGGAGGAGGAGGAGGTGGGTGAGGGGTGAGAAGTAGAGAAGGGGGATGAAGTGGGATGAAAGGGTGAAGGAGAGAGGAGAGATCTAAAGAATGAAGTAAGGGGAGTGAGGGATGAAGTGAGAGAAGTGAAGTGAGGAGTGAAGTGATAGAGGGGGGTGAACCAAGATAAGTGAAGTGAAAGGTGAAGTGAGAGAGGTAAGGTGAGAGGAGAGAAGGGAAAGGATGGGAAATAGGTGAAGGAATGCGACACAGCAATAAAGGAAGAAATAGAATGAGAGAGAGAGAGAGAGAGAGAGAGAGAGAGAGAGAGAGAGAGAGAGAGAGAGAGAGGCTCACCTATTTACTCTTAACAATACCACATATGAACCAATACATGTATATATTTGCATCCCTCCTATATATATATATATATATATATATATATATATATATATATATATATATATATATATATATATATATATATATATATATATATATGTAAACGTTATAATCAGTGTATATATCAATATATATAATATAAACTAAGGTGTCCCCAGGAAGCAAACCATGGCAGCCATCCATCTAAATTAGTGAACAAAGGTGATTGATAGTGCTGTAATTGTCTCCCCCCTCCCCCACACACTCACGTTGTAGAAAATCCTGCTTGTAGCCCATCTAACTCCTCTATCTAATAGACGAAAGTACATAAATGATATCGTCAATTCGTAAGTAAATATTGCAGTAGAATCGACTTAGAATAGGTTTAAGATCCCCCACCACCACTACTACCACTATATATAGGCATCATGACTTGTCGCACTACAACAACACCGCAGGAAATGGTTGTCGTGTTTGTGGCTTATAATGTCCAAGTCGGCAACTCAACTCTCCTCGCCTGCGTTATATTTTCATCCGTGCTAAATTACGCCAGTTACCCGCCTTGGTTAATGTTATTGGCTTTTTTTTCCGAAGGTGTGTGTGTGTGTGGAGTGATGGATTGATGTTATGATTTTGATGGATTGGGATAGAGAGGGGTAGTGATAAATTAGGCACAGAGAGAGAGAGAGAGAGAGAGAGAGAGAGAGAGAGAGGCAACTACCGTGTTTAAATATAAAGTGGGATGCAGGAGAAACAGAATAAAGATGAGGTGAAAAATAAAAAGTGACTAAACGTAGAGGAGATTGACCATGACTTATAATATACTTCCTATTTCCTTATCTATTCCTCCTCTTGATGTTTACTCTTCCCTATTTTTCTTCCTGCTCTGCCTCTTCCCTCTTTCTTTTTCTTCCTTCCCTCCCCCTCTTCCTCCTCTCTCCTTTTTCTTCATTCTCCTTCTCCTTACACTCGTTTTTATCTAACCCTCTCCCTCTTCTATCCCCCTCCATCTTGGCCTTCTTCTTCCTCCTATCGTCTCTCTTCCTCGTCCTCTTCTTTATCCCCTTTCTATTTTCTCCCTATCCTTCTTCCCTTTCTTTGGATTCTTCCTCTCCTTCTCCCCTACTCTCTCTTCCCCCTTTTCGGGCTTTATCCTCCTTATATCATCCTCTCCCATCCCTCCTCCCATCTTTCTCTCTTCTTCTCCATCCTTCTCACTTCCATCAATCTTTTTTTTTTTTTACGAAGAGGAATAATAAAGGTGACGACAACAACAACTTGAAATACCACCAAACAAACATAGAAAACAAATGACAACAAAAATACGGGTTCAGATTAGTGAGGGCCCCTAATGCTAATGGGCCCCTCATTCCTAATGTTCACTAGTCCTAATGGGCCCCTAGTGTTAATGAGACTCAATAGGTGTCAGTCCCAATAGACCAAATTTCTACCACATTTAATTCCTTCAGGTCAAATGGGCCCCAGTTTTATTAGTCCCGAGTCCTCAATCTTAGTATGTTCAAGTCCTAATGGGCCCCAATTCTCATAGGCCCCCTCTTCCCTCTCCCCCCTTCTCTAACTCCTTCCCCTATACTTCCTTCCCATTCCACCCCCTCTCCCCCTCCGTTCTTTCCTTCCACCTCCTCTCCCCCCCCCTTATTCCCCCCTCTCCCCCTCCCTTCCTCTCCTCACTCCTTCCCCCCCCCATTTCCCCCTCTCTCCCTTCCTCCCTCCCTCACTCCCTGGCAGACAGAGCTGACAGGGTGAAATATCAACGCCTGTCACAATAGCTGATGAAGACAGCCCTGAGGGGGAGACAGAGCGACAAGTTGTTTTAAATCTAATAGTAATTCTTCGCCTCAATGATGATGATGAGTTAGTTAGAGGTGCAGTAAGGACCATGATTGTGGTTGGTACGATTGTGGTTGGTACGATTGTGGTTGGTATGGTTGTGGTTGGTAAGATTGTGGTTGGTAAGATTGTGGTTGGTGTGATTGTGGTTGGTATGGTTGTGGTTGGTAAGATTGTAGTTGGTGGGATTGTAGTTGCTGAGACGGCAATTGTTGAGTTTCTGTTTGCAAAGATTGCGGTTGGTGTTATTGTGGTTGGTACGATTGTGGTTGGTATGATTGTGGTTTCAAAGACAGGATGATCACAGACAGAAAGACATGTAGACAGGTAGAGAAACATAGACAGGCACAGAAATAGACAGATAGACAGACCACAATGCCCTCAATAAATTACTAATTGGTAGCCCTAGCCATAATAAATAAACCCCTTCCTCCATTAACTTGACCTGTGTTAGGTTAGGTTAGGTTAGGTTAGGTTAGGTTACCTTAGTGACGGTTAGATTAGGATAACTGAGGTACGGTTAGATTAGCTTAATACAGATTAGATTAACTTAGAATCACATATGGTATTATAAAAAGTTCCCAGGTCACACACAACAGCCCTATCGCCTCTACACCTGAACCACCGAACCCTAAGATTCAGACTCTTGAATTCGAAGCAGTAGACACCAACGTATTATTCTGTCCATAAATGCTTCGTATTCACGAGTCCGAATCTTTGGGGTTCGGGGTAAAGGTGGAAAGGCGACAGGTATTTTGTGAGTGACTACACAAAACTATACACACCAGACACACACCCACACTGAAACTGGACCCCGAGAAGGTTAGTAAAAATCAAGTGATAAACTAATAAGAGCAGAGGGAGACGAGAGTAAACGAGTGGGGCATAAGTGAACAATTGCCTCTCAAGAAACCGCAGATCATTGGCGTGAAATTTGAGCAGAATTAAAGAGGTCATTTGGACGACACACACACACACTGCTAACTGTTGGTCTGTAGGTCAATACGTCAAAACCCAAGGAATCTAATCTAATCTAATCTAACATAACCTAACCTAACATAACGCTAACCTAACACAACCTAACCTTACCCAACCCAACCTAACCCAACTTAACCAAACCTAACCTAACTTAAACACCAAGTTGTTGAAGGGCTGCAGCACTAAATTGAAAGCAAAGAAAAAAGAATCAAAATACATCAGAATATGTCAGTTCTTCCAGTGTTCAGTTTGTTAACCTAAAAAAATAATTCTACACTTGAGGAATTTACGTTACAATATTTGGCCTAAAGACTACACGGGTCCACCTTCTAGAACAAGTTACATCAACAAACACAAGTGACGAATGGTCTTACCTCCCTTTTCTCTTCAATGTCAATAACAGCGTTGACACTTGACGACATTTATTGTTACTTTATGACACTTTACGAAGACTTATGGCACTACATTATGATTATATTAAGGATAATGTTTGTTTTCTTTCCACAGGCATTACTTAACGTGGCGGCAGCAGCTATGATGGCAGGAACTTCAACACAGTATAGTCGAAAGTTCATCAAACTGGTTCAAATAATATAGCTACCTTTTATATAACACACCCTAACTTATTTCACCTGATGATCAAACACCTTAACACTACCTGGGGTTAGGTTAGGTTA
The DNA here is from genome assembly GCA_958450375.1 of Homarus gammarus. Taxonomy (NCBI): domain Eukaryota; kingdom Metazoa; phylum Arthropoda; class Malacostraca; order Decapoda; family Nephropidae; genus Homarus; species Homarus gammarus. The sequence goes on from CAUDMG010000915.1 coordinate 128,756, forward strand.
GGTTAGGTTAAGTTAAGGCGGCATCACACTAGGCAAAATTTTAGTCCTTTCTCTGTTTTCATTTTTCGGGACAAAAGAGTATCTATCTATCTATCTATCTATCTATCTATCCTTCCATCCATCTATCCATCTGCCAATCTCTCCGTCCATCCATCTATCCATCTGCCAATCTATCCTTCCATCCATCTATCCATCTGCCAATCTCTCCGTCCATCCATCTATCCATCTGCCAATCTCTCCGTCCATCCATCTATCCATCTGTCAATCTATCCTTCCAGCCATCTATCCATCTGTCAATCTCTCCGTCCATCCATCTATCCATCTGTCAATCTCTCCGTCCATCCATCTATCCATCTGTCAATCTCTCCGTCCATCCATCTATCCATCTGCCAATCTCTCCGTCCATCCATCTATCCATCTGCCAATCTATCCTTCCATCCATCTATCCATCTGCCAATCTCTCCGTCCATCCATCTATCCATCTGTCAATCTCTCCGTCCATCCATCTATCCATCTGTCAATCTCTCCGTCCATCCATCTATCCATCTGCCAATCTATCCTTCCATCCATCTATCCATCTGCCAATCTCTCCGTCCATCCATCTATCCATCTGCCAATCTCTCCGTCCATCCATCTATCCACCTGCCAATCTCTCCGTCCATCCATCTATCCATCTGTCAATCTCTCCGTCCATCCATCTATCCATCTGCCAATCTCTCCGTCCATCCATCTATCCATCTGCCAATCTATCCTTCCATCCATCTATCCATCTGTCAATCTCTCCGTCCATCCATCTATCCACCTGCCAATCTCTCCGTCCATCCATCTATCCATCTGCCAATCTCTCCGTCCATCCATCTATCCACCTGTCTATATTCATACCAATATTCACACAAAAACCCTAAAAATATTAATCCTATTTTCCGCTTGTGGGGTTTAGCAATCAGTCGTCTCGTTCTGTCTGATGGAGTTGTTTCCCCCCAAATTTAATTGACTGCTGAAATTGAAACAGACAGAGAGCGGCTGATGTAACCCAGAGGCGGGGTATAAATAATATAGTGAAGGGGTAGATACGTAGATAGATAGATAGACATTGATAAAACGACAGAAATACATACATACATACATACATACATACATACATACATACGTACATATGCTTCACACATTCTTCTCCCACTCCCACCTCCCTTTTCTTCACTATCCCTCTCTCTCTATCTCTCTCTCTCTTTCCTTTCTTCTTCCCTCTCCTACTCTCTCCTCCCACCCCCTCCCCCCTACTCTCTCTCCCATCTCTTTCATTCCTACTCGCTACTCTCCCATCCCCTACCACTCGCTACTCTTCCACCCCCCTCCCACTCGCTACTCTTCCACCCCCCTCCCACTCGCTACTCTTCCACCCCCTCCCACTCGCTACTCTTCCACCCCCTCCCACTCGCTACTCTTCCACCCCCTCCCACTCGCTACTCTCCCACCCCCTCCCACTCGCTACTCTCCCACCCCCTCCCACTCGCTACTCTCCCATCCCCTCCCACTCGCTACTCTCCCACCCCCTCCCACCCGCTACTCTCCCATCCCCTCCCACTCGCTACTCTTCCACCCCCTCCCACCCGCTACTCTCACACACACTCCCCTCTCCTCCCCCACCACCACCATGCCCTCATCTTCGCCTGGCGTTCGTTTCCCCTCAGTTATCATCGCCAGCATCACGGAAACAGATCTGATAAAACGGGAGTAAATAGACCATGTGATCAGTTTCCCCTCATTTCCTCTTTTATCAAAATTTCCTCTTTCCCTTCTTTTTCTTCCTCTTATAGTTGTGTCTCCTTCCCATGTCTCTCTCTCTCTCTCTCTTATTTGCTTTCTCCTCTCCCTTCCCTCTCCTTTTTCTTTTGTACCTTTTATCTTTCCTTTTTTTTTCTTCCTATTCCACTTCCTTTACCCTCTTCTCTTTATTTAGTTCCCTTTTCGCTTTTTCTCTCTCTTCTTCTTCTACTTTCCTCCCGACAATCTTCCTTTCTCTCTACTTCCCTTCTCCCCCCCTCATTCCTCCCTCCCTTCTTTCTCCCTCAATCTCCTCCCCTCTTTCCTTCTTTCCCCTCTTTTCTCCTTCGTTCTCCCCTCAGCCTTAGGCCTATCCTCTCGACCTTGAATTTAGGGTCATATTTTATAGGTCGATTTTTTGTTCCACAGTTTGTAAATAAATAATTGTGGTGATTTTCTCTCTCTCTCTCTCTCTCTCTCTCTCTCTCTCTCTCTCTCTCTCTCTCTCTCTCTCTGTGTGTTTGAGTCTGTTTTTCTGTATGTGTGTCTGTTTATCTGTATGACTTTCTCACGTCTAAGTGTCTGTCTGTCTGTCTGTGGGTTCTGTTGGTCTTTCTATATTTTCCTTACCATCCTTTCTCATCAAAGCTAAATCTCCCCAATCTTTCCCATCTCCCCTCCCACTAGAACCAAACTCCACAACCTTTCCCATCACTCCCATCAAAGCTAAACCTCCCCAACCTCTTCCATCACTCCCATCAAAGCTAAACTTCCCTAAGCTTTCCCATCTCTCCCATCATGACCAGACCTCTCTCACCTCCCCTTCCATCTACTTGCCCACAAGGCCTAACTAACATTCTCAGGAGGAAAGAGCAAGATGAATTGTGGGTAACATTTTTCACTTTGACGGTCACGTGATCAAACTGAGGGTGGGAGGGGAAAGGGAGGGTGGAAGGGGTGGGGGAGGATGGGGGAGGACAGGGGTGGAAGGGGAAGAGTGGTGAAAGGAGTGGAAGAGGAAGGGGTAGGAGGGAAGAGTTAGGATGGGAGGGGTAGGAGGGGAGGGGTGGAGAGGAGGGGAGGGGAGAAGAAGGAGGTAATAACAAGGGGAAGGAGGGGACAGCTGATGGGGAGAAAGAGAGAAGGGAGGAGAAAGAATGGAAGGGAAGGGGAAGAGATGGGAACGACTCTCTTAATGGGATAGGGGCTGGGTGGGGTGAGTTGTACGGATGTTTTAATTATAATTTAAATAGGAAAAAACCTTTATTGTTGTTGTTGTTGTTGTTGTTGTGTCAGGTGTGTGTTGACATTGAAATACAAACTAAGGAAGTGAAAGGTATAAAATAATTAGTGTTAAATTACCTGTCTATTTCACAGGCTGATGTGTGTGTGTGTGTGTGTGTGTGTGTGTGCGAGAACGTATTTTTCCAGGTAAATAATAATGAAAATACCACTAACAATCTTAATAATAATAATAGTAATAATAATAATAATAATAATAATAATAATAATAAAAATTAACTTCAAAGGTTTAACAAATCCCCCAAAGTTACAAAACATATACCTGTATTTATTTACACACGTATACATATGAACGTATATGTATGTGCTTATGTAAATATTTCTACAAGTGCTCGTGTTAAAACCATTAAGGTATAAGAGAGGTCACACACACACACACACACACACACACACACACACACACACGTCGCCATACTCAGGGTCTAAACAAATGACACGTCACACCTCTGTTTGATGATCAATAGTTGAGTGAAGCCTTAACCAGACACCTTAGGTCACCCCTCTCTCTCTCTCTCTCTCTCTCTCTGTTTCTATCTTTACCTCCCTCTTTCTGTCTCTGCCTTTACCCCACCCCCTCTCTCTCTCTCTTTACCTCCCCCCCCCCCTCTCTCTCTCTCTCCTAACTAGACCAGATGGAAGAACACCTTTAGTTACGATAAAGTCACAGCACATTTTGGAA
>CAUDMG010000915.1:137500-170000 GCA_958450375.1 Homarus gammarus
ACACACACACCTACCTACACACCTACCTACCTACACACCTACACACACACACCTACCTACACACCCACACCTACCTACACACACACACACACACCTACCTACACACCTACACACACACACACAGTCATATAAATATACATATCCTTCTCCCCCTCCTACTTAATCTGCCTGACGTATATAGCCCAAAGTCCCTCCCTCAACCTCCTCTTGTGCACATCTAACCATTAAATCTGGGTGAGGGGGACATTCCTGTGGGAGAGACAGACGGACAGACAGACAGATGAGCATAGAGACAGGCAGATAAATATATAGATAGACAGACAGACAGACAGATGAGCATAGAGACAGGCAGATAAATATATAGATAGACAGACAGACAGACAGACAGACAGACAGACAGTCGGTCAGACAGACGGATAAACAGAGACAAAAAGACAGACAGACGGAGAGGTAGATAGGATGATAAAGACACTGACAGACAGAATGACAGACAGAAAGACAGACAGAAGTACAGAAATGTTTATTCAAATAACCTGATTTACATAGATTTTTAGGTGAATAAAGAAAACGAAAAAAATAAAAATAATATAGAGAAAAATAATGAACTATAGAATATTCTTAATTTCCCTCATAGGTGAGTATAGGAAGCCAATAATGATGGTTAGAGTCGGTGTAAAAAATTTCCTTATCATTCTAATCAGTGTTATGTGTTGTAACGTAAAGCTACTTAGGAGTAAAAAAAAAAAAAAAAACATCGTATGGTACTTTAAGAATCCATCATCAAGGTAGGGAGTATGGGCGGAGGGGAGGGGGGTATGGGGAGGGGGGGTTTGTATGGGGAGGGGGTATGGGGAGGAGGGGAGGGGAGGGGGGGGGGGTATTTTTAACGTAAGAATTTTTGAGAATCCAGCAAAATTGTCGTAAGTCTAAAGAAATCCAATTAAATACGATGATCTCATTAACCCAAGAGAAAAAATAAAGTCACTTACCCAAGACTCTTGAGAATTTTAGTGTACAGTTGGATACGATTACACATTCATCTCCACTACAGAACAAAAAATATTCTTAAGACCCACTGAAAATATGGGTTCTAATCCCCCTTATTCTATCCCATTATCATCACCCTGACCCCATTACCATCACCCTGACCCCATTACCATCACCCTGACCCCATTATCATCACTCTGACCCCATTACCATCACCCTGACCCCATTATCATCACTCTCACCCCATTACCATCACCCTGACCCCATTACCATCACCCTGACTCCATTATCATCACTCTGACCCCATTATCATCACTCTGACCCCATTACCATCATCCTAACCCCATTATCATCACTCTGACCCCATTACCATCACCCTGACTCCATTATCATCACCCTGACCCCATTACCATCACTCTGACCCCATTACCATCACCCTGACCCCATTATCATCACCCTGACCCCATTACCATCACCCTGACCCCATTACCATCACCCTGACCCCATTATCATCACTCTGACCCCATTATCATCACTCTGACCCCATTACCATCACCCTGACCCCATTATCATCACTCTGACCCCATTATCATCACTCTGACCCCATTACCATCACCCTGACCCCATTACCATCACCCTGACCCCATTACCATCACCCTGACCCCATTATCATCACTCTGACACCGTTACCATCACCCTGACCCCATTATCATCACTCTGACACCGTTACCATCACACTGACCCATAAACATCGCCCTGACCCCATTACCATCACCCTGACCCCATTACCACCACCCTGACACCGTTACCATCACACTGACCCATAAACATCGCCACCTACCCATAAATCTATGCAGAAATAATGGTCCCCTCATTCACACGTCTATCGTAACCCATTAGTGCCATTAAAATAGTTCTATGGGTTTTTTCCCTTTCACCCCCCCTTAAAATACCCCCCTATGCCCATTACCAGCCTTATACCCATTACTACTTCCCCTTAGGTATCGACAATAGGCAAGGAATTAATATGAAAAAGTAATATAGAACTTGGCCAATCACCCTATACTACCCCTCAGACATACCCTACTACCCCTCAGACATACCCTACTACCCCTCAGACATACCCTACTACCCCTCAGACATACCCTACTACCCCTCAGACATACCCTACTACCCCTCAGACATACCCTACTATCCCTCAGACATACCCTACTACCCATCAGACATACCCTACTACCCCTCAGACATACCCTACTACCCCTCAGACATACCCTACTATCCCTCAGACGTACCCTACTATCCCTCAGACATACCCTACTACCCCTCAGTCATACCCTACTACCCCTCAGACATACCCTACTATCCCTCAGACGTACCCTACTATCCCTCAGACATACCCTACTACCCCTCAGACATACCCTACTACCCCTCAGACATACCCTACTATCCCTCAGACGTACCCTACTATCCCTCAGACATACCCTACTACCCCTCAGACATACCCAACTACCCCTCAGACATAGACAGTAGACACGTAGCCATTAACAAGACATACTATTGCCACGGCCATAACTGTGTTCAGCCTTATCAGTGAGCTATTGAGAGAGAGAGAGAGAGAGAGAGAGAGAGAGAGAGAGAGAGAGAGAGAGAGAGAGAGGATTAACTTAGTTTAACTTTAGACCTATTAGGATTGGGTTCTAATCAAAGACTGAAAACCATTAGAACTAGAGAGGCTACATAGAGTCTGGGGCCCATTAAGACTAGATAGCCTATCAAATGAGTGTATTAGTTAGTGGACTGGGCCCTTCGTCTGGGGGTGTTGCCTGAGTCGATCCTTCAAGATAAGACAACGAGATCTTGACTTAATTGAAGATAAAAGTAACTGTTATAGACCCAAGCCTGAATTATATAGTCTAGAGATTTAGTGGGGAAAGTTTTTTTTTATATTTTTACCCTTTACTTTTTCCCTCTACTTTTACCCTTACGTTTTATACCCTACTCCCCCCCCCCCCTCCCCTCCCCTACTTGTACCCCCCTTCTTTTTTTTTTACCCTTTACCTTTCATGTACTTTTTGCCCCCTTAATTTTTACCCCCTAATTTGTATACCCTACTTTTATACACGCCATTTTACCTCTACTTTTTAACCCTACTTTTTATCCTATATTTTTTACCCTTTACTCTCTATCTATCTATCTATCTATCTACTAGTTCTTGTTCAGGTCTATTGGCGAGAAGAATAGGCCCAGGAAGAGCAAGGCAGAAGGTGAGAGAAGGAGCGTCTGGCGTACAACAAGCATGATGCATGATGACTAGATTCTGGTAAGTATTTGTACAAGAGGAGGGAGTTGAAAGCCAGGCGCTGTTCATTGCCCTTGCTGGCACTGGTTGATCGCTGAATAAGAGTTATATGGTACGTACCTAGGGCTATATGGTACGTACCTGTCTAGGGTTAAGTACTAGAGAGTTTAGGGCACTAAACACCAGCCCTGAGGCCCTTTTAAGTGACGCGTCGAGTAAATGGTAAGCGATTAGGGTTTAATGAGGGAAAAAAATGATAGTTTACCCTTTAACCAACCTTACCCTCGGGAGCCTGGTGAGGGGAAGGGGAAGGGGAGGGGGAGGGAGGAGGAGGAGGAGGGGGAGGGAGGAGGAGGAGGGGGAGGGGAAAGGGGAAGAGTTGAACCTGGGTAAGGGGAGAACCTAGGTGGGAGGATCGGGAGGAAACTCGGATGATGGGAGAAAGAGGAAAGGGGGAAGGGGAGGGGGTGAAGCTGTTTAAGGGAAGGAAGACGGGGGAGAAGGTGAGTGACGGGAAGAGAATGATGATGATGATGATGATGATGATGATTTTGATGATGATGATGATGATAATGGATTTTATCTCAGCCGTGTTGGGATGTATAGCCAGTGTGTGCCCAGGATGCAGTGACCCCCCGCTCTTACGAAGGCTAAAATACCTGATGTCCTTCTGCAGATGTTTCAAAGATCACAAAACTTCAGTGAGGTCCCCTACGATGTGCTCTCTCTCTCTCTCTCTCTCTCTCTCTCTCTCTCTCTCTCTCTCTCTCTCTCTCTCTCTCTCATTGACATACACATATAGCAATAAAAGTCTACCAAAAATATATACATTCCACACCTAGGACCTTCCCTCTCTACCGATCAACATCCACACCCACACCCACACCCACACCCACACCCAAAACCCCTCCACACCCTTTTACCCATCCCTTCACACCCTTCCATAACCCATCCACATCTCTCCCATCACCGTCAACGTCACTCCCTATCCACACAAACCGCTCCACACCCTTTGACTCTCTTCCATACTCTTCTATATCCCTCCCATCAGTCCCAGATACCCTTCAGAGAGAGAGAGAGAGAGAGAGAGAGAGAGAAGGGAGAAAGAGAGAAAGAAAGAAAGAAAGAAAGAAAGAAAGAAAAGAAAGAAAGAAAGAAAGAAAGAAAGAAAGAAAGAAAGAAAGAGAAAGAAAGAGAAAGAAAGAAAGAAAGAAAGAAAGAAAGAAAGAGAGAGAGAGAGAGAGAGTTGTAAACATAAGCAGGAACATGTACGGGACCACCATAAGGAAATGACAGTGTTGTGTAGTTAGTGTTGTATTTCACTCCACAAACTACGTCACCCTCAACCACGCTCCCCTGCTGTGTGTGTGTGTGTGTGTGTGTTAGAGTTAGTGAGATGGAAGGAAAAAAGAGAGAGATCGAGAGAAAAGGGAATACATACATACATACATACATACATACATTACATACATACATACATACATACATAGAGAGAAAGATAATAAAAAGGAGAAGAATGGACAAGGAAAGAAACAGAAAATAGCGAAAGAGGAAGAACAAGGGGAAGAAAAACAGAAAGAAGAGACGATTAGAGGGAAAGAAAGGGAGAGAAATGGGGAGGAAAAAAGGGAGAGGTGAGGGGAGAGAAGGAGAATTAGGAGGGTGGTTGAAGAAAGCTTCCGGTCAGTGTTGAGGGACAGGTGATAAATAGAGAGAGAGAGAGAGAGACTTCTGTGTTAAGTGAAAGTAAGAGGAAGGAAAGTGAAAGGGGGAATATAAGAGAAAGTGAACATGTGTGTGAGAGTAGACATCACGGACTAGTGAACTGGAAAATAAATATACGAACCTAACCTAACCTAACCTAACGCTACGCTAACCTAACCTAACGTAACCTAACCTAACCTAACCTAACCTAACCAAGCGTAACCTAACCTAACGTAACCTAACCTAACGTAACCTAACCTTACGTAACCTAAGCTAACGCTAACCTAACCTAACGTAACCTAACCAAACGCTAACCTAACCAAACCTTGCCTTTCTAACCTAACCTATCCTAACCAAACCTAACCTAACCATTTTTTTTCTCTCTCTCTCAAACACGAGCATCTTAGCCTCCCCTCCCTTACTCCCTCTGGGTTTTTTCCTCTCTCTCTCTCTCTTTCTCACCTCTCCCTCTCACTTCACCACGCCCCCCCTGGTGAGGTGACCGGATGCACACAGCAGGGGTAGTTTTCCCTCACCCCAGGAATCCCCCCTCCTCCCCCCCCCCCTACACGTGTTCCTCAATATATGCCTTTTTATGCTGTACCTCTCTCTCTCTCTCTCTGTCTCTCTCTCTCTCACTTTCTCTCTTTCACTCTCTCACTCAACCTTTCTCACTTTTTCATTCTAACTTGTTTTCATTCACACTCTCTTACCTTTTCACTCTGCCATTCATTCTCTCTCTCTCTCTTTCATTCTTACACTCTCTCTTTCCTCCTCTCACTTTTTCACTCTCTCACTTTCACTCTCTGTCTGATTTTCACTCTCATTCATTTTCTCTCAGTACTCACTCTTTTTCACTTTCTCTCTTACTCTCTCAATTTCTTAACTCACTTTCTCATTCACTCTTTCAAGTTCTCTTCTTCACTCTCTTACTTACACACTTTCTCACTGTAACTCATTTTCTCACTTCCTTTCTCAGTTACTCGCTCTCTTAGTCACTCACTTTCTCTTAGTTACCCAATTTTCTCTCTCACTCACTCTTACTCACTTTTTCTCTCATTCACTTTCTCACACACCTGTTCATTCTCACTCCTTCAGGGAATAGGTAAGGAGAAGGAATAAGTGGATAGGTAGGGGGAGAGGGGAGATAAGGTAGGGGAGGGAAGAAGGGGAATAGGTAGGAGGGAGGGAAGAAAGGAGATAGATAGGGGGGGGAGGAACAAGCACCAAGCTGGCCATTTTGTCACACACACACACACACACACACACACACACTAAAAGTTGAGGGTGGACATCATTTATCGGGTAAGGAAGCCGAAAAAACACATAACCAGCCTGGCCTACGTGTCCTCTCTGTGTTTACATTGCTGGGGGAGACTTACCTAGTTTGGCACAGTTACTCTCCTGTGTGATGCTCTCTCCCTCCCTGTCCGCCGCCCTAGCACGACGAGGGGTGACACTATGAGGGGTGACACTGTGAGGGGTAACACGACGAGGGGTGACACTATGAGGGGTGACACGACGAGGGATGACACGACGAGGGGTGACACTATGAGGGGTGACACTGTGAGGGGTGACACGACGAGGGGTGACACTATGAGGGGTGACACTGTGAGGGGTGACACGACGAGGGGTGACACTATGAGGGGTGACACTGTGAGGGGTGACACGACGAGGGGTGACACGACGAGGGGTGACAGCTATCAAGGCAAAGGTCACAGATATCAATAAAATATATAATAATAGTTGCTCGTCGTATTCGAGGATGGCCGGCCCAAGGGTCACCTAGGCGTGTATGTGTTTAAGGTGTAGAAGCTGTCACCAACACAACAACCACACCCTGAGTTAACGAGCTGCTTGACCCAGTGTTTAAGGTGTAGAAGCTGTCACCAACACAACAACCACACCCTGAGTTAACGAGCTGCATGACCCAGTGTTTAAGGTGTAGAAGCTGTCACCAACACAACAACCAACACCCTGAGTTAACGAGCTGCATGACCCAGTGTCAAAGAATTGTCCGAGAAGACCGGACAACTCCCCAACTGTACTGGCTAACCATTACCCCGGTACACTATCCGCAAAACGATTAACATCCAGGTCCCCAACTACTGCTGGGTAGACAGAGGCAAATGGCGTAAAGAAACTTGCCCATAGTTTCACCCTGCCCGAGGAACCGAATCCGGGTCCAGTCATTTGAGAGGTTACCATGTTGACCATCACACCACAGGTCGACAGTTATCAACAAAGAGGTTAAAGGTAATACAAGTACACAATGCACCTAGACCGTACAGGTGCAGAGATAATGGTAAACAGTAAGTTAGTTCGACCAGGAACACCATTAAAGCCAACAGTGTGAGTGTGTGTGTAGGTGCCGGAAGGAGAGTGCCACCTTGTACTGGCAGTGGCACTGTTCCTCTTATGACACCGGCCCTTAATCCTCTGGGACGGGAGGGGGTGGTTAGTGGTTATGGGGTGGTAGGTAGGGGATAACGGGGGATGGTAGTGGTTAAGGAGGAGAAGGGAAGGGGGGGTGCAGGAGGGGTTGAGGGAGCTTATAGTGGTCATGGAGAAAGAAGTAGGGGGAAGGGGAGGCTAGTGGTTAAGGGGGGAGAGTGGGAGGGAGGAAGAAGCTGGGAGTGGTTAAGGGGGAGGAGAAGAAGGATGAAGTGGGATTGGTAGTGGTTAAAGGGAGAGAGATAGAGGAGAGGGGGCTGGTAGTGAATAAGGGGAGAGAGGTAGGGGGAGAGGGTTGGTTGGTAGTGGTTAAGGGAGAGAAGGGTAGAGGTGAGAGGCTGTTTGTGGTTAAGGGGGAAAGGGGAACGGGGGGAGAGTGGAAGAAAGTTGTAATTACCATATTGAATTACAATGTGTCACCTGAAACCTGTAATTGTAGGGTTGTGTGTGTGTGTATATATATATATATATATATATATATATATATATATATATATATATATATATATATATATATATATATATATATATATATATATATATATATATGTGTGTGTGAGTGTGTGTGTGTGTATAGTTTATATTTAAAATTGGTAAATAAAACGACAGCTAAGAGCGAAAATAAATAAAAATGATGGTGGTGGTGATAATGATGATGATGATGATGATGGTGGTGATAATGATGATGATGATGGTGGTGGTGATAATGATGATGATGATGATGGTGGTGGTGATAATGATGATGATGATGATGGTGGTGGTGATAATGATGATGATGATGATGATGGTGGTGGTGATAATGATGATGATGATGATGATGATGATGATGGTGATGATGATGATGATGATAATGATAATGATGATTAGATAAAAAGAATAATTAGAGTAAAAAAAATATAAAAAAGTACAGTACAACAATTCAAGCTAAACAAGGTGACACTTTAAGATGGACACATTACAACGTCTTAAGTGATCAACCAATAGCCTCGGATCACTCAGTCATGGGGGGGGGGGGGGTGGAGGAGGGTAAAGGGGGGGGGGGGTGAAGGATGGCTCATAAACTCCCAGAACTTGAGTTAGAGTATCCTAATCAGTGCTAAATCTAACCCTAACCAATCCCTGATCACAGCTAACTTAATTTAAACTTAACTGAAGCATTGTAACCTAACCTAACCTAACCCAACCTAACCTAACCTAACCCAACCCAACCCAACCCAACCCACTCCCTCCCCTAACCATATTAACGTTTACACTCAATTGACAAGTTATATTCGGATCAACTGAAGATCAAACACCCCTACTAAATTCACCTGATCATTTAACACCTCAGCGCTACCTGGGGAGATTAATTACTACACCACGTGAGGTCCCTCATGACACCATCTGTGAGGGAATTACTACACCACGTGAGGTCCATCATAACACCATCTGCGAGGGAATTACTACACCACGTGAGGTCCCTCATAACACCATCTGTGAGGTAATTACTACACCACGTGAGGTCCCTCATAGCACCATCTGTGAGGTAATTACTACACCACGTGAGGTCCCTCATAACACCATCTGTGAGGGAATTACTACACCACGTGAGGTCCCTCATAACACCATCTGCGAGGGAATTACTACACCACGCCAGGTCCCTCATAACACCATCTAAGGGAACTACTACACCACGTGAGTTCCTCCTAACACCATCTGGGAGGGAGTTACTACACTACGTGTTTGCTGTTCAACACCTACATTAATCTGTATGTTCACTGTATGTTCCTTTACCTTTCTCTAATGAAGGCTTTTGTTAAACCACCAATGTATGTAATAAGTCATTTATGTCCAATGTATATTTTCAGCCTTCGGCCTGCAGAATTTTTTCAATAAACCGTTAATTATTATTATTATTATTTTACACACTCCCGTAGACAGTACACAGAGGAGCGTTGCTGTAGCTCCTAATGTTTACGTTCTTATGATAGAAAATGGGAACAGTCGAATGTATTATTAAAGAAAACGGATTTCTTAAAACTATCATGTATGTAATTAATTTCTTCGCCTTTTTTGCTATTTTGTTCGTTATTCTGTATAAAAAAAAAAAAGATTGAGGGAAATAAAAGGATAAAATACGAATTACTATAGACGTAAATACATTGTTTATTATTGTCAGTAACTGTTACAAGGTTTTGGTCCGGTAAACAAACTCAGAGTATTTGACCTCCTCCCACTCCGCACTCATCTCTACCCCTCCCCTCACTCATCCCTACCCCTCTCCCCCACTCTTCTCTACCCCTCTCCCCACTCTTCCCTACCCCTCCCCCCCGCTCTTCTCTACCCCTCTCCCCACTCTTCCCTACCCCTCCCCCCCACTCTTCCCAACCCTTTCACCTTCCTCTCTACCCCTCCCCACTCTTCTCTACCCCTCCCCCCCACTCTTCCCTACCCTTTCACCTTCCTCTCTACCCCTCTCCCCACTCTTCCCTACCCCTCTCTACTCCTCCGTATCCCTCCCCCAACTCTTCCCTACCCCCTCCCCATTCCTTCCAACCCCTCCTCTTCACTCACTCACTCACTCACTCATCCAGATACAATATTTACCTTGTAATTCCGACAGTTACTCATCAATTAACTCAATGACTCACAACTTCCTCATTTGGTCACAGTAGGGGAGTGAGTGAGGCCTAATTACCTTGTTGAGTTATGAGTAGTTATGAGAGGAGGAAATGGCCTGTTGGCAAGCTCCGTGGGTGGTAGTAGTGGGTGGTAATGATGATGGTGGTAGTGAGTGGTAGTGATGGTAATAGTGGTAGTGATGGTGATTCTGAGAGTAACATTGAATAAGGAAATTGCAATAGTGGTAATGAGAGAGAGAGAGAGAGAGAGAGAGAGAGAGAGAGAGAGAGAGAGAGAGAGAGAGAATTGTTATCTCTTTCAATAACTCGTTTTTTCTTTTACCTTCCTTAGGCCCTGTGACCTTGACCTAATAATGCAATCATGGCCATTTTTTTTTTTAGCCGCATTGCACCAACCAGTCTCTCTCTCTCTCTCTCTCTCTCTCTCTCTCTCTCTCTCTCTCTCTCTCTCTCTCTCTCTGTTACTTTCTGGATGCCATTGTGTTCTTAACCCTTCCCCTCTATGCTTCACCCCCACCCTCACCCCCTTCCTCCACCCCTCACCCCTTTTCCTCACACCCCCCCTTCCCCCATCCCTCACCCCCTTCCTCCACCCCTCACCCCTTTTCCTCCACCCCACACCCCCTTCCTCCACCCCTCACCCCCTTCCTCCACCCCTCAGCCCCCTCTCTATTATATATACTTGTGAATTAAGATTTATCGTGTCTTGTCTTACTACTGGCGCCAGCAGTAACCTCAAGTACTAACAGATGACTGCCTACCGGATGGGCAAGACGTATGGGTAGGCGTATGGGTAAAGTTCATGGGTAAATATGTAGCGAAGTGCAATGGCGTAATGGATGGGTAGGGATATGGGTAAAGTCCATGGGTAAATATGTAGTTATGTGCAATGGCGTAATGGATGGGTAGGGATATGGGTAAAGTCCATGGTTAAATATGTAGTTATGTGCAATGGGGTAATGAATGGGTAGGTTTATGGGAGGGCAAACTTACTAGGGCAATGGATAGGTAAGAAGCATGGGGTACACGGGGTATAGACTTCATGGGTAAATAATGAGTTGGTAAATGGATCCTCTCCTATGGGCCAACTGTGAAACGCAAATGTCGTATTAATTAGTACTTGGGCAAGGCTCTCAGGCCGACGAGGTATAGTTGGAGTCTTGAGAGATACCTTAAGTCACTTGTTTTGTGTTTTTGTCTCTCTCCCCTCAGCTGAGAGAGATAAGGAGACCATCTCTCGTTACGATGGTGTCTCGGTGGAATCTCAGTCCCATGCTGGTTGTTTGTCTTCTCTCGTTAAGAAAGCTTTAAGAATCCAATTTTAGTCAATATCTTAAAAAAAATGATTAAACTACCTTCTAGAATTACAACTTAGGAGAAATTTTTTTTACTTACGAGCCTTTGAGAATCCGACTTTGGATTGGATTTTAATTAGAAGCGAAAGATGTTTACGGTAGGAAACTTTTAAGAGTCCGACTTTGTGTTGTAGTTCGTTATAATGAGAGACGTTTTAATTATCTTCCAGTTCCGAGAGAGAATGAAGCAAAACAAAACAAAAATCTCGTAAGGTCTTTTTGAGAATCTGAGTCGCTATTTACGAGTTTTGGTTGAGGTTGGTTGAGGTGTGGATGATGCTTTCTGTCTCTTGTCTCGTTAGGTTAGGCTTGGTTAGGTTAGGTTAGGTTAGGTTTGGTTAGGTTAGGTTAGGTTAAAAGTAACATTGTACTTAACGTGTTTACAGGGTGTTTACAGTCTCTCATGATGTTTGTGATAATAACACTCTTGCTGTTTTTGTTTATATAGTCACTTGATGTTTGTGTTTACAGCCTCTATAAAACACAAACATCAAGCAACTTTATAAACACATTCTACTGTCATGACCTCAAGATACAAAAAGAATCGTAAGTTAAAAAAAATGCCTCTACACACCTAACCTAACCTAACCTAACCTAACCTAACCTACGACGTATCTCAGTGACTACTATGGATTCTCAGAAAGATCGTAAGTTTTAATGTGTGTGTTTTTTTCCCCTAGATATATGAGAAAGGAGATTACTGCCTCACTTAGCCTTACGAGAAACAGATGGTCTTTCATAAGTTCATAAGTAAAGAAAGATAGTGGAAGGAGGTTAGGTTAGGTTAGGTTAGGTTAGGTTAGGTTAGGTTAGGCTAGGAGAGGATATTTGCAGCCATAGATGACGATTTATACAAGTACACACACATACATGCCTACGTGTGTGTGTGTGTGTGTGTGTGTGTGTGTGTGTGAGGGGGCGCATAAGCATAACAAAAACAATATACAAACAAGAAATAGGTAAGAAAAATCTGGTCATTAAATCCCTCCAGCAGACTGTAAACAAAGACACACACACACACACACACACACACACACACACACAAAGGCCATTTAAGTCGCACTACTTAACCAATAAACTAATACATCTTAAATCATTCAAAAATTATCTCTAGTCATAAGATAAATAACATTAAAAGGCAGAATTTAAATACCAAATAGATTGACCTTTTATACCCAGAGTAAATTAACAATGATCACTATTTAAAAAGGGTCGAGAAAAGTCATTAGAATAAATGTCACTCTGAAAAAATGTAAAACTGAGTGAATGGATAAAAGACCAAATACTAAATAGGAATAAAGAAAGAAGATGATAGAAAATAAGAAATAGGTAAATAGGACAAAGAAAGAAAGTTAATGTTATAATAAATACGAATGAAGAGAGATTTATTATTTGTTAATGATTAAAGAATAAGTGAAAAAAAAACCAAAGAGAATAAATATTGAATGATATAATCTAGGAGTGAATAGAGAGATAGAGATGATTGAAGAAGTGAGGAATAAGCGAAAAATGGTAATAAAGTGAGAATACCGGAGTAAAACAGTGATAAAGATTGTGTTATAAGTGAGAATAGTCAAGGAATTGGGAATTAAATGAATGATGAAGAGTTAAAACAATCCAAAAAATGAATAATAAATGAGAGAACAAAGAGAGGAATTAAAGAAAAATAGAAGAACAGATAAAACACAATAAAACAGTAGTAAAACAAGAGAAAGAAGACAAACAGACAAAGACAGATGTAAACAGAGAAATACAAACATAAAGGAAGGGATAAGAAGGATAGGAGAAAATAACACTATTTTTGTTCAGTGACGAATGGGGAATAAGAGTAGATGCAATAAATATCTGAAGGAGATACAAACAAGAATAGTTTAGTACTAATAAAGAATCAGGAATAAATGGAGAATAAATAAAAATAAAAACAAGAGAAAACACCAGAAGATCATAAAGGAATCAGGAATAAGAGGAGAAGTATTAAAGATGGAGGAATTAAGAGAAAAACACGTTGAGGAGATAAAAGTAGATGGTAAGAGAGGGAGAGGGAGAGTATGGGAGGAATGTGAAGGGGAGAGGGGAGAGAGGAGAGGAGAGGGGGGAGAGGAGAGGGGAGAGAGAAAGGGGGAGGATATGTCGAGCCCTCACGGTTAAATAAACCAAGAAAAACAAAATGCCATCGTACAGTACACGCAGTCTCTCTCTCTCTCTCTCTCTCTCTCTCTCTCTCTCTCTCTCTCTCTCTCTCTCTCTCTCTCTTTATTTCAGTTACTTCCCCTTTTCCCCTTCCCAACTTCCTCTCCTCCTCTTATCCCTCTTCTCTTCCCCTACGTGATGGCAGAAAGGGAGGAGGATAGAGAAAGGGAGGGGGGAATAAGGGGGAGGGGAAAACAGGTAGGATAGGAAGGTTTAGAGAGAGAGAGAGAGAGAGAGAGAGAGAGAGAGAGAGAGAGAGAGAGAGAGAAGGTGTAAACAGTAAATTCAAATTATCACAGAACTATGCAAATGAGACAAATTTCGCACCATAAATCATCAGGAATTATCTAATTACCGCTTCAGGTCGTTCTTCATCTTAACAAGCAGTTCCATAATTACCAACCGAGAGAATTGTTTTGTTTATTGCATATGATTATTTATATAGCTCAGTAAGATGTTTTTGTGTGATTTATATAATTATTCATGTGATTTACGAATGTTGTTGTTGTTATTGTTGTTGTTGTTGTTGTTGCCTCTGTTGTTGTTTCTGTTGTTCTTCTTATTTTATGTTGTTGTTGTTTTTATTGATGTTGTTTTAGTCGTTGTTGTTTTTGATGTTGTAGGTGTCGTTGTTTTCGTTGTTTTTGTTATTTTGTTGTTGCTTTTGTTATTGTTTTTGTTAGTTTTGTTGTTGTTGTTGTTGTTCAGTAGTTTATATCTTAACCCTACAGTTCACATACATTACTCAGTGACGTCATCATGTAAATCCCTCCCCTAGTATATAACTCGTTCCCTAGTATATAACTCGTTCCCTGGGACCGAAACTATAACTTACATAAATTGAAATCCCCATAAATGTCTCGAGGTAAATCCCCCCTTATCCCCCTACCCCCCCCCCCCTTTACCCCCTGAACAGTATGTAAATCGCTGTAAATCCAAGTATTTGTTAGTTATTGTTTACACGGAGGGAACTGCCAGATGTCGCTGGTATGTAAAACCCCCTTGGTGTATTTACCTCACATACATACACCCTACCCTCTCTCTATTACCCTTTCCATCACCTCTCAACTCTCCCTCTCAACCCCACTCCACCTCTCATTCCCTATACTACTTTCCCCCTCACCCCCACTCACCCCTTTCTACTCTCTCCCTCACCACCCACCACCACCTCCCCTTTCTAATCTCCCCCTCACTCCCACTCACCCCTTTCTACTCTCTCCCTCACCACCCACCACCACCCCCCCTTTCTAATCTCCCCCTCACTCCCACTTTCCCCCCATTTCTACTTTCCTTTACACCCCCTTACCTCACCCTTTCTACTCCCCCTCCTTAACCCCCCCCCCAACTCACCCGCCCCCCACCGTACCTGTTCGCCCATTACCGTGTTCTCTTCTCTTTATTCTCCTTCTTTTTGTCTTTTTTATCTTAATTTGTAACCTATTTTTTTATGATTTTTATTATAAGTTTTCAATTTTATTTATTATCGAACTTTTTTATTATTGCTTCCAGTTTTATTACCTTTTATAATTATTTATTTATTTATTTATTTATTTGTATTTTCGCTATTATCTCTGTCTGTTTGTTTATTTTTCTCTCTCTCTCCTTCTCCCTCTCATTCCCCTTTCTGCGTTTGTCCCCCCTTCTCAAATCCCTTTCTCCTCTCACCCATTTCTTCTTCCCCTCTCCCCCTTCTCACACCTCTTTCTCCTTCCCCTCTCCTCCTTCTCTCACCCCGTTCTCCTCTTCCCCTTCTCGAACATATTCTCCCCCCTTTTCACCCTTTACACCCCTTTCTCCCCCTCTCACCAGACCGGTTTAGCCAAGGTCAAAGCCCCAGTGTTGCTATGGCGCGACCTGACTGGAAATATATGACTGACAGACAGACAGACACACACACACACACACACACACACACACACACACACACACACACACACACACACTCTCTCACACTCACACTCACACCCTCTCTCTCTCTCTCTCTCTCTCTCTCTTTTATCAATCTTGCGTCTCTGTGGAGCAATAAGGTGGGAAGAGGGGAAAGAAAGTAGAGAAAGTGAGGGGGAGAGGAGTGGGAAGAAAGTAGAAGGGGAAGGGGTGGGTGAGCGGAAGTGAAAAGTACAAGGTAGGTGAGTGGGAGGAAGAGGAACAAAGTGGAAGGGGGAAAATAGAGGGAGGGGGAAGGGAAAAGAGGAAGAAAGAAGAACAAGATGGTAAAGGAGGGGGAGGAAAAAGGAAGAACAAGGTGGGAAGGGGGTGGGGGTGGTCGAGAGGGAGAAGGGGGAGTGGGAGGAGGGGGAGTGGGAGGTAAGATCAGAGAGGTGGCCGAATGACATAATTTACGACACTTCTTTAAAATTCTCTCTCCCACTCGCTCCTTCCCCACAATATTTCGTCTTTGTTGTTGTCCCAGAATGTTTCGCTCGACGGGCTTACTTGCTTGACTTGTGGTAGTGTTTGATAAATAATGATATGACGAAATGGACCAGAAGAGGTTTAGATAAAGAGGGAGGTAGATATAATAATAATAATAATAATAATAATAATAATAGTAATAATAATAATAATAATAATAATAATAATAATAATAATTTACTGATTCAACTAATGGATGTTTTTTTTTCCCGCGAGTGAGGAATGTTTCTGTTTTGGCAACGTGGTTTAGTGCAGCCAATTGAATAGTTAACATCCTACATTTCATCACCCATCACCTTCAACCTTCATCCTCACCCATCATCCTTACCCTTAATCTTCACCATTTACCCCTCACCTTCATTTTTTAGCCTCACATTCCACCCTCACCAATCATCCATACCCTTCACCCTCACCCATCATCCACACCCTTCAACCTTCACCCATCCCCCTCACCCATCACCTTTACCCTACCCCGTACCGTCCCCTCCCACCCTTCATCTTCACATTCCACCCTCACCCATCATCCACAATCTTCACCCTGACCGTCCACCCTTACCCTTATACTTCCTGTGATTCCTCCCTTCACCTTCTTCCCCATTTACCTTCATCTTCCTCCCTCACCTTCCCCTCTTCTCCCCTCAAACTCCCCCTATCACCCTCACCTTCACCCATTCACCCTCACCATCTCAGTCATAAACCATCACTGACATTTCCTCCCTCTCTTTTACCCCCACCACTCCCACTCACCCCCACCCACCCATTCTCCACCCACCTCTTCCACCACTGCCTTCCCCGGCAACTAGTGGTAGCGACGGAGGAGGAGGAGAAGGAAGAGGAAGAAGTAGGTTGTGGAGAAGGAAGTATGTGGTGGAGGAGTGGGAGGAGAAGGAAGAAGTAGGTGGAGAAGAAAGAAGTAGGTAGTGGAGGAGGAGGAGGAGGAGGAAGAGGTACTGGCAGGATTAAGAGGAGGAAAAGAGGAGGTAATGTAGAAGGAGGAGAAGGAGGAAGTAAGTAGGTAGGTGATGCTGGGAGGTAGTGGTCAAGTGCCCCTCCATCTCTACCCTCCTCACCCCCAGCACCTCAAAATGACCATTGCCTAAGAGGTACACTTTTCACAGTGGGAGACGACTAATGAAAGACAGGGCGAGAGACGAGAAAGATCCTATGGTTTTGAAACTCGACCTTTGTAATCTTGAACCCCATGCATACTCGACCTCCTTTTGTATACTCGACCCCTTTAAATTCGCCCTAAACTCGACCCCCCTGTAAACTAGAGCTATGTAAACTAGGACTCCCTGTAAACTCGACCCCCTGTAAACTCGACCCTCTGTAAACTCGACCCCTGTAAACTCAACCCCCTGTAAACTCGACCCCCTGTAAACTCGACCCCTTCAATCCCTTACTATTATATCCCAAGAAAGTAAAAAAAAAAATAAATAAAAAAATAAAAAAAATCACACTTATTTCCTCATTGAAAAATAAAAACCTATCACCTATCATGACATTTAAGAGAGAGAGAGAGAGAGAGAGAGAGAGAGAGAGAGAGAGAGAGAGAGGACCTAAGTGTGGACAACTATATGGGTTATTTCGTAACATGGATTCTTTGAACTTGAAGAAAGAAAGACTAGTCGTCGTCACCATAACTTCTGGCGGTCGGGTCGGAGGCCTTCGGTGACGGGGTGTTTATGTTAAGTACCACCCAGGACCAGGAAGAAGAGGAGGAAGGTGGAGGGGAGGAGGAAGGGAGAGGGAGAGGTGAGAGGGAGAGTAGAAGAGGGAGGAAGGAGAGGAGAGGAAGGGAGGAAGAGAGGAGGAAGAGAAAGGGGAGGAGGAAGGGTAGTAACAAGAGAGGAATAAGATGAAGGGGAGGAAGAACGTGAGGAAGGAAGGAAGAGAGGAGGAAGAGGAAGGGGAGATAGATAGAAGAAATGAAGAGGGGAGATGATTGGAAGAAGAGGAAGGAACAAGACGTAAGGGAGAGTAAGGGGAAGAAAGCAACAGGAAGAAGATAAAGGGGAGGAAGAATCAATCTCTCTCTCTCTCTCTCTCTCTCTCTCTCTCTCTCTCTCTCTCTTCCTGTGTATCTGTCTGTGTGTTAGTCTCTTGCACATAGGCCTAAGGTTGAATCAAGGAGTACTGGCAGCTCAAGGACAAGTGTGTGTTGAAAGACCAGGAGGAGAAAGTTGAATTGGAGGGTGAGGTGATAGAGGAGGAGGAGGAGGAGGAGGTCAAGGATGAGGAAGAGGAGGTCAAGGAGGAGAACCAGGACTACCACCACAACCACCATCCCTACCATTATCATCACCACCTACCTACCACCACCATCACCCCCAAACTCCCGTAACCACCTCCCACCATCACTGTGACCTCCTATCATTACCACCACTATCACCAACCACAGCTACACCCTCCTAGTAATGACCATTTCCCCATTTCCCCAAGCAGGTAATGAGAAACACTCACCTGGGGACACAACAACACTCACCTAGAGATATAAAACAAAAGAGGATCACGTGTGGAATCAAAACCCATTAAATCATCGAAAAAGTAGCTGAGTTGTCTTTCAATTCCCCATATAAAGGAATTGAAAAAGTTATTTTAATAATAAATAGAATGTTTATAATTTATATATATATCTCAGTATTTAGTAAAGCCACATCTTCATTATATTACAGCGGCGGCGGAGTTAAAGATTCATAAGCAAAATAAGATCGAGAAATGTACCCTGATAAACAAAAGAGCATCGATAGAGGAGGATCGAATGGCAGAAAAGATTACCTGATTCCTTTAAGGGGTTCATAAACAAAAGATAATCCAAAGAGAGAGAGAGAGCAAAGAAGATGACAACAGGAAAACAACAAATAAAAGAATTTGAAGAAGGGGAAGAAGAACAAGAGGCGGTGAATGAGAGAAAAGAAAGCGAGTGGTAAGACAGAAAGAATAAACAGGAATATTTGAAAACAATTAAAAGAAGGAGAAGAGGTGTACAAGAAGAAGAAGAAGAAGTTAGGAGGAGAGGTGGTTAAGGGTTAGCAAGTGTATCTGCGGTTTATAATGAATGGTTCCACTGACCAGACCAATGGTTGAGAACACGAGCTATCCGTATTGTTGCCACTTCCCTACCTCCAGCGTCGGACTTTCTTCTTCTTCCTCTCGGTCTCTTCCCCCTCTTCTTCTTCTTCTTCTCGGTCTTCTTCCTCTTCTTCTTCTTCTTGCTATTCTTCTTCTTCTTCGTCATATTCTTCCTCCTTTTTCTTTTTGTTACTCTTCATCTTCCTCCTCCTCTTCTTCTTCTTCTGAGTCTTCCTTCTCCTCCTCCTTCTACTCTTCCTCCTCTTTCTTTTTTCGCTACCTTATGATGGTTGTGGTAGTTGATATAACATGTGGGGGGTGGTTGGTATAACATGTAGGGGGGTGGTTGGTATAACATGTGGGGGGTGGTTGGTAAAACATGTGGGGGTGGTTGGTATAACATGTGGGGGTGGTTGGTGTAACATGTGAGGGGTGGTTGGTATAACATGTGAGGGGTGGTTGGTATAACATGTGGGGGGTGGTTGGTATAACATGTGGGGGGGTGGTTGGTATAACATGTGGGGGGGTGGTTGGTATAACATGTGGGGGGGGTGGTTGGTATAACATGTGGGGGGTGGTGGGTATAACATGTGTGGGTGGTTGGTATAACATGTGGGGGGGTGGTTGGTATAACATGTGGGGGGGGTGGTTGGTATAACATGTGTGGGGTGGTTGGTTTAGCTTGTGGGGGTGGTTGGTATAACATGTGGGGGGTGGTTGGTATAACATGTGGGGGGGTGGTTGGTATAACATGTGGGGGGTTGGTTGGTATAACATGTGGGGGGTGGTTGGTATAACATGTGGGGGGGTGGTTGGTATAACATATGGGGGGGTGGTTGGTATAACATGTGGGGGGGGTGGTTGGTATAACATGTGGGGGGGTGGTTGGTATAACATGTGGGGGGTGGTTGGTAGAGCATGTGGGGGGTGGTTGGTATAACATGTGGGGGTGGTTGGTATAACATGTGGGGGGGTGGTTGGTATAACATGTGGGGGGGTGGTTGGTATAACATGTGGGGGGGTTGGTAAAACATGTGGGGGGGGGGTGATTGGTATAACATGTGGGGGGGTGGTTGGTATAATATGTGGGGGGGGTTGGTATAACATGTGGGGGGTGGTTGGTATAACATGTGGGGGGTGGTTGGTATAACATGTAGGGGGGGGTGGTTGGTAAAACATGTAGGGGGGCGGTTGGTATAACATGTGGGGGGGTGGTTGGTATAACATGTGGGGGGGTGGTTGGTATAACATGTGGGGGGGTGGTTGGTATAACATGTGGGGGGGTGGTTGGTATAACATGTGGGGGGTGGTTGGTATAACATGTGGGGGGGTGGTTGGTATAACATGTGGGGGGTGGTTGGTATAACATGTGGGGGTGGTTGGTATAACATGTGGGGGGGTGGTTGGCATAACATGTGGGGGGGTGGTTGGTATAATATGTGGGGGGGTGGTTGGTATAACATGTGGGGGGGTGGTTGGTATAACATGTGGGGGGTGGTTGGTATAACATGTGGGGGGGGTGGTTGGTATAACATGTGGGGGGGTGGTTGGTATAACATGTGGGGGGGGTGATTGGTATAACATGTGGGGGGGTGATTGGTATAACATGTGGGGGGGGGTGGTTGGTATAACATGTGGGGGGGGTGGTTGGTATAATATGTAAGGGGTGGTTAGTAGGCTGTAACGACCATGTGATACTCTAACGACTCTATGTAGTAATTTGCCCCCGAAAACTCCCCGGCCTAATTTCCTATTTTACTTAACTGGGGGCAGAGGGATGGCATGAAGGAATGGGTTCTCCTATTACCTTTCCACCTGCCTCCTATTTCTCTCTACCTCTTTCTTCTTGTTCTTCTTCTTCCTCCTCCTTTCCTTTATACTTTTCCTTCATCTCATTCTTCCCTTCTTTCTCTTCTCTCCTTTTGCTCCTTTCTTTCCCCTTTTCCTTCTTGTTTCCTCCTTTCCTCTCACTCTTTCTTCTTCTCCTCTTCCTTCGTCTCTCTCCACCCCTTTCCTTCCTATTTTTTTCTCTTCCTTCCTTCACGTCTTTCCTTCCTAATTTTCTCTCTCCCCTTCTTCTTTGCCCTGTTCCCTCCTTCCATCTTCCTTCTTCTCCATCTCTCTCCTCCTTCGCCCCTTCTTCCCCTACTCCTCCTGTGTTTTCCTCTGCCCTCCTCTCTTCTCCTAAATTCTTCTCCTCCCCCTTTTTACTTTCTCCCCTTCCCTCCACCCCACTCCCTCTCACCACCTATGTCTCACCTCCTTCCCCTCTGGTTCCTCCCCTCTCCCATCCTCACTTTCCCATCACTCTCCTCTCCCTCACACTCACCTTCCCATCCCTCCCCTCTACTCCTTTCACTCTCCCATGTCTCACCCTCTCACCTTCCCATCCCTCCCCACTCTTATCCCTCCTCTGTCCCCCTCTCCCTTGTACCTGTTGCGGGTGAGAGGCGACCCAGTGGGGCGTGGGAGAGTGTACATAACAGCTCTCTTAGAAATAATTACTTTCACCACACTACTTCACTCTCCCTCACCTTCCCTAATTACTTTTTTAATACTCATACAAAATTTAACTTTTTTAATTATTTACTAGAAATTAATTATTTTAATGGTTAATTACTAAGAGAAGTCATAATCAATTAGTTAAGTTTGTTTTATACTAAGTTAGCTAAAGAGGCATACTCATTGTGGCACTGAACCGCAGGAATGTTTATCAATCAGCCAGGTAATAACTGGCACTCAGGCACTCATCTAGCTCCTGGCACTATTGAAGGCGGCTTATAGTGGTACTCTGACACTATTGAAGGTGGCTTCTAGTGGCACTCTGGCACTGTTGAGAGCGACTCCAATATGCACCCTGGCACCATTGAGAGCGACTCCTACTGGCACCCTGGCACCATTGAGAACGGCTCCTACTGGCACCCTGGCACCATTGAGGGCGGCTTATAGTAGCACCCTGGCACCATTGAGGGCGGCTCCTACTGGCACCCTGGCACCATTGAGGGCGGCTCCTACTGGCACCCTGGCACCATTGAGGGCGGCTCCTACTGGCACCCTGGCACCATAGTCAAGGAGAGAAATATTCGGGTATGTGTAGCAAAGGGGAGGTAAGGGGTAGTGAGGGGTAAGGGGTAGTGAGGGGTGAGGGGTGAGGGGTAGTGAGGGGTGAGGGGTAGTGAGGGGTTAAGGGGAGAGACAAGGTGATGGGGAGGGGTGTAGGGAAGAGGTGAGTGATGGAGAGTTAGGGGAGGGGTGTGAAAGAGGGGTGTAAGGGAGGGGTGTAAGGGAGGGGAGTGATGAGGACGAGGAGAAGGGAGTGATAGGAAGTAGGGGGAGGAATGTAGGGAAGAGGGAATTGACGGGAGTGAGGGGAGGAATGTGGGGGAGAGGGAAGTGACGGGGGGGGGTGAGGGGAGGAGTATAGGGAAGGGGTTATACTGGAGGTAGTGAGGGGAGGAATGTTGGGGGAGAGTAAAGTGTTTTGGGGAGACGAAATGTGGGGAGGGAAGGGTGTGGGGAGGATGTAGGATGTAAGGAATGAGGTGGAGAGGATGTGATAAGGAATAGTATCTCTCACCT
The DNA here is from genome assembly GCA_958450375.1 of Homarus gammarus. Lineage (NCBI taxonomy): Eukaryota > Metazoa > Arthropoda > Malacostraca > Decapoda > Nephropidae > Homarus > Homarus gammarus. Next base: position 160,177 of record CAUDMG010000915.1, read on the forward strand.
TCTTTCCATTTTCCTCCTATCTCTTATCCCTCCTATCCAACCTCTCCCTTCCACCATCCCTCCCATCCTTACCCTTCCTTACGTTTCCTATCCTCATCCTCCTCCCCCTAACTTATCCTCACCCTTCCTTACCACCCATCCTATATTCCTCCTCCTTCACCCCTTCCATCCTCTCTCTCTCCCACCCCTCCCTTCCCTCCTCCCCGGCAGCTGGGAAAGACTACGAGATGGAAGGGTTGGGAGAGGAGACCTGTCAATAGGTCCTATCAAACTGACCAGGCCAAGTGGGATAGAAAAGGGAGGGGGAAAGAGAGAAGGAGTAAGAGGGGCGTGGAGGAAGAGGAGGTGAAGAAGGAAGAAGAGTAAAAAAAAGTGCAAGACGAGAAGGAGCAAGAGGAGGACGAAGAGGAGGAGACGGAGGAAGACAAAGAGAAGGAGGAAAAGAAAGAGGAAGGTGAATAGAAGTTGGAAAGGGAGTAAGAGGAGAAAGATGAGAAAGAGGAAGAGGAGGAATAGGGGAAGGAAAAGGAGGAGGAATGAAGGAAATACCGTGAGAGGATGGAACAGAAGAGAACGCGGAGGAGGAGGAGGAGGAGGAAGGAAGAAAGAAAGAAAAGGGATGCATTATGGACGGGGATAAAAGTGGATGAGAAGGAAGGTAAATAAAGAATGATAAAGGAAGAACAGAAAAGAAGAGGAAAATAAACAAGAGAAAAAAAATATAAGTGCCAACAAAACAATGACCACACAAACTCAATAACAAACAAACAAACAAACACACATGTAGACTACAAACAAAAACATTACAAATATAATTAATCCCAAACAAACCTAACCTAACCTAACCTAACCAAAGCTAACCTAACCTAACCTAACCTAACAAACAGTTCCGCCACAAACACTTCAGTCATAAGCAAACAGCACAATTAGGAGAGAGAGAGAGAGAGAGAGAGAGAGAGAGAGAGAGAGAGAGAGAGAGAGAGAATAATAACTTATCTCTATTCTTTATCATCTCACCTCTCTCTCCTCCCCCCCCCCCCCCCGTCCCTTAAAAAATAGGACAGGTAAACAGACGGCAATGTATCTACCTGTGTTTACTGAGATGAATGGGCCACTACGTCATTTTTTCCATCCATTTACAGGTGAAACATGAGCCCATAATCACCTGGTTTCTAGTTGGTTTCTATAGGTTTCTAGATGTTGGTGTGGGTATTTTTAACGGACGGTTTCTAGGGGTTTCTAATGGTTTATAAGGGTTTCTAATGGTTAATAGGGGTTTCTAATGATTTCTAAGGGTTACTAAGGGTTTCTAATGGTTACTAAGGGTTTATGAGGGTTATTAATGGTTTCTAATGGTTTCTAGACGTAGTTTGGTTAGAATACGGGGTTTCTAGTGTTATCTTAGAGCGTTTTCTAGCTGGTTCTACAAGCTAGTCTAGATGCTGCTTGGTAATCTCTTCAGAGACGGTTTCTAAGAGTTATCAAATACGTTTTCTCGGTTTCTAGACGTGGTTTGGTTATCTTACAGATTTCTAATGGTATCTTGAGGTGTTATCTGAGTGTCAAAGCCATAAGGTCGAAACACCGATAAGTAAACAATGATATTTTAGCTCTTACATCACAGTGGATTAATGTTCTCAAATAGTTCCATTAACCAGAGAGAGAGAGAGAGAGAGAGAGAGAGAGAGAGAGAGAGAGAGAGAGAGAGAGAGAGCACAAGACGCGACAAACAGCCCTAAGCGATCGACCGAAGCCATACAAGTGGTCTGTGGCTTCCCTTACCCTCCACTAACCCCCTTACCCTCCACTAACCCCCTTACCCCCTACTACTAACCCCCCCTTACCCCCTACTACTAACCCCCTAACCCTGAACTATGAGCTAGCGTAACCCTGTACTATGAACCAGGAAATGATGACAAACACAACTAAAAAAAATATTGAGAAAAAAATATAAATAAATGAAAATAAATAATAAGAAAATGAATAAAGATGATAAATAAGTCAATAAATAATAAATAGATAAATTAATGAATAACTAATTAAATAGAGTAAACAAGAAATTAAGAAGAAAAAAAGACCATTGGGAAGAGAATGAAAAAAAAGAGATAGAGAGAGAAAAAGGGAGGGAGAGAAAGAGAGCGAGAGAGAAAGGAAGGGAGAGAAAGAGAGAAAGAGAGAGAGAGAGAGAGACTATAGCTCTCAATTAGTATTAAGTCTCACTAATTAGAGACGAGCAGCCTACAAGACAACATCGCATCTCAATCCACCCCTCCCCCTCCCTCTCTCTTTTTCTCTACCCTCGTCTCCCCCACTCCTCCTCCCACTCCCACTCCGCCCCCTCCTCCCCCTCCCCTCCTCCTTCCCCTCCTTCCCCTCCGCCCCCTCCTCCCCCTCCCTAACCCATCCTCTACCTTCCCTTTCCCCTCATCTGTCAGTAGTTTTGTTTATTCACACGATAAAGTTTACAAATTTCGTCCAAACTTGACCAAACTTTGACAGACAGTTGACCTTAGTATGATACACCCATTACGGTCAACTTAGGACGAAAAAGAAAGTGTTGGGAAGACAGTGTTATGTTTACGTGACCTGTTGTGGAGACGAAATGGTCCTCCTCCTCCTCCTCCTCCCTCCTCACCTTTCATTAACTATGCCATATTTTCTCTTCCTCTTCCTCTTTCACCTCCTCCTCTACCTATTCCTCCTACCTTCTCTACCACTTTCTCCTCCTGGTCACCTGTCATCAGCTTTAGGCCACCCGGAGCTGTCTATTCCCCAGGGTGTCTAGGCTTGTAAGGTTAGGTTAGGTTTGGTTAGGTTAGGTTAGGTTACACGATATTCCTAAGGAAGCTCCCCCCTCCTCTCTCTCTCTGTCTCTCTCTCTCCCTACTGTCCGTCTCAGTTATGATCTTGAACCAATTAAGACTAGAATGTAATAGGTAGTGGCCCTATTATGAGTATAACCAATTAGGACTGGAACCTATTGGGAGAAGAGAAAAGAGGCAAGGAGAGAGAGAGAGAGAGAGGTAGGAGAAAGGGAGGGAGGAAGGAAGGGGCAGTGGCGTAGGTAAGTAGGGAGATAAAGAAGTATGTAAGATAAGGAGAAAGAAGAAGAGAGGGAAGGAGGAAGTAGAAGGGAGGGAGAGAAAGAGGAAGGGAAGGGTGGTTGTTGGGATGAGTAGGCAGGTAGATAGGTAAATAAGAAGGTAAGTAGGGTAAGGAGGGAGGGAAGAAGGGAGACGGTGACGGCTTGGAGGGGTAGGTAGGTAGGGTAATGATGAGGGAGGGAGTGTGGGATAGGTAGGTAGGGATGTAAGTAGGGTAAGGAGAGAGGAAGGGAGAAGGAGGAAGGAAGAACGGGTGGAAGGGAGGAAGGAGGGAAGAAGGAAGGGTTGATGATGCAAAAAGGTAGGAAGGTAAGTAGGTAAATAAAGAGAGAAGAAGGGCAAGGATAAGGAGGGAAGGAGGGAGATGAGGGAGAGGGAAGAAGAAGTAGGAGGAGAAAGAAGGAGGGAAGGAAGACGACAGAAGGAAGGGAAAGAAGGAGGGAGGGAAGGAAAGGGGATGGAGGGGTGGTAGCAGATATTATAAAGTAGTGCTTCAACGCGCCATTCACCTCCCTTCTATATACACAATCGAGGAGCATCGCGGGGCCAAGAGGCATAAATTCATTGAGAGGAGAGATTCGTATAGACTGGGGCTAAGGTAATGTGATCGCGGCGCGGCCCTCACTCTCAAGAACGATCGCGTAAAGGAGAATTCGATCCTGCCATCAAGAACGATTCAACCCCCCACCATCCCCCCCCCTCACCCCCCTCCTTCTCCTACCCCCTCCTTCTCCTCCTCCTACCTTCTTTCTTTCTTTCTTCCTTCGCTTCCTACTCTTTCGATCAGATCCTCATTTGTTTTCTTAATTTCGTTTTGTTGTTTCTCTCGAGGGTGGAGACGGGAAGGGGGGGAGGAGAGGTATTTAAGGCGTTTATAACCCCTTCTCTTTCTCTTCATTTATATTTTCTTCTTCTTCTTCTTTCTCTTCCTTCTCCCCCTCGTCCTTTCTTTCCCCTTCTCCTCTTTCTACTCCTCTTCCTCCTCCTCCTTCTCCTCACTCCGTTATTCTCCTTCCCAAAGCAAATTTGTGTGGTGGGAGATGGAAAGGGGGCGAAAGAGAGGGGAAAAAGGGAAGGGGGTGAGGAATGAATCTATTCACTACTTGAACGTAATAGAGAGAGTAAAAGGAAGAGGTTAGGTTGAGAGGGGAGGGAAGAGGTGCAGGAGGAGGAAGAGGAGGAAGAGAAGGGGGAGAAGGAAGAGGAGGGGAGGAGGAGGGTACCCTAGAAGCTAAATAAAGATTTGAAAGAAGATGAAGAAGAAAATAAAATATGATGAAGACGAAGAACAACAACAACAAAAGCAAGAACAGGAACAAGAAAAAGAAGAAAAAGAACAATAATGAAAATAACAATAACAACAACAACAAAATTTTAAGAAGATAAAAACAAGAAGAAAAGATAAAAGAAGAAAAGGGAGAAAGAAAACGGAGAAGAAAAAAGAAAAAAAAGAAAAAGAAGAAGAAGAAGAAGAAGAAGAAGAAGAAGAAGAAGAAGAGAAAAAGAAGAAAAAGAAGAAGAAGAAGACGAAGAAGAAGAAATAATGAGAGTAAGCGAGAGGGAGAGCAAGGAGGGTAGGGGGAGAGTAGGAGAGGGGAGAGGAAGGGGGGGGGGGGGGGTCCCAAGCAGCTAAATACAGATTCGAAAATGGCACACAAGTTTACGAATGCGTGTGGAAAACTCGGGCAGAAAGTGCAATCAGCCCGGATCAAAAGGAGGGTCGAGGGGTACCATTGAATTCAACAAGAGACGCGTGAAATGTACGCTGACGGCAGAACCTAAAACAGGATTCAGGCCACGGGAGGGTAAGGGAGGGAGGGAGGGAAGGAAGGAAAGAAGGAGGGAGAGAGGGAAGGAGAAGAGTGAAGGAGGAGAGTAAGAGAAGGATGGGGAGGGAGGTTGAGGAGGAGGATAGGGGAGGGAGGGAGGGAGGGAGGGAGGGATAAAGAGGTTGAGAGAGAGTGTAAGGGAGGGTGGGGAGGGAAGGATAGAAGGCAGGAAAGAAAGGAGAAGGAAGGTAAGGGGGGAGGGGAGAAAGAAGCCGAGAAGGAGTGTAAGGGAGGAGGGGAGGGGAGGAAAGGAGGGAGAAGGAGTAAAGGAAGGAGGAAAAGAGGATGGTACAGGAGGGAGGGAGAAAGAGATTGAAAGGGAGTATAAGGTAGGGAGGGAGGGAGGGAAGGAAAGGGGGAGGGAGGAAAAGAAGGGAGGGAGGGAAAAAAAGAGGGAGGAGAGTGAGGGAAGAAGGGAAGGTAGAGGAAGAGGAAGGGAGGGAAGGAGGGAGAAGGAGGTTGAGAGGGAGTGCAAGGGAAGGAAAGGAGGGAGGCAAGTAAGGAAAGGAGGATGGATGGTAGGAGAGGGAGGGAGGGAGGGCGAGAAGGACGGAGAAAGAGGGTAGGAAAGGGAGGGAGGGAAGGAGAAGATAAGAAGGAGGATAAGGGAAGGAGGATTGTATTAGTGGGAAGGAAGAATAGGATGTAGAAGGAGTGTAGGGGAGGGAGGGACGGACGGACGGAAAGAGGGAGGAGGCTAGTAAACGAGGGAAGGAAAGAAAGAAGGAAGGAGAGAAAATAAGGTTGAGATGGAGGGAAGGAGGTTAATAAGGAGGAGGATAAAGGAGAAAAGGAGAGAGAGAAGCAAGTAGGGAGATGGATGGGTATAAGGGAAAGGGAAGAAAAGAGGAGAAGAAAGGAGACACAATGAAAACCAATAAAAAACAAAGACTGATCGGGGCCTCTTGTTTACTAAATGGCTTCTTCTTCTTCTTCTTCTTCAATCTTCATCTTTTTCTTCTTCGTATCTTCTTCTTCGTCTTAAATCTTCTCCTCTTTCTTCTTCTTTTATTTTTATAATTATTTGCCTTAATTTTTTCTATTATTGTTAAAATTCTCCTTTTCATTAATTTTTCGTCTTTTTTTCCACTTCTTCACACATTTGATTCTTACTTTCTTGCCTTTTCTTTTTCTTTCTCTTCCTTTTATTATTGCAACTATGTTATAACAATAATCCGAATGATAATAGTATTAAGAACGTTAATAATAATAATAATAATAATAATAATAATAATAATAATAATAATAATAATAATAGTAGCTAGTAATTATCGTCCCTTTCATCCCTATAAAAATTATCATCACTTCACTACCTCCAAGAATTATCATCACTATCTCAATAAATTATCACCAATTAACTTCATGTAATAATTATCATCACTACATATTATAATTACTTCAATACGTCTAATAATAATAATAATTACCTTAGAGAGATGGACCTGTATGTGTCTCATCGATAATTCAATAATTCGTTGTACTCACCAAACAAAACTGTCTCGCAGTGGACATTATTGGAACCTTTTGTAGGTAACATTGCGTACTAAATGTTTTCCTACAAAATATTTATTAATTAAATTTTTAGATTCTTTAAATAAGTGAATGGGTGTATAACAAAAAAATCTACTGGCTAATGTCTTTTTTTTTTATACAGTGTAAATAAATAAACAAGAAATTTACTGAGATTTCGATATATTTTTTTTTAAGACAACTACTCGATAAGTATTTCCAAACTCATTCATTTATAAATTTACAAAAACAAAAATAAAATAAAATAAATAAAAAATAATAAACTCCAAACACAAATACACACAAAAAAAATAATGTTAATTTCAATGCATAAACAATTAAACATATGTGCTTAAATAAAAATATATATATATATATTTCCAAAGAACATAAACATCCGATAATGATTTCGAGAACGGTAGGTAAACATGTTCCAACAATGAACTATTTTCTATACTATAATGGCGCTAAGAAAAACAGCAATCAATTTCCTTTATGCCTTCAAAGAAAACCAATATATAATTAATCTCCAACTCGCTAAGAAAAGTGGTACTTCCTTGGGCTTCACCTCCAGAGAATAGAAAAAACCACGATAAAAGAGGAAGAGAGAGAGAGAGAGAGAGAGAGAGAGAGAGAGAGAGAGAGAGAGAGAGAGAGAGAGAGAGAGAGAGAGAGAGAGCAACAAGAAGGGAAAAATAGACAGAATAAATGGAAAAGGAACGAGAAAGAAAGACAGGAAGAGTGAGAGAGAAGAAGAATAATAAGAAGAAGAAAAGGAAGAGAAGAAGGGGAGGGGGGGGGTGAATTAGGGAAAGATGTTCAAAATTAATGGAAAGAGGGAAGGCAGAGAGAGAGGCAGAGAGAGAAAGAAGAACAGGAAGAACAAGAAGAAATACAAGACAGTGACCAAGACGTGAATTAAACAGGTCCCATCCTTATACAATAGGCCTCCAGTCACGTCTATAAAGGCCATCATGGAGCCTAAGGAAGAAAGAAAGACGAAAAGAAAAAGAAAAAAAACACAAGTGGAAGACAAGGACAATAAAAAAAATAAGAAAGGGTGGAAAAAGGGAGAAAGGAGAGGAAAGGAAGGAGATGGAAAGAGAGAATTGAATTACGACCGAGAGAGGAAATTGTACAATAGAGATCTTGAGACTCGTTAAAAAAAATTGGTAGGACAGAGAAAGAGGAATAGGAGGAGGAGGAGGACAGACGGAGATATATTAATAAATGACGATAAATGGGAGATAATACAGAAGAAGAATTAATGTATGAGTAAGGATGACAAATATGATAATTGAGAAATAGTAAAAAGAATAAGAAGAATTAACGTAGGAGTAAGGATAAAATATGATAAATGAGAAATAGTAAAGAATAAGAAAAATTGACGTAAGAGTAAGGATGAAAAAATATGATAAAAAATAAATAGTAAAAAGGAAGACCTGATGTTGGAAGAAGGATAAAATCTAATAAGTGGGAAATAGCAAAGAAGATCAAATAATTTATATAAATAACAATAAAATAACAGAAATGGAAATAGTAAAGAATAAAAAAAATGAATGTAAGAGGAATAATAAACAATAATAAAAGAGAAATAGAGAAATAGACAATACGAAGATTAGACGCCCCAAAACATGATAAACGGGACACAGTAAAGAAAAAAAATAATTAATATACAAATAATAATAATAATAAAACAAAGGTAACTAAGAAGGAATAAAGAAACTGAATAGGAATAAGACATAATAGATACTAACTGATAACGAATGATAAATAAACGAATAATAAAAATGGTAAAATAATCAAGAAAAAATTAATAAAGAAAAGACAAAACGGAAAAGCAGGTGGTAGAAATAGACGGTAGAAGAAGACGTTAGAAGTAGACAGTAGAAATAGACGGTAGAGGTAGACGGTAGAAGTAGACGGTAGAAGTAGACAGTAGAAATAGACGTTAGAAGTAGACAGTAGAAATAGACGGTAGAAGTAGACAGTAGAAGTAGACAGTAGAAGTAGACGTTAGAAGTAGACGGTAGAAGTAGACAGTAGAAGTAGACGGTAGAAATAGACGTTAGAAGTAGACAGTAGAAGTAGACGTTAGAAGTAGACGTTAGAAGTAGACGGTAGAAGTAGACAGTAGAAGTAGACGTTAGAAGTAGACAGTAGAAGTAGACGGTAGAAATAGACGGTAGAAGTAGACGTTAGAAGTAGACAGTAGAAGTAGACGTTAGAAGTAGACGGTAGAAGTAGACAGTAGAAGTAGACGTTAGAAGTAGACAGTAGAAGTAGACGGTAGAAGTAGACGGTAGAAGTAGACGGTCGAAGTAGAAGGTAGAAGTAGACGGTAGAAGTAGACGGTAGAAGTAGACAATAGAAATACAGTAGAAGTAAATGGTAGAAATAGGCGTTAGAAGTAGACAGTAAAAGTAGACGGTAGAAGTAGACGTTAGAAGTAGACAGTAGAAGTAGACGGTAGAAATAGGCGTTAGAAGTAGACAGTAGAAGTAGACAGTAGAAGTAGACGGTAGAAGTAGACGGTAGAAGTAGACGGTAGAAGTACACGTTAGAAGTAGACAGTAGAAGTAGACAGAAGTCGACGGTAGAAATAGACGGCAGAACTAGACAGTATAAAGTTGAAGTAGACGGTAAAATTAGACGGTAAAAGTAGACAGTAGAAAGTAGACAGTAGACAAAACGAACCTTAGAGATACATTACCTAAGTGACACAGTACAGAACGACAAATCTGACCACATATTTGTAAATTTAAAGTGAAAGTGTGAAATCTGACGAGGAAATACTACTACTACTGTTGCTACTACTACTAGTGTTGCTACTACTACTACTGTTGCTACTACTACTACTACTGTTGCTACTACTACTACTACTACTACTACTACTGTTGCTACTACTACTACTGTTGCTACTACTACTACTATACCGTTACTACTGTTTCTGCTACTACTACAACCACTTCTACAATCACCATTAGCACTTCTATCACCATCACCACCATCATCACCATCACCACCATCATCACCATCACCACCATCACCACCATCACCACCATCATCACTACGAATAGTCTCACGAGAAGAAAAAAATGATAGAATAAGGGAAGGAGGGGGAGGAGAAATAAGAGGAGGAGGAAGAGGAGGGGGAGGAAGAGGAAGAAGAGGGGGAGGAAGAGGAGGGGGAGGATTAAAGAAAGAAGATGAGGAAGAGGAAGAAGAGGAGTAAAGAGAGAAGAGGAGGAAGAGGAGTAAAGAGAGAAGAGGAGGAAGAGGAAGAAGAGGAGTAAAGAGAGAAGAGGAGGAAGAGGAAGAAGAGGAGTAAAGAGAGAAGAGGAGGAAGAGGAAGAAGAGGAGTAAAGAGAGAAGAGGAGAG
>CAUDMG010000915.1:175000-210000 GCA_958450375.1 Homarus gammarus
CCACCACTGTCACTACCACCACCACTGTCACCACTACCACCACTGTCACTACCACCACCACTGTCACTACCACCATCACTGTCACTACCACCACTGTTATTACCACCACCACTGTCACCACCACCACTGTCACTACCACTATCACTGTCACCACCACCACTGTCACTACCACCATCACTGTCACTACCACCACCACTGTCACCACCACCACCACTGTCACTACCACCACCACCCCACTTTTCACCAGGTATCCATAACAATGTCAACACCATAAAAACCTTTTCATGTGGACGACGGTAGACTCCCAAGTAAACTAACCTAACCTAACCAAACGAACCTTCTCCTCCGTGTTCCTAAAGGCCTTCCGGACGCTGCTCCTGATAATGGTGTCCGAACCTCTCTTATCGATGCTCACTTTAAACATGACGAGGTTTTGGAAGTTACCTCTTGGTTCGTTTATACATTGAGGAAAACATTCAACATTTTTAATTAAATTTTCAGGTATCTAATCTTTCTTGGGATGTGTAATTATGTGATTTAGAACTAACTTTGAATGTGTAATTAAGATTTTAAGCGATTGTAAAAAACATTCTGTAGACAATTAATTCTGAGAGACTTGATTAAACAGTTATCTAAGAATCTGATATCCTTATGACCTACTAGATGGTTATATGCTCCTGAAGACACATACCCCCCCCCCCCCAACCCCCCACCAGGCAGGGTATGGCCCCTCGCTACACAAGCAGTGAGTGTGGGTTTGTTTGCAAGGAGTGTATATGTGTAAGAGCGAGGCGGACCAGCGTGAAACAGGATCCACCAACCAGGGTAAGGAAGGGGGGGGGGGGGGGGAGTTTGATTCTGTCTCATCTCTGCTTGAGGACAATCCGATCCTCTCTTAGCGCCTTTTTATAAACCTCTTTTCACTCTTGGAAAACCTTTTGATATAGGCACTTAGGTCGCAGATTTCAGCATTTTGTTTTTCCCTGTAGGACGATACCACCTCCTCCCCCTCCCCCCCCCCCGACTGAGTCCCCTCATTCACACTAGATACACAAAAAAACGAATTTCCTGCCCGACAACTTAAATGCACATCCGGATATCTAAACAAATTCTCGGTTTATCTGTAAATGAAATGGTTTAACATATTGAAAAGTGCTGATGTTTTTTATTATCATTCGTAGGTGCCTCATGTGGTGCGCTGTACAGTAGGTGTGATCGGGGCGGTGTACGGCAGCGAGTGGGGTCCATCCTAAGTGTTGTTTTTCTACTATCGATAAGCGAACCTGATTGTGTACTATTATTTATTACTGAATGTACAAAGGCTGGTGTAAATGTGGTAGTATACGAGGGCTAGTATACAAGGACTAGTTTGCAAGGACTAGTGTACAAGGGCTAACCTAACTTAACCTAACCTAGAATGCACACTTCAATACCTTACTTTTTGACTTCTCTAGCCTTTGCCAACAAGACAAAAACGATGGAAAACTCTCTCTCTCTCTCTCTCTCTCTCTCTCTCTCTCTCTATAACACATGATGCACACCGTTAACTCATCCTCGAGTCTCTACCTTCTACTATTTCAACACTTCCGGTTTTCTTCTTCATCTTCTTGGTATGCAAATGAGAGTGGAGTGAGACGTATGCAAATGAGAGATTTCTAGACAGTACTCAAGGGCGTGTGAGGTCATGTGTGGGTTATGTAACGTCTGGATGATGGATGTCTTTATGAATGACAAAAGTATGTTGTTGTTGTTGTTGTTGTTGTTGTTAGTGGTGGTGGTGGTGGTGGTGGCATTATTGTTGTTGTTGTTATTATTATTGTTGTTGTTATTGATGTTTGGTGGTATTATTGGTTTTGTTGTTATTGTTATTTCTGCTGTTGGTGGTGGTGGTGGTGGTGGTGTACTGTTGTTGTGGTTGCTACGATATTTCTTTTACAACTTTTATTACTATTATTAAAAGTAACAGTCTTAGTAGTTGTTATTGAGTATATAGTCAAAATAAAGTAACACAGTTCTTAATTGAGAGTGAAGGAAGAGAGAGGAAATGTAGGAGGGAGGGAAAGAGGGAGAATTAAAGAGGGAGGAAAGGAAGGGGGGAGAGGGGAGGAATAGAGGGAAAGAGGAGAGGGGGAAAGGGGTGGAAGAGGGAAGGAAGGAAGGAAGGAAGGGAAAGAATAGAGTAAAGGGAAGGAAAGGTAAGGAGGGAAATGGAAGGAGGAGGGAGGGAGAGATGGAGGGAGGGAAGGAAAGAAGAGAAAGGAAAAGAAGAAGGGAAAGAGGTAAGGTGATGTGATGGAAGGAAGGAGAGAGAAAAGAGATAAGGAGGGAAAAGAAAAAGGGTGGGGGGGGGGGGGTTGAATGAAAGATGGAGAGAGGAGGATGAAAAAAAAGAGGGGAAGGGAGGGAGAGAGAGAGAGAGAAAGTGATCAAGAGAAACGGATCGAGCAACGCAATAGGCTGGGTGTGTTGTAAGAACTCTCTCTCTCTCTCTCTCTCTCTCTCTCTCTCTCTCTCTCTCTCTCTCTCTCTCTCTCTCTCTCTCGGGTGGGCGTCGTAGTAGTGTACCAGAGTGAGGCAGTGAGACCAAGACATACGGAGAATTTACCCCCCCGGAGTCTGTTGTGTTGTGTCTTAGAGAAGGAGGGGAGAGGGAGATGGGGGGGGGGAAGGGGATAGGTGGAAGGGAGGGGAAAAGGAGGGAAAGGAAGGGGGAGGAGAAGAAGTGGAAGGAGGGGTGGGGGAAGAGGGAGAGGTGGGGAGAAGGAAGAGGAGGAAAAGGGGGTGGAGGAGGATAAGAGGAGAGAGTAAAGGGAAAGAGGGAAGGGGAGTAGGGAAGGAAGAAGTGTGGAAGGGGAGAGACAGATAAAAGGGTGAAGGGGAAAGGTGGATGGAAATTGAGTGGGGAGAAAAGGGGGCAGTGGAGTAGGTGTAAGGGGGTAAGGGGTAAGGGAGAAGTGGGAAAGGGAAAGGGGGAAGGAATTCGCGTTACCTGTGTGTATCTGTGCTTACCTATGTACGTCCGTTACCTGTGTACGTCTATTACCTGTATAAGTCCATGTTCCCTGTGTACGTCTATGTTACCTGTGTACGTCTTTGTTACCTGTGTACGTCTTTGTTACCTGTGTACGTCTTTGTTACCTGTGTATGTCTGTATTTATCTGTGTACGCCTATATTATTTGTGTACGTCTGTGTTTACCTGTGTACATCTATGTTACCTGTGTACGCCTGTGTTTACCTGTGTACATCTAGGTTGCCTGTGTACGTCTGTCACCTGTGTACGTCTATGTTACCTGTGTACGTCTTTACCTGTGTACGTCTGTATTTATCTGTGTACGCCTATATTATCTGTGTACGTCTGTGTTTACCTGTGTACATCTATGTTACCTGTGTACGTCTCTGTTTACCTGTGCACGTCTGCTACCTGTGTACGTCATGTTTACCTGTGTACGTCTGTTACCTGTATACGTCAATGTTACCTGTGTACGCTTGTAGCCCCTGTACGTCAATGTTTACTGCAGGTAGGATGGATTCTACTCGACACTCAACCAATTCGAGATGTTGATAAAAATGTCGAAGCTCAGAGGAACACTGGTGAGGTGAGCGCGTCTGCCGTTCAAGGTTATGAGTGAGTGAGTGTAGTAACGGGGACCCAGACGAGTTTTTGCCTACTATTATATTTTTTTCTTAGGCTCATTTGCTATTTTTAGGCTCCAGTAACCTCTAGTTTATGTAATAGATATGTGATGACGTCTTATTTTCATGGTGTTTTTTCTTCTGTAATTCATACTGGGATTTGAAACGACGAAGTGAAATTATACGCTAAGAAATAATCCGATTGTTGGCCACCTTCCGTGTGTTTGTGTGTGTGTGTAACTAGCGCACCAATCACCAGCCAGAGATTTCCCGCCTTTTCTAAGTAGCCACTAGCATTCCAGCGATTGTTCCCGACACAATCATAATAACCAATTGCATTCCACATACTATCCTCGCGTCATTTTTTGAATTAGTTCAAGAGAATTATGAACACCTGGCCTCCGTGGTACTGTTCTAATCATTTATGTCAATTGAAAGTTGTTGAGTTGAGGTACTGTATATATGATTGCTTCACAGAGTCCCGCAAGAGAACAACGCGAGCTGATTGGCTGGAAAAAACACACTTAGGGGAAGGGGGGGGGGGAGGGAGGTTGGCTTCTTTTATTACCTGAGTTTTTATTGGTCAAGCTTCACTGAGGCAGCGCTATAAGAATGTGCCAGTTTCTTCAACAAGTGTGGAGAGATTTTGTTGATTAATTTGCCAGTCCCTTATATTGTGTATAATAAGAATTGTTGTGTTTATATTAGTTTGTTGTCGCCTTTGTCGTTGTGATTCTTATAATTATAGTTGATGTTATTATTAGTGTTATTATTATTTTGTGTTGTTGCTCATCATATAATTGTTGTATTGTGATTATAATGAAGCTCTGAGTCTTGGTGCTATTTCCTCCTCACGACACACACACACACACACATTGACCTACTAATGGGTGTTTAATTCTGGTGAGTGTTTATGTTTTGCTATCACTGTACTGCACCTTTACTGCATCTGTACTGCACCTTTACTGCACCTGTACTGTTGTTTCTGTACTATTGGTGAATCTTCCAACCCTTGATTGCATCTGTATCAGCCCTTACATCCCTTATCCCTTCCTTCCCCCGTCCCTCACATCCTACCCTCACCTCTCTCACTACTCACTCACCTCCCCCACATCCTTCATCTCGCAACACCCCTCCCTCACCCACTCCCCCACTTTCCTCGCTCCCCCCCTCACCTCACTTCCCTCACCCCTCCCTCCCACCTAGCTCCCAGACAAGGTGTTTCCTCCCTCTCCCTGGGGTGACGGGGAGAGAGAGAGAGAGAGAGAGAGAGAGAGAGAGAGAGAGAGAGTGCGTCAAGAATGAGGATTAAGTCTTGAAATGAGGAGGATACTCTCTCTCTCTCTCTCTCTCTCTCTCTCTCTCTCTCTCTCTCTCTCTCTCTTATCTACATTTTTACTTCTCTACTATCTCCCATTCCCCCTTTATCTTTCTCATTACCTACCATCTACCCTTACTATACCCCCCTCCCAATTGCACTCTCCTTCTCTCCTTCCTCCCCATTATCCAACTATTTTCCTGCCCCTTCCTTCTTTCCCTCTTTCACTTTCTCTTTCCCTATCCCGTGTTCATCACCCCTCCCCCTCCTCCTCCTACATTACCGTTTCCCCTATAACAATACACGTGTACACACCTGCCAACATGTATGTGTACACGCTTCCCAAGATACATGTGTACACACTTGTCAAAATACACAGGTACGCAACTGCTAATATACACGTGTACACACCTGTCAACATACACAGGTACGCAACTGCTAATATACACGTGTACACACCTGCCAACACAGCTCATAAAGATGTATATCACTGAATAAATATAAAACCTTTAAAAGTGTGAATATGTGTGTGAGTGTGTGTGTGTGTGTGTGTGTGTGTGTGTGTGTGTGTGTGTGTGTGTGTGAGTGTGTGTGTGTGTGTGTGTGTGTGTGTGTGTGTGTGTTTAGTCGCTTGTGTTTGTGCATTTATTTGAAAGAAAGAAAAAAAGAGAGAATAATTGGTGAGAGAGAGAGAGAGAGAGAGAGAGAGAGACCCATCTTATTCGTTCCCCTTTCTCCCTCCCCTCCCCCCCCCCTCCTCTTCTCCTCTAAAACACAACACAGAGGAGGTATTTACAGCTTCTCTCTAGCAGTTAGGGTAAATTGACCCCCAGGAAGCTGTGCTATTAACATGCGTAGGGGAAGCGTATGTTAATTTAACGCAAGACAAACAAACTGCCGCGAAGATCCCAGCTGTTTGGGGGAGGGGCGGGAGTCAATGAGCATTTTGTGTGTAGGGGAGGGAATATGTGTGTGTGTGTGTGTGTGTGTGTGTGTGTGTGTGTGGGTATGTGTGTGGGTGTGTATGTGTGTGTGTGTGTGTGTGTGTATATGTGTGTGTGTGTGTGTGTGTGTGTGTGTGTGTGTGTGTGTGTGTTTGTGTATGTGTATGTGTGTGTGTGCGTGTGTGCGTGTGCGTGTGTGTGTTTGTGTATGTGTGTGTGCGTGTGTGTGTGTGTGTGTGTGTGTGTGTGTGTGTGTGTGTGTGTGTGTGTAGGGGAGATTCTATATGTTAATTCAATAAGGACAGAAAATTAATATCATGTTTTAGAGAACCACACTTCCTGGTGTCTAGTGGTTGGTTTCTAGTTATAGCCGATAGAGAACCCAGAGAGGAAACCCCACCTTGATAAATACCTTCAATAGAGACCAGAGACTATTGTAATCATCTCCCTTATTCCTGTTTTCCATTTTAGCATTAGATAGATACCTAGGGTTTCGAGAACGTCCCCTGCTTCCTAGTTATATGTTTCAGACACACAAACACACACAACCTCCCACACACATACATACATACACATCCTCCTCCCCTCCATACACACACTTCCCCCCACCCCCCCCCCCACCCCAAACAGAGACCAGGGGTTTCGAGAACGCCCCCGCCCCCCCTTTCCATGTTTTCTATATCTGCAGTTAAAGAACCTGGTAAAAGGTTTTATCTTTGGGAATTCCCTTCAGAGCGTCTGGCAAGAGAGAGAGAGAGAGAGAGAGAGAGAGAGAGAGAGAGAGAGAGAGAGAGAGAGAGAGAGAGAGAGAGGTTAGGTTAATCTAATGCTGAAATAGGTTGAGGAGCTAATCACTTAATAAAAAATAATGGGGGTAAGGGTGTGGGGGAGGTGGGGGTATGGGGGTGAGGAGGGGTTAGGGTGAGGGAGTGAAGGGTTGGGGGTGAGGGGGTGGGGGTGAGGGTGAAAGGGTGGGGGAGAAGCAACACTTTCACGACCTCACCACTAACACCTCACCACTACACCTCACCACTAACACCTCACCACTAACACCTCACCACTACACCTCACCACTAACACCTCACCACTACACCTCACCACTACACCTCACCACTAACACCTCACCACTACACCTCACCACTAACACCTCACCACTACACCTCACCACTAACACCTCACCACTACACCTCACCACTAACACCTCACCACTACACCTCACCACTAACACCTCACCACTAACACCTCACCACTAACACCTCACCACTACACCTCACCACTACACCTCACCACTAACACCTCACCACTAACACCTCACCACTACACCTCACCACTAACACCTCACCACTAACACCTCACCACTAACACCTCACCACTACACCTCACCACTACACCTCACCACTAACACCTCACCACTACACCTCACCACTAACACCTCACCACTAACACCTCACCACTACACCTCACCACTACACCTCACCACTAACACCTCACCACTACACCTCACCACTAACACCTCACCACTACACCTCACCACTAACACCTCACCACTAACACCTCACCACTACACCTCACCACTAACACCTCACCACTAACACCTCACCAATACACCTCCATATATCTGTCATTTTCGGTTGATGGAGATCCTGTCCGAATAATCGAGGTAAAAGAGCTCTCATATCCGTACAAAGAAAGTTACTCAGCTTTCTAATTCGAATAAACGAGGTTCATTTACCTTCCCATCCGTATAAATAAACGAGAAATGTGACATTGTTATTCAAATAAACGAGGTTGAAACACCACAATATCCACATAAATAAGGTTCTTCAGGTTTCTAATTCTGATAAATTATGTTGAATTAACCGGACAGAACTTGATAATTCGAATAAATGAGGTTAAATTATCCGAATGTTGGTGTTTTTTTTTTCGAATAATAGAGGTTAAATTGCACTCGTATTCGGATAATAAGGTTCCTCGGCTCTGTAATTCGGATAAATGAAGCCGGGTTATCCATACATAACAAAATGGTTCGAATACAGGAGACCGAATTATCTTCATATTCGTTGTTATTTTGGCTTTCCATGTTCGGATAAGCGATGATGATCTACCGTCATATCGATGCAATTTTTTCCTTAGGTTTCTAATTCGGATAAACGAGGTTAGATAACTCATATAAACCTCTGCTACGGATAATCGAGGTTAGATAACAAATTCGTCTAAACAAGGTTAGATATCTCATATGATCCCAATTCGGATAAACGATATTAAATAATTCATGTACCTCACAATTCGGATAAACAAGGTAAAATAACTCATATGTCCTCCTATTTCGGATAAACGAGATTAAATAACTAGCATAACCTCCCAATTCGGATAAACGAAATAAAACCTCACGTGCCTCCTAATTCAGATAAACGACATTAAACCACTACTATATCCGTACCAATAATGTTCCTACGGTCTCTAATTCGGATAACGAGGCTGGGGACCAGATCAGGACTACAACATTCCCTGAATCGATAAATGAATTTCCATGACATACTTGAGGAAATACCAGGCAGGCGTGTCCATGAGCCGCTGCTACCCTAAACGGACATGGCCTGTAGCCAAGACACAGAGGGAGAACTCCTTATGTTTTCTGAAACCTTTGGTCTGTAATACCTCGATCTCTAAAATGGTCTCAGATGTCGCTATGTTCTTTGGGGGGAGAATATATCTTTGTTTCTAATGTAATTCATGGGTTTCTAATGTAATTCATGGGTTTCTAATGTAATTCATGGGTTTCTAGTGTAATTCATGGGTTTCTAATGTAATTCATGGGTTTCTAGTGTAATTCATGGGTTTCTAATGTAATTCATGGGTTTATACTGTGATTCATGGATTTCTAATGTAATTCATGGATTTCTAATGTAATTCATGGGTTTCTAGTGTAATTCATGGGTTTATAATGTAATTCATGGGTTTCTAGTGTAATTCATGGGTTTCTAGTGTAATTCATGGGTTTCTAAAAATATCACTCGGGTCTCTAGGCTTTGATACGGGTTTTTAAAAGGGTGAGAATGTCTTTATCATGGTGTAAAATTTTCCAGAATATAAACTTTACTATCTAGCGCAATGCATAGTTCGGTTTTCTGAGATAGCACTTGGTTTTCTTACATATCAGGATGGTCTCTAATATGGAATGTGTAGGTTTCTGTAAATAACCTAAGGGTCTTTAGTTTTCTGAAGTAATATTCATTGGTCTAAGCTAACATAAGTCTAGAACATCATGGTTTCTGTTTTATGGGTTTCTAATAGTATATCTAAGTCTCTAGTGTGTATCTGGTTTCTAATAATCTTTCCCCTAACACAAATAAAGTTGACTCCCTACAAAATAACCAGGTCTCTAAAATTGACCAAAGTTCTTTAAAAACCACCTGGTTCTCTAAAATAAAACCCCACAAATTATACCCTCTGTTCTCTACATTATAACATAGCTTCCATAAATAATATAGAAGCCGTTTTTAATACACACACACAGTGGTTCCAGTTATTATTATTGTTGTTGTTGTTGTTATTGTTGTTGTTATTAACGTAGGGGAGGGTAAGGAAAGGGATGGAAGGGGAAGGGGGAGGAGAGGTAGGATGGGAGATGAAAAGAGAGAGGGAAGGAGAGATAGAGGAGGAGGAAGGAGGGAAGGTAAAGGGAGAGGGGAAGGTCATTTCAAGGAGGAAGAAAGGAAGGGAAAGGGGGAGGGAGGAAAGGAAAGAGGAGGGGATGGAGGGAAGGAGGAAGGAGAGAGAAGGGAGCGGAAGGACGTAATAAGAAGAAACGTAGGGAGGGAAGGATAGAAAGAGGAAGGGAGGGAACGACAACTCAAGATGAGAATCAAGGAGGAAGTAAAATGGGAGGGGAAGGAAGGAGGGAGGGAGGGGGGGGGGAGGCAGGAAAAGAGGGAGGCAGGGAGGAGTGAAGAGGATAGGGAACAGGAAGACAACTCAAGTAGGGAGGCAAAGAGGAGGGAAGGGAGAGAGGCGGAGGGAAGGAAGGAAAGAGAAGGGGAGGGAGGGAAAGATGAGGGGAGGGAGAGAGACGGAGAGAGGAGATGGAGGGAGGGAAGGAAGGAAAAAGGAGGAGTGAGTCTTACCTATATAATCAACCATATGTGCCCCCCCCCCCCGACACACACACACACACACACACACACACCATCACACCGGCTTCCTCTGGTATTGTAGTCTTGGGGTCGTAACATAATGGAACAGATGTGCTTGAGATGCTCTGTGGGTTGGAGGGAAAGGAGGAGGGAGGGAAAGGAGGAGGGAGGGAGAGAGGGAAAGAGGGAGAAAGGGAAAGAGGGAGAAAGGGAAAGAGGGAGAAAGGGAAAGAGGGTGAGAGGGAAAGAGGGAGAAAGGGAAAGAGGGAGAAAGGGAAAGAGGGTGAGAGGGAAAGAGGGAGAAAGGGAAAGAGGGAGAGAGGGAAAGAGGGAGAAAGGGAAAGAGGGTGAGAGGGAAAGAGGGATAGTGGAAGAGGAAACATGTAGGGATGGTGAGAGGGAAGAGAGGAAGAGGAATGGGGGGAGAGAGGGGAAGAGGAAAGATGGATGCATTCATTGTAAACATCTTCCTAATACGTATATCCTTAAATTACCTGTTTAGATAATTAATCTTTTTCAAACTTTTCTTATCATCGTCCGAGTGTGTGTGTGTGTGTGTGTGTGTGTGTGTGGTTAGGAAGAGTCGAAAGATTGACAATGTTAGTTGAGTTATCCCCCCCCCCCTTTAACAGTGCCAAGGTCAATGCCGAATATGTTGATCAATGACACCCTCCCCCACACCCCCTCTCCACCCACACACCCCCTCCCCCCCACACACCCTCCCCCACACACCCCCTCCCCCCACACACCCCCTCCCCCCACACACCCCCTCCCCCCACACACACCCTCCCCCCACACACATCCTCACCCCCCCCCACACACACCCCCTCCCCACCCACCCACCCCCTCCCCCACACACACCCCGACACCCTCCCCCCCACACACCCCCTCCCCCCACACACCCCCTCCCCCCACACACCCCCTCCCCCCACACACACACCCGCCCCCCACACACCCCCTCCCCCACACACACCCTCCCCCCACACACCCCCTCCCCCACACCCCCCCACCCCCCACACCCCCCCGCCCCCCCACACACCCTCCCCCACACACCCCCTCCCCCCACACACACCCTCCCCCCACACACCCCTCCCCCCACACACCACCCTCCCCCCACACATCCCCTCCCACCACACACCCCCTCCCCCCACACACCCCCCCCCCCCCACACACCCCCTCCTCCCACACACCCCCTCCCCCCACACACCCCCTCCCCCCACACACCCCCTCCCCCCACACACCCCCTCCCCCCACACACATCACCTCCCCCCACACACACCCCCTCCCCCCACACACCCCCTCCCCCCACACACACCCCCTCCCCCCACACACCCCCTCCCCCCACACACCCCCTCCCCCCACACACCCCCTCCCCCCACACACACCCTCCCCCCACACACACCCTCCCCCCCACACCCCCTTTCCCCCACACACCCCCTCCCACCCACACCCCCTTTCCCCCACACACCCTCCCCCCACACACCACCTCCCCCCACACACACACCCTCCCCCCACACACCCCTCCCCCACACACCCCATCCCCCACCCACCCCCTCCCCCCACACACCCCACCCCCCACACGCACACAAAAGGGATGATATTTTTTCTTATCATATCACTAAATCATGAATTATTTAGTCAGTATCTATGAATGATTTTGTACCTTATTATAGTATTATTTTTAGTTAATATTTTTCCTAATTATAATTGTAATTCTATGGATAATCAGTACATATACAATACAGGTAAATAAAGGGTGTGGATTATTATTATTATTATTATTATTATTATTATTATTATTATTTTTATTATTATTATATTATATTATTTTTATTTTTATTTTTATTATTATTATTATTATTATTATTATTTTTATTATTATTGTTATTATTATTATTTTAGTAGTAGTATTAACAGCAGCACTAGTTATAATCGGACAGTAATATTATTTATAATATATTCGTAGGTAAAATAAATGAAAACTTAATAAAAAATCAAAAAAATGGTAAAATTATGAACAAAATAATTAAAAAAAAATAGTAAAATAATGAAAGAAAATAAGTAAAATAATGAAGAAAGTCAAATATAGTAAACATAATTAAATAATGAATAAATGGGTAAAAATATGTCAAAAATAATGATACAAATCAAACAAATGAAAACAAAAGAAATAAGTAAAATATTAAAAAAGTATATAATACAAACAAAGATAAACAATTAATTGAAAAATACGTAAATGCAGGAACCACAAATAAACTAGATGAACAAATAAATAAATAATTACGTTAATGAAAAAATCGTAAATACTGACAAAAATAATGGAAATAGATAAACAGAGAGAAATAAATGATAAAAATAAACTGATTAAAATTACGTAAATAATGACAATAAAACAAAAACAACAGATAAATAAAGGTAGTTAAAACAGTAAATAGATAAATGAATAAATACGTAACTAATGAAACAAAAATAAAATAGAAACACTAATTAATACGTAAGAAAACTAGTGATTAGATAAACGAGTAGATATATAATTACATAACTAATGAAGAGAGAGAAAGAGCGACACAGAGAGAGACACTAAATAATAATAATAATAATAATAATAATAATAATAATAATAAAAATAAAACACACACAGACACACCTCTCCCTTCCACCTCTCCCTCTCTCCTCCCCTTCCACACACCTCTCCCTCCTCTTCCCCTTCCACACACCTCTCCCTCCCACCTCTCCCTCTCTCCTCCCCTTCCACACACCTCTCCCACCTCTTCCATATTAAAGTAGCCAACACGGATCTCCGTTGTGTAGAGAGTTAACCCTGTTATAAATAATTCATGGTTTTAGGGTAATATACGCCGCTGATCATGTGCTGTGCTGTGCTGTGCTGTGCTGTGCGTCGAGAGAGGGAGGGAGAGATGGAGAGAGGGGGATGAGAAGGGTGAAAGAGACGAACGGAGGAATGAAGAGAGAAATAAAGGGAGGAGAGAGAGGAAAGGAAGGAGGAAGAGATGAAGAGAGAAATAGAGGGAGGAAAGAGAGGAGAGATAGTCGGAAAGGAATGAGGGAGGGATGGAATAAGGAGGGAGGAAGGGTAGGTTGGAGGGAAGTGAGGAGGAGCTTGCCCCAAGTCATAGGTTGATGAGGAGGAGAGAGAGAGAGAGAGAGAAAGAGAGAGAGAGAGAGAGAGAGAGAGAGAGAGAGAGAGAGATATTTCCAGCAACTAGTAATTACACTCACGAAGTTAACTTGTTCCAGTATCATTAACTAACAATTCTGAGAGTACCAGTTGAAATGTTAATATCGTACAGTTACATTCCGGAATTGGCCAATTTAGTAGTTTGTTGTCCATTCATTGCTTTAAATGACCTGATGATAGGGTAGTTGGGTAGTTTGATGTCCAGATAATCACCTCATTGTACTTAATCTACCAATTGGGTTGTTAAATAGTTTTAAATGGACTTAATTGGTTGTTAGATTGTAATGTTGTGATTCATTGACCAATCGGGTAATTTATGCGAATCTAATACGTAATTTATTAGAAAAAAACATACTACAAAATAAGAGGTATTTACTACATAATGGACAAACAATACAAAATAACTGAACCCGGAATGTAACCTGAATAGCCGTACTGTATCTGTGCGTTAGGTTAAGTTAGGATAGGTTAGGTTAGGTTAGGTTAGGTCAGTTTAAGTGTAAGTTACGATTACATAATTCTCTTTATTCCTCTCTCTTTCTCTCTCTCTCTCTCTCTCTCTCTCTCTCACACAAATACACCACCCATTTGATCACATCTGTAGCCATGGCAACACACATATAGGCCTAGGAAAAATTATGTTACCAAACCTTATCATTGATTATTGATCCCCATTGGTGGAAAATCTATCTCATTACAGCCAATCACATCACTGGGATTGTGCGACTTAGTCCCCAGGTGATTGGCTATTAAGTGATAAATAGAAACACTAGCTTACTTTACCCTTGGCATAAATACATTTACTTAATAGTGTATAGTGGTGTATTGATATTTTTCTTTTGTAATACAGTAAATGTAGTGTGGTGATTCAGTCCTCAATGGCGATATTGATAATTATTAAAAACAGAAATAATAATAATAATAATAATAATAAATAATAATAATAATAATAATAATAATAATAATAAATAATAATAAAAAAAAACTACACAAACAAATTCGTCAAAGAAAAGTTAATAAATTAGAAGACAATAATGAAAACAACAGTAAAGAAAGATCTGAGAGGCAGGTCCCGATAACAAAAGAGTAAAATAATAAAGACAAAATTCAAACACGAAGAAAATCGTTCATAAAATAATAAAGAAAACAAAGTCAATACGAAGACAACCCAAAACAATAATGGGAGAATAAAGACACGAAGACAACTTATTGAAGAGAGACAAAGACAAGCCTTATTTAATACGATACAAATATAGAAGACAACTTGAAGTAAATACAAAAAAAAAAAACAATATGAAGAATATTAAAGCAACACGCACGCACACAGACAACCCCTGAAGAAAACTAATCAAGGTAAGATACTTTTCAGACTAAGAGTTCCCCAATGCCCCCTCCCCACTAACTCCCCACTATCCATAATTACCCCTCCCTCCTATCTCACTCAACCCCCACATCATCCCCAGTCCCTTCCACAATTACCCCTTCCATCAATACCTCCCTTTACCATCACCCCTCCATCGCACCCCCTCAACCCCCCAGGAGGATGCTACTGCCAGTAGCCACATCTATAGAGACTGTGGCGGTTCATATTTTTCCTCATTTTTAAAGCTTGTCTTAGACCACAAAGGGCAGGGTTGTCCCCCCCGGCAAGGGACTACAAGGGGTAGTGTTGACCCACTGTCAGGGGCTGGCCCTATAACCCCTCGTTGTTTATCTAGGGCAGCCAAAAACAGTGATGATATGAAACTCTCTGTTCGATTATTTTTTTGTAGTTTTCTTTTCCCTAAATATCCAGAGTTTGGCCACATAATATCACTCGGTCTGTAACGATGCAAAAATTATATTTCCTAAAGATTTATCTTAATTTTATCACAACTCAGAAATAATTACGGAAAAATGTCATTAACGCACAATTTTTTCCCCTCTCAGCCGCGTGATATCGTGCGCGATAGACCGTAACGATAGTAAACGGGAGGGGAGGGGAGGGGGGGAAGGGGGAGGGGGGATGCAGGCGATCGCTTTTAAAGAGCGAGATAGAATGTAAACACAAGGGCCATATGTGTGTGTTCAAGGGATATAAACCCGTCTGAGTCAGTACCTCCCGCGCTGAGAAATAGCAGTGTTTGGTCAGACCATACTTGTCAGAGGATCATACTCAGCGTAAACACTTGGTCATGGGGAGGAACCTTCTGCCAGGGGTACCTTTGAAAGATGATGGACTTAGTTATCTTATTTTTCGGAACACACACACACACACACACACACACACACACACACACACACACACACACACACAATTATATCTATAAACGAAAAAAAAAAACACCCTATGCCAACCATACCGCGGCAAAAGGTGGATCAAACAGAACTGTTGTATAGTGGTTCATACAGTGTAAACATGAGCGGCTTCAAGTACTGGTGAGGGGAACGCTGTGAAGTAAAGGTATGTACTGGTGTCTTAAATATGAACCAACCAAACTGTGACCCTTGAGTTATTTACAGCGAATTGAAGGTTGAACTAGTTATTATACAGTGTAGTGCACGTTATGTGAGTATACTTAGAGAGGGGAAGCAGTGAATAATGCAAACTATGTTAACCACCAATTATGTAAACCTGAAACTATGTAAATCTCCAATAATGTAAATCCCCTTGTAAACCTCCAATTATTTAAACCTGCAATTATGTAAACTTCCAATTATGTAAACCACAAACTATGTAAACCACAAACTATGTAAACCACAAACTATGTAAACCACCGACTATGTAAACCACCATACAGGTATGTAAACTTCAATTTAACAGATATTTCCGATTGTAAACTTGACATAGAACTAAGGTTTGACACTGTATAAGGTGAGAATAATCAGAGTAAGATAATAACAGGGGAAATACAATAAAACACAATATTTACATCTCTTATCACACAGGTAAAACCAAATTGAAAGGTAAGACAGGAAATACCCAATTGAAAGGTAGTAATTGGGGGTAAAACAGGTTAGGATTAAATTGTGTATATATAAATATCAGGTAACATCAGGTAACATCAGGTAACATCAGGTAACTTCAGGTGACCATTGATATAAGATTGAAAGACGTCGATTCATATATTATAAAAAAAGATGAATATAGCAGCTGTTGTCCCATTGAGAATTTTGACTGAAAACTGACATTAAGGAACCAGGTATGAAAGGGGTCAATATCAGCTGCTCTCGGTCTCAGGACTAAAAAAAAAAACATCCCGATTGATATCTTGCCAATGTATAAACGTATCACTATTGTATATGATCTTGATGGAGGACTTACGGACACACATACACTAAGGACCTGTATAATAGCGTATAATTGATAGTATACACGGGTATCATTCGAGGATGATGTGTATATCTACCTAAAAAAGAGAGAGAAAGTGAGAGAGTGAGAGAGAGAGAGAGAAAGTTACATTAGCCATTGACATATTTTGAGTTAGGAGAGATGGATCTTGCTGATGTCTACCGGCTGGGGGTAATTACTGAGAGAAGGTTCCTACTCCAGGTAAGTAATGAAAAGAGAGAGAGAGAGAGAGAGAGAGAGAGAGAGAGAGAGAGAGAGAGAGAGAGAGAGGTGTATGAGGATTGATGTTTCTGGAACCTGGATTTAACGATCATTGATTTCCAGTTTTCAATGAAGGTGCAAAGACTACGAGAAATAAAGATGATCTACTAATTAACTCATTAATTTACTTACACTATTAAATAAAAGAAGGTTATACTTTTTGTTTTGATATGATTGACGGGGTTGGAAGGATAACAACATCAGGGGTGGGTGGGGAGAGGGGGGGGGGGTTAACTCCGGGTTGTGTTGAAGCGAGAGTTGGAGATAGTCTCTGGTTTATCGATTATATCCGGCTCTGGCTCGGGCGTCATCAAATATTAACGTCATCCCATGGAAAGTGACGGTGTTGCCATGAACCACCAGGAAACAGGAGAGTATTGTTTGGCAAATACACATTGACACTAACCGTAGAACCTAGATGATTGAACTGTATAGGGTGTAGAAGTGATGTAGTAGTACATAGCTTCACCATCAGAGGGAGGCGAAGAAGAAGGAGGGGGAGGAGGAAGGGGAGATGTACAGGAAGTGGAACCTAGTACAGTATACAGGAAGGCTTCGGTGTGTATCCTATAGCACAGCACTCTTATAAACACAGCATTAACACATATCATGAAGGAACTATAGCACAGCACTCTTATAAACACAGCATTAACACATATCATGAAGGAACTATAGCACAGCACTCTTATAAACACAGCATTAACACATATCATGAAGGAACTATAGCACAGCACTCTTATAAACACAGCATTAACACATATCATGAAGGCGCTATAGCACAGCACTCTTATAAACACAGCATTAACACATATCATGAAGGCACTATAGCACAGCACTCTTATAAACACAGCGTTAAGGCAGCATTGCCAAAACAGATAGTGTGTCCATGAACAGCAGGAGCCAGGCAAGACCATTATCACCTTGGCCTTGAAGGCACAGCAGCAACAAAAACAGCAGCTGTTCTCTGTCTTTATACATTACAGTCAGTGTGATGCTCCCCCCCCCCCCAAGCCCTCCTCAGACCCTATCCCTAGCCCTAGTCATACACCCTATATATACAGGAACCGCCCAAGCCATACACCCTATACATACAGGGCCCGCCCTAGTCATACACCCTATACATACAGGACCCGCCCTAGTCATACACCCTATACATACAGGACCCGCCCTAGTCATACACCCTATACATATAAGACCCGCCCTAGTCATACACCCTATACATACAGGACCCGCCCTAGTCATACACCCTATACATACAGGGCCCGCCCTAGTCATACACCCTATACATATAAGACCCGCCCTAGTCATACACCCTATACATACAGGGCCCGCCCTAGTCATACACCCTATACATACAGGGCCCGCCCTAGTCATACACCCTATACATATAAGACCCGCCCTAGTCATACACCCTATACATACAGGACCCGCCCTAGTCATACACCCTATACATATAAGACCCGCCCTAGTCATACACCCTAAACATACATGACCCGCCCCTAATCATACACTCATTCTACCAGGTCAAAATGAGGGTAAGAGGAGAGGGTAGAGTGTGTGTGTGTGAGAGAGAGAGAGAAAGAGAGAGAGAGAAAAAAAAAGAGAGAGAAAAAAAGAGAGAGAGAGAGAGAGAGAGAGAAAGAGAGAGAGAGAGAGAGAGTGAGAGAGAGAGGTGTATTTGGATTACATTATACTGACAGACAAAGACTCTCTCTCTCTCTCTCTCTCTCTCTCTCTCTCTCTCTCTCTCGTTACAGTGTTACGTGTGACTGTGACTGTTATTGTCCCCTTCCTCCACAGCTGTCAGGTTCAGGGATCACTGTTGATGTTGTCGTTGCTCTGTGTTGAGACTTTCAGTTCAGGTAAAGCAGCTGTTGATGGTGCCAGGGTGTCTCTCTCTCTCTCTCTCTCTCTCTCACCATTGTATCATCCAAGTCTTTATTCCTCTTCCCGCTGTAGGATTCAAGGTGTAGGAGTCAAGGTGTAGGACTCGGGGTATAGGATTCAAGGTGTAGGATTCGAGGTATAGGACTCAGGGTATAGGACTCAGGGTATAGGGCTCAGGGTGTAGGACTCAGGGTATAGGACTCAGGGTATAGGACTCAGGGTATAAAGACCAGAGGCAGCTGGAGTATGTAACATTACCCTCTAAGAAGGAGGAGTATGTTCCTCAGGCAGGCAACAGCTGCTCTGGTCAAAGGGCCTTAAGTCTGTCTCTCAATAAGTAGGTGTTTGAGGCGCCGTCGTCAGGCATCCAGTTGAAGCCCTGAGAATAACCTAACCTAACCTCGCCTAACCTAATGAAACCTAACCTAACCTAACCACACCAAGCAGGAGGTGGAGAGCGAGGAAGGCGTCCGTTCGTTTTCAGTGCTTTCAAGAACGACCAATCCCTCTTAGGCAGGCGGCGGCGAATGGGGCGGTTGGGAGGGCAAGTAGCAAGCCTTGTGCCTTCTCTTATAAGCTTTTTACGGAGCCTTTATCAGTTTCTTTGGCCGCTAATACACGTATTGGACGCTTGCCCCCACCTGCCCCCTTTACCTCACAGCTGCCAACGGAAAGAGTTTTTTTTTTTTTACTCTTATTTCCAACAATTCCAAATCCTAATAGAAGTATGATATCAGTAAGGCCTCATGTTTCGCTATAATGCCTCCACACAAAGAGTAAGCTGGAGGGAGTATCGCGGGCAAGTGTCTGTGTGAATGTAGGGTATCTGGCCCTATGGGGATGTTGGTAAGACTGGTTTCTCTCTATACATAAAGGGAAAAAATATAAGTAATCTCTGGGCAGGTGCCGAGTGTGGTGGACCCCTGTAGCGGCCACGGCTCTGCTCCTGAAGGCCTCGAAAGGAAGGGGGGCGAGGGGGGGGGGGGGGATATAAGACATTATACAACCACCTTATTTTAGACTTCAGGGAAAACCTCTTATTGTGAAGTTTAAGTGAGACACAACACCACCTTCTGTTGCTACTCCGACAGTTTTTACCACATTGAAAGAACTTATTATATACCTTTACTTTAACCGAGACACAACAAGTCTTCATCTGGTTCCTAATAAGACTTATATGATTGGTCAACAAAATCTTTATAACAGAAAACAGAAAAAAAAGTCTTATCGTCTCTTACAAGATGCGATACGACAAAGCTGCCTGTATATATTTCCCTTCCTATATTCACTAAACTGGTCTTTCCAACTTCAAAAATCTTATTCTAATATTCCGGAAGAACTTCTCGTGTGGCGTACAACAAGGGGTTCAGCTGGTCCTTATTAAAATTTCACCAAACTGGTCTTTCAACCTTTATACAATGTGGAGAGATATAAAAAAAAAACGCGTTGAAATCACAATGAAACTCAAACCGAACTATGAGTCCTTTAAACCGGACTATGGGTCGTGTTAAACCGGACTATGGGTGGTGTTAAACCAGATTATATATCATGTTAAACCAGGCTATAGGTAGTATTAAACCAGGCTATGAGTAGTGTAAAACCTGACTATGAGGGGTTAAACCATTTCCTGTGAGTCACGTTAAACCAAACAATTACGGGGTCGAGTTAAAACTAGATCATGAATCTCTGGTCGTACATTTCCTCTCTCTCTCTCTCTCTCTCTCTCGCCCACTTCGCCCCCAGTGTGAAAATAAATTCGGCTGTCTTTGCTGGATCAGTAACCTCTTGTCCATTGTAGCCGACAGTTCCTTAACAATCCTCCAGGGTGGCGGTCTTAACCCCCTCCTTCACCCCGCCACCTCATTCCCAACCTTCGGTCACCAACACCCAGAGTCTTTCCTGCCGTACACCGTGACGTGGTGGCTTAAGGCTGGGTTAGTGGCATGTGCCGGGGGTTTTCCAGTAGGGCAGCTGGTGGCGTGGGGGCCCAGAGAGAGGATAAAGTGTGATATGAGTGTTGACAGTATAAAAAGATTTCTAATGCGAGTTGAGGGAGGCTTGGCTTGCCTTGGCTTGCCTTGGCTTGCCTTAGCTGGTTGGTCGGTTGGTTGGTTGGTCCTCCCTCCTCCTTTCTCCTTCCCTCCTTCTCTCTCCCTCCTACTCGTCCTCTTCCTTATTCTCCCCAAAACCAACCAACCCCTCCCCCTACTCCTCTTCTTCCCCTCGAATCCTTCCCTTCTCCCTCCCCCTCAACCGCTACCTTCAGTCCTGAGGTCTACCATCTTTTAGTTGTCCGTATTCTGGAAAATGAAATGACAGACAGACAGACAGGCAGACAGATAAAAACAACAACAAATCTTTCTTTCTAAGGGGTTTTGGGGGGTTCAGAATATATTAGAGTTCTGAACACATATACGACAACGAGAGGTTCTGAGGTTCGGTGTTATGAAGTTCTTAATGTATGGAGATCCAAGAGGTGGGAAGGAAGGGGTTCTGGGGTATAGGTTCTTAGAATTATGGGGGACTATGAGAGGTTCTGGGGGTTCTAAGGGGTGAATGTATGGTTCTGAGGGGGTTCTAAGGGGTGAACGTATGGTCCTGGGGGGTTCTAAGGCTCGTTCGGTTCAAGCGTCTGGGGACCGTGAAAGGATATAATTGTGGGAAATGACCGACTTCAGGCCTGGATCTCTTGTGCCTATGTGTATAATAATAATAATAATAATAATAATAATAATAATAATAATAATAATAATAATAACACGAACAACAACAACAACAACAACAACAACAACAACAATAATAATAATAATAATAATAATAATAATAATAATAATAATAATAATAATAATAATAATAAAAGATTTAAGAGAGAGAGAGATGGTCGGCAGGCCATCAAAACACACAGTACAGTTATCCCCATCTCGTTTAATTACCCACAACACCAGTTACCGAGTCTAATTACATCAACCAATACACGGCCTGGTAATTAACCTGACCCAGCCTTCTGATTGAGTAATTAAAACCTGTTAAGGAGGTTTTAAGTGGCTCCTAATAACATCCTGGGGTTAGGTTAGGTTACGTGGTGATCCAAGCCAAGAGGCCTTAGTTCCACAGGTTCGTACGATGATTGGTCCTACCTCGTAAGTGAACGTGTCAGAATGGACCGAACTTATTGATTTAAGCTGAATCACTAAAATAATGCCTAAAATTGGCGTCAAAGATATACTGAGACAACCCTAATCACTTATGATCTTTTGACACACAGGTAACAAACGTTCAGGTAGGTAATATTATCCAGGTAAATCTCTCATACTACCACTACTACTACTACTACTACTACTACTACTACTACTATTAATAATAATAATAATAAAAAAATAATAATAATAACGCTAACAACAAAAACAAAAACAAAAAACAAAAAACAATAATAATAATAATAATAATAATAATAATAATAATAATAATAATAATAATAATAATAATAATAATAATCTTCCTCTCTACTGCATCTATTACAATCATTATCTATCTATCTACCTTTCTTCCTACCTGTCTAATACGATCTATCAGCTGTTGCATCTATATATCTACCTGTCTATTACGATCTATCAGCTTCTCTATCTATCTTGCTATCTGTCTACGCGGTGCCGCCTGTTCACCTATCACTGTTGACGTTCGTGGATCGTTGGTGATTGTTGCATGGAATCCGGGGATGAAGTCATTGTGTTTTTGCGAACGATAACACCTGGAGGGTATTGTGGCCTCCTGAGCCCGGTCTCTCACTGTCTCTCACTGTCTCTTTGTCTCGTCTGTCTGACTGTCTGTCTCTCTGACTGTTTATTCATCGTATGCCTCTTTCTCTCACACTTTCTCTCTGTCTGTGTGTGTGTGTGTGTGTGTGTCTGTCACTTTCTTTATCTCTTTCTCTCTCTGTCACACTTTCTTTATCTCTCTCTCTCTTTCACATTTTCTCTCTCTATCACCCTCTTTCTTTCTCTCACACATTCTTTCTTTCTCGCATTCTCTCTCACACACTATCTCTCTATCTCACACACAAACACACACTCTCTCTCTATCTGTTCGTCTATGACACGGGTGAAGACTTAATAGAAGAAAAAAAAGAATGATAATGTCTTTATGTCTCAGAACGACGTGTGTGTGTGTGTGTGTGTGTGTGTGTGTAACATTTTTATGACTCGCGTTGACAAAGGGGGAAAAATTGACCTTGAACAGATTTGAGATATAAAATTGATCTTCACAGACCAGCTGACATAATGTCCCTCCACCACAACCTACCTCGTGTCTGTGTGTGTGTCTGTGTGTGTGTGTAATGGCGATGATTTACGAGGGGGGGGTTAGTTTAACAACTTTATTAGCAATTTGCCTTTCACTGTTCACTGCCACACAGGACAGAGGTTCATATACAAAAGGGGATAGTAGTATAGGTCATATTCATTAGTGTTATATTATATTGGAGGACAAATCAGTGTGGACTATGAAATTTAGGATAGACTACAAGAATGCCCTCAAGGACTCCTGACTCAATGTAGTAATTACATAGGTCATGATACAATAAACCAGGTGGCCTGAAGTCTGTCTGTCTGTCTGTCTGTCTCTCTGCTATGTCCTCATAATGTTTGATAGACAACGAGCCCGGCACTGCACTTGCTCGTGTTTCAGTTCTCAACTGAAAAGTTAGGAGTTGTGTTCAAGGGAAAGCTGGAATAAGGGGTAGTGCTCAATGGACAGCTGGTACTGGGGAGTCTTCTCGCTTACACACACACACACACACAACCAGCGGGTCTCTCTCTCACACCTCCAGATTTCGCTTTGTCCTTAAGTGTTGACGAGAGGAGGGGAAGAAAGAAGGGGGGTGGGGAGGCAGGAAGAGAAAGAGAGAGAGAGAGCGAACGAGAAAGACTGAATGATTGAAGGAAAGAGGGGAGAAGGTGAGAGGAGAAGAAGTGAGAGAGGATAAGGGAAGACGAAGGATGGAGGTAAGGAGGTATGAAGGGGGGCAAGAGTGGTAGGAAGGATAAGGAGGAAGAGGAAAGACAATGGAGAAAGATGGAAGGAAGGAAGGAAGGAAAGAAAGGGGTTGAGAAGAAGAGGAATGGAGAAAGGGAGTGGAGAGGGGAAGTGGGGAAGGGGCTGGTGGGGAGGGAGGGGTGATGGGGAGGGAGGGGTGATGGGGAGGGGGAAGGTGGGACTGGGGGTGGGGGAGGGGAAAGGTGGGACTGGGGGTGGGGAAGGGGAAAGGGGAGGGGAGAGGGGGAAGGTGGGATTGGGAGGGCGGTGGAGGTGGGGAGAGGGGTGGGGGAAGGGAGAGGGGGAAGGGGTAGAGGGGGGGGGAGGAGAGAGGATACAAGCCGGTGGGAAGGTCTGCTACTGCCAATCACAGTCTGGGACAATGACCAGTGAAATGAGAGAGAGAGAGAGAGAGAGAGAGAGAGAGAGAGAGAGAGAGAGAGAGAGAGGTAAATAATATGGAAAGTTACATACATACATACATACATACATACATGCATACATACATACATACATACATACATGCATACATACGCACACACACCATACACACACACACATACTTGTTACCATTCCCATACCTGATACCATTCCCATACCTGATACCATTACCATACCTGACACCATTACCATACCTGACACCATTACCAGACCCGATACCATTACCATATCATACCAGACAGACGGTACAGACAGAGAGAGAAAGAGGGGGAGAAAGAGGAATGAGAGAGAGGAAAGAGGGGAGAAAGAGTAGAAGGGGAGAGGTGAAAATTGCATAATTATTCTCCCCTATTTGTCTCACATTTTCTTAAGAAGGAAAAAGTAACCATTATATTACAGCCACCTTCCTTCCCTCCCTCCTCCTCCTTCCTCCCTCTCCTCCTTCCTCATTCCTTCCCTCTCCTCTCCCCCCTTCCTCACTCCCCCATTCCCCTTCCATTGATACGCCCTGACTGCACCGTCCCCATTCCCCTTCCTTACCTCTTGCCAACTCTTTTCCCCTCAAACCCCTGATTAACCCACTCCTCTCCCTCATTCCCCCTTTCCCTCCCCCATGCCTATCCTCTCTCCTCGCTCCCTTCCCCTCTCCCCACCTACCTACCCCTTAGTGCTAGGTAGTCCCCCTTCCCTTCCTCTCCCCTTTCCCCACCCATTACCCTTACCCCCCCCCCTTTTGATACCTTTTGTTGTTATGGGAAAAATAGAAGACTTAAATAGGGAAAAGGTTAGGTTAGGATAGGTTAGGTTAGGATAGGTTAGGTTAGGTTAGGATGGTTAGGTTAGGTTAGGATAGGTTAGGTTAGGTTAGGTTAGGATAGGTTAGGTTAGATTAAGTAAGGTTAGGTTAGATTAAGTTAGGTTAGCATTAGGGTGTTTAATCATCTGGTGAAATAAGCTAGGGTGCCTAATCTTCAGGTGACCCCGATGATATTCAGAACAGGTGTGACGTAAATATTGATTTCTTTCATCAGCTGTCAGGGTTAACAAGCTATGTTCACTCAGTCATGTTTTCTGACGACACACAACGTTTAAAACATTTAGTATAATTTTTACTTAAACGAGGATAAAGATATCAGACAATTTACAACCTCTCTTGAGACACTTGAGTTACCTATTGCTGGTACGCCCCTCATAATTTTCAGGAGAGAGTGAAGAAAATATAATTTGCATTTCCAATAATTTTACGAAACTAAGATGAATTGTTGTACCTGTATAGTGTTAATTAACAATACCTTATTATGTGATTATTTTTATGGTAATTTGGGAGTATTTGGAGAGTATTTATATTGATTATATAAGGATTATCACTCTCTGGCAACACAGTATGACTCCCAGAGGCCAATAAATCCTGGAAAAAAAGATGGATCGTCTGGACAGTCTGATTTGCGATTCAGTGACAGACTAAAACACCGTCAATTGTTTTGGGGATCTGTTGTTTTACATTGAAATGAATCGCAAATGCTACACTATTCCCTTCCTTCCTTCAGAGACAGAACAGGACCCCGAATACTCAATAAATTCATAGATTAAATATTCTCCCCCATACCTGGATATGTGAGAACGTGTCGACACCTGGCTGACTCGGGCTCAAAACCTCATAAATCGGATATATGAGAATGTACGTATATGGCTCATTGATCAAGATGGTAGACATCTGACAACATGAATAAAACAATAAAATTCTTAAACGTAAACATATACAATAACTCTTGAACACTGAGAAGAAAATCAAATAACATTAAGGTGTTTGATAGTTTGGACACGATGAAGTTTTAAGCGATTTGTCAAGAGAGAGAAAAAAGTGTGTTATTAATTACAGAAGATACGTGATGGAGAAATATATACATTAGTGACCGGATCACCACCTTCACACCCCTGTAGGCGAGGTTAGGTTAGGTTAGCTTAATTTAATTTGGTTAGGTTTCAACATGTACTTGAATAATGATAAAAAAAAAAGTTTATCAGTGTTGTTCTTGGTACTCCACTACACACACACACACACACACACACGACTGAAGATATGGCGTGCTGTTTTCTGATAACCTTTTGTGTAATCGACCTACAATTGGTCACGGTACATAAATGAACACTTCCTTTACCCACCTGAGGTTTCCCTTTGATATTTCACCGAGTCTTGTTTCTGAGTGTTGTGAACTGAGTGTTGTGATCTGAGTGTTGTGATCTGAGTGGTGTGATCTGAGTGTTGTGATCTGAGTGTTGTGATCTGAGTGTTGTGATCGGAGTGTTGTGATCGGAGTGTTGTGATCGGAGTGGTGTGATCTGAGTGTTGTGATCTGAGTGTTGTGATCGGAGTAGGTTAGGTTAGGTTAGCTGAGGTTAGCTGAGGTAAAGGTAGACGAGGTATTTCCAGTTGAAGTCAAATTAGAGGGGGTGAGCAGTGAGGGTGTGGTGAAGGAAGGTATGTGAAGGAAGGAAGGTCAAGGAAGGAAGAAGATCTAGATTAAAATAAATACAAATCCCTTTCCTTCTATTCCATCCTCCCTTACTTCCCTCCTGTTTTACCTTTTCTCTCCTACCCCCCCCCCCCCAATCTCTCTCGCTCTCTCTCTATCTCTGTTTTTCTCCCCCCCTCTCTCTGTTTTCCTCCCCTCCCCCCTCTCTCTGTTTTCCTCCCCCTCTCCCCCCTCTATCTCTGTTTATCTCTCCCTCTCTCTCTTGTTTTCCTCCCCTCTCCTCCCTCTATCTCTGTTTTTCTCCCCCTCTCTCTCTTGTTTTCCTCCCCTCTCCCCCCCCTCTCTCTCTGTTTTTCTCTCCCTCTCTCATCACAGAGCCAAAGGAGGGGTAGGTAGGTAGGTAGGTAGGTAGGTAGGTAGTGTTAGGGGAGCCTGCTGGTGCTGGTGGTGGTGACGAAGAGTGTGAGTGCAGGTGTCACTTAGCTCGCAGACAATAGCCCTGGGGAACGCCGCCACACACACACACACACAGAGCCTTACCGGATCATGTTCTTTGATTCCTGGTGTGTGTGTAAGAGAGAGAGAGAGAGAGAGAGAGAGAGAGAGAGAGAGAGAGAGAGAGAGAGAACATGGCTTAACCCACAAGAATCTGTTTACAATCTGATCGTCCGAATTTACGTGAGAAAGTGAGATGTGTCGCACGGAAGGAAGGAGAGGAGGTAAGGGGAGGGGGGGGGGGGTGGAGGGCATAGGAGGAGGGTTAGATGAGAGGGGGGGGTGGTTAAAGGGTGGGGGGGGGGAGGGAAGGTGGGGCTACTGGTATGCAAAAGGTAAGGAACAATAGTAGTGCGGTGGGAAAGTGGAGGCTGTCTGGCCCAGAGGAAGGTCGGTCTCTCGTTCGAATCCTTTCTCCCCCGGTCTGTGTCTGTCTGTCTGTCTGTCTGTCTGTCTCTCTGCCTGCCCCTACCTCTCCTCCTCCTCCTCATATGTGACTATGATTGTGCTGTCTGTCTGTCTGGCTTGCTTTCTCCCTCTCGGATTGTTTACATGTGTACTCTCTCTCTCTCTCTCTCTCTCTCTCTCTCTCTCTCTCTCTCTCTCCGCCATTTATTTACCTCCAATATTCTCATGAACCTTCAACACCTCCCTCACCGTTCTTCTCTACCTCCTTCCCTCTCTCTTTCTCTCTCTTCACAATCCTTCACCACCATCAATACTATCCATTACCACTTCCCTCTCTCATTCCCTTCCTCACCATCTATCACCATCTCCTTCCCTCTCACCATCCATCACCACCATCATTACTATCCATCACCATCTCCCTCCCTCTCACTACCCATCACCACCTCCCTCCTTCTCACCATCTATCACTACCCCCCCCCCCCTCTCACCACACACGTACTTGGAGTTGCTCATAGCTCACAATTTTTGAGTCATTATGGAGGATATAGACGGCCTCGGCTCCCCCCCATCTTCTCGTTACTCCTTCAACGACACCTAATTTACATATCAATTGTGTCACAAGAAATCTCATACGTAATAGTAAATAGCTCTCTCTCTCTCTCTCTCTCTCTCTCTCTCTCTCTCTCTCTCTCTCTCTCTCTCTCCACAGTCACCTAGAACAACCTGCAGCCACCTGGAAACTAAAGTACCTATTTGGAGGCACCTAAAGCCACCCAGAAAACACTTGGAGTCTCTTGGATCCACCTAGAGCCACCTGGATCAACCAAGAAGCCACCTGGAAGCACTTGGAGCCTCTTGGAGCCAACTATAAGCCACCTGGAGCCACCAATAAATCCTTTGTAGCTACTAGGGGCCACTTGAAGCCATTTGGAGTCATCTGCAGCCACCTATAAGCCACCTTGAAGGTACCTTGAGCCACGTGAAGCCATTTGGAGGCGATGTGCAGCCACCTTAAGCCACAGGGAGTTACTTGGGGTCACCTAAAAGACACCTGATGCCACGTGGAGCCACTTGAAGCCACCTTGAACCACCTAGAAGTCACCTTGAGCCACCTGAAGCCATTTGGAGTCACTTTGGACCACCTGAAGCCACCTGGAGCCACCTGGGAGCACCTGGGACCACCTGAAGCCACCTGGGACCACCTGGAGCTCATATCACTTACAGGATCCCATCATTCATAAGGTTCCATTACTCATTGGGTTCTTGCATTGCCTTCCCGCCCCCCCCCCCCCTCTCACTTTCTCTCTCTCTCTCTCCCTCTATATATGTGTGTGTGTGTGTCCCCTTCTTCTCTTCCTCTTTACTCATACTATCTCCTTTTTTATCCTCGTATCAACACCGTTCGTCCATCCTTCACTCTCCTCGACATTCTTTGGCTACTTGGTATAATTAATCTTCTTCGCAGTGTAAGGTTGGGGAGTACGAACCCCTATGTGCTTTTGAGTTGCATTTTGGGTGATTTTTTTTTTTCTCATCTTGAAGGGACTTTCACGATTCATCTTCATCTTTCATTCTCCTCCGTGTGCCTGTCTGTCTCTTTTGTCGGTGTGAATGTCTCTTCTCGTCTCTCTCTCTCTCTCTCTCTCTCTCTCTCTCTCTCACCATCTACACTATCCTTTAAATTCCATTCCAATTTAATTCCTGCATCTAAAAACTCTTTCTCTTCCATAGGACCAACCCGTTCCCATTCCCGGATCCCATTCCCAACTCTAAATCTTCTCACCCACTCCAGATTCCCATTCCCGTTCTGCTTTATACTTCAGTTTCTGTAGACGTGACTCAGCTGTAATGTGTGTGTGTATGTGTGTGTGTGTGTGTGTGTGTGTGTGTGTGTGTGTGTGTGTGTGTGTATGTGTGTGTGTGTGTGTGTGTGTGTGTGTGTGTGTATGTGTGTGTGTGTGTGTGTGTGTGTGTGTGTGTGTGTGTATGTGTGTGTGTGTGTGTGTGTGTGTGTGTGTGTGTGCAACAGGTATTATTATATAAAAAAAAATCCTAATTCACCTTACACTAATTCCCATTCCAAATCCATCTAAGATTCCTACAGTACATAATGAGAGGATTCCCAGTAAAGGTGCATAATACCTGTTCCATATGTTCATTCCCATCTAATATTCCTCTCCTATACTCTTCAGACTTGCATTCCTACTTCAAACTCCGAATTCCCATTCCAGATTTTCCGTTCCATCCCAGTTATTCGACCACTCCACTAAAGGAGCTCAGTGGGAATCGCATTCCAGCCTCTCGATAAGCCGACTAACACACGCATAATTGGGAATCTCTGGAATCCTGATCTTTTTAGGATCTGCGAGACGCTAGCGGGAATGAGAATAGGAATTTGACTAGGCTGAGAGGAGGAGGGTAGGGAGGGAGGAAGGAAGGGAGGGGGGGTTTGGAGAGGAGGAGAAGGACGAAGTTTGCGAGAGAGAGAGAGAGAGAGAGAGAGAGAGAGAGAGAGAGAGAGAGAGAGAGAGAGAGAGAGAGAGAGAGTTAGTTACGTTCTTTATTTATCTATTTATTCATTCAGTCATTCGTCCATTTATCTTTCCTTTGTATTATTCATTTCTTAACTAATTAATTCACATCTCTCCTCATTCACCTGTTTTGTTTATTTGCTTGTTTGTTTATTTGGTTGTTTGTTTATTTGTTGTTTAGTCATTTATCGTCTTCCCAATTTTTATTTCCTTATTTGTTTATTCATAAATTTAATAGTATACTTTTATTTCAGTTGATTATAAACTATTATAATATAAAGACTATATAAATTATACCTTATAGTGTATGCGGTATATATAGATGTATATAAAGGCATGAATATACAGATAAATACATAGGATGTGTATGATATGCATTGAATGTATACATGGCTTAAGAGTATATGATACATACGGCATATATTAACTAAAGTATATTTAATTAATATAAAAAATTAATGCTGAAAATTAGGATAATATATATGGTAATTTGTTTAGTGATGATCATTTGAATGTGATTATTCTGTCTAATGATATTCGGTTTATGAATGATGATAATTTTCAATATTTTGTTGGTTATAATTCGTCTCCATATAATTATTTATTTCTTTTCGACAAATTTTCAATGATAATTAGGGATCATTCACGTAATCTTGATAATTCTATTAATTTCTATATGACTCATTAATTGGTAATATAATTTCAATAATTGCGATAATTGACGATAATTACCATACATTATACACGGTTATGATAAATCGATAATTAATAATGATTCCAGTATTTATAATTGCATCACGATAACTCATTAATAATTAGGTCAGGGAGGGTAAAAAGCTAATAATCGAACTGCACAAATTATCGGGTATCAAATTATTCCTCCCTCTCCTTCTCCCTCTCTCCTCACCCCCCTTCTTTTTGTTTCGTCTCTTCCTCCTCCCTTTATACCCACCCCCCCCTCCTCACCCCCCCCCTCCCCCTTTGAGCTCTCTCTCTCCTTCCCCTCCCTATGGAATGTGTGGGACTGGGTGAAGCAGGTGGTGGTAGTGGTGGTAGTGGTGGTAGTAGTAATAATAGTGGTGGTAGTGATAATAGTCGTAGTAGTTGTGGTAGTGGTAGTAGAGAGAGAGAGAGAGAGAGAGAGAGAGAGAGAGAGAGAGAGAGAGAGGAAATACCAACCATACATTCTCTCACCCAATACTAATTCCAAAACTCCCCCAAAAATCCCTCAAAAAATTAATTCTCCTAGGATATCCTACCGAAGGACTTCTATACCTCAAGGACCCACACACACGAGAGAGAGGATCCTTAACCATACAATCAACCATTTAAAACACGTCTTGAAGGACTTCAAGGACTCTAGGCTTCCTTTAATCAAGATGTCACCAGGTACTGTAGGACTCCCACTACCAAGGACCTTTTGTGGGGTGTCTATACAGAGTGCTCCTGTAGGACTCTGCATCTTGAAAGTCGGATTTTATTCGTCTCATGGAACTCCTTAGAAGGATCTCAAGACAGTGGGGGAATTATCCCTTAAAGGAGAGAGGAGAGTTGAGGGGTCAGTGTGTGTGTGTGTGAGGGGGGGGGAGGGGAGACTGAGAGTGAGTAACCCGCGCCTAATTTTTTTTTTGTAGGCCTCATAATAGGGAGACACAAATGGCCTATAGGGACTTTACGATCGTGTAATGATATAGGGGGTGTCCAAAGGGGGGTGTCCAAAGGGGAGTATCCAAAGGGTGGTGTCCAAAGGGGGTGTCCAAAGGGGGGTGTCCAAAGGGGAGTGTCCAAAGGGGGTGTCCAAAAGGGAAGCTAAGAAGTTTAATTAAGAGGAATATGTAAGTACCATGAATAGAATGGAAGAAGTAGAATAACGAATAAAAATAAAGAAGTAGAATAACGAATAAGAATAAAGGAAGAGGAAAATAACCAATAAGGATGAGGTAGCAGATTAACGAACGAAGGAAGAAGAAGAAAAAGAAGAAGAAAAAGGCGTAGACGAAGAACCAAAAAAGTGAATAAGATTAAAAAAAAAAAACACGATGGAAAATGAACACCATCGGAAAAAAAAGAAGATAGGGGGAAGGGGGATGAAAGGGGTGTAGAAATGGGAGGAAAAGGGGAATGAAGGAGAAGAAAGAAGGGTGAAGAAAAAAGACAATAAGTAAACACCTTAGAGGAATAAAGAAAGAAAAAAAATAAGAAAGCAGAAGAGGAAAGAAAGAGGTTTTTGTCGGTATTGGATAGAAAAAAAAAGAGTAAAATAAAGGTGGAGAGAGAGAGAGAGTGAGAGAGAGAGAGGGGGGGGGGGACAGGAAAAGGGAAACTGAGATAAATAAAAATGAGTTTGTAAGAGAGAAAAGTAACGGCGCTACGTAGAAGAATATGAAGACAGGAACAGCGCTATGAAGAAAGCCTCTCTCTCTCTCTCTCTCTCTCTCTCTCTCTCTCTCTCTCTCTCTCTCTCTACTGCCCATTAAGCATACGTTCTTCTGATTCACTATGCATCAAAGAGGCCTCCTTACGTTCATGGCGCCACACACACACATATATATATTGGACAGTCTGAGCCGTGCATGGCCAAACAGATGCTTGTGAATGGCTCTGTAAGGCAGGCAAGCAAGCAAGCAAGGAAGCAGGCAGGCAGGCAGGCAAAGAAATATGTAAAAAAGAAATAGGTTATAGAAATCCTTGTATGTTCAGCTGTGTCGGGTCTGCTCTATCGGCACGTCTCCATTACACCTGGATCTCGTCTAAGCCGCCGTTCCGATAATCTAATGGTGTTTTTTATTTTATTATTATTTTTTTTTAATAATAATCCTTTGCGGCGACGTTCAGTAGAGGTAAAGGATAAAATCCACGCGTATGAGGGCATGGGCTACGGTGATTGGTTCTTGTTATTATTCACCTATTTGTGGTTTTATGGTTGTTGTTTTATTGTTGTGTGTGCGTGTGTGTAATAATAATAATAATAATAAAAAATAACTGTTTATTGAAAGATCATAGCAGCCGGAAAGCTAAAAATATACAATTACATGATGGGGGAATGGGTCACTTAAATGATAAATAATATACAAGTAACATAAGTGATACAAATATGATTTATAATAACTAGGTGGGGAG
This sequence comes from Homarus gammarus, assembly GCA_958450375.1. Taxonomy (NCBI): domain Eukaryota; kingdom Metazoa; phylum Arthropoda; class Malacostraca; order Decapoda; family Nephropidae; genus Homarus; species Homarus gammarus. Next base: position 208,208 of record CAUDMG010000915.1, read on the forward strand.
AAGGTCATACTACAGGGCATTTCAACATAGTGACAGTGCAAAAAGGTAAGATTGACTGGGAGTGAACACACTGGTTGATTACACGTTGTTGATAATTTTCACAATGGTTGGGACTGGGCTGTTCTTATAGCGATCAGTACGTGTGTGTGTGTGTGTGTGTGTGTGTACGTGTGTGTGTGTGTGTGTGTCTGAGGGTTGGTGACCACGGCCCTCCACCCCAAAAGGTTTTCATCAGGCTGTCTTTCTCAGTTCTCCCAGCGTTTGTACCTCCTATGGCCCTCCTATGACTAATTTTCAGGTGATTCAATTTTTCCCTTAACCATAAATTAATTAACTATTTTTCTTAATTTTTGTCTTCTGGGGGAGTCAAAATTAATTATAAAGCAAATTAATTATTATTGGAATACATATTCTATTTTATTCAACTTATTAGTTATATATATTTTTTTTTATCTTTTAAATCCGTAACATTATTCTTTATATTAATTTTATTCAAGTCTTAATCTACTTACTTATTATTATTATTATTATTATTATTATTATTATTATTATTATTATTATATTTTCTATCGTTTATTAAGTAACCTTAGATAACGTTAGGTCAAATTAACTTAGCTTAATATAGGTTAAATTGGTTTAATTCAGGTTTGGTTTAACTTACTTTAGATTGGATAAAAGTCGAGGTATAAAAACGCTTTAATTTCCTCTCTTAAGCTACGACATAAAGAAACATTCTCAAAATTATCTACGTTAAACTAACAAGCGTAAGACGACGATGCCTTTACAACAGTCAAAATGGAAACGAAAGTGTCCCGAGACTCTACCTTGACTTGATACCCTTCATATTACAACAGGTAAAGGAATTAATTAGGTGTATTTTATAGCCTTGATTCAGGTGTAAATCGCGAATAACTTGGGTTAATAATAAGTATATCTGTTAATAACTTATCATAACCATTAATAACATCTAATAACTAATCCTAGCTAATTACTACACCTAATAACTAATCACAAATAACAAATAATAATGACAGCTAATTATAACTTACAACAATAAGCGATAATTAATAACTGTATAAATATAACTCCTCTTAAGTTATTATTAATAATAACTTATAAAAATCATATTGAAATATAAAAAAGTGAATCAGATCAAAATAAGCGAATAATTGAATAAATAGAAAATATAAAGGAAGTGAATAAATTTATAAAAACAATAATCCGAAAGAGAAATAAAGAAGAAATTAATATATTGATAAGTAAAGTAAAGAAGTTATTTTTTTTGTCATATCTGTATTTTTTGTTTACTTATTCATGTATTTAGTGGTTAATTAATTTTCTTGGTTTTCTTTTCGTTCTTTTATTTATCAAATTTCCATATTAGTTTATTTGTTCATATATATTTTTCTAATTTGTTCCTGAATTCAATTAATTGCCACTAACTTCACGTTTTTATAACTAATTTCTAACTAATACTCTTCTATATTTTCGTAATCAATCGGTATCTAGTAACAAAGTAAAAATACAAATAACGATAATTTATAAGATATGTAAGGATTTTTTTAATCGATATAATTAAGTTATTTAAAATATTTGGGTCATTAAAATTATCATTAAAATTCACATTAAAACACAAAAAAGCTTCAGTAATTAGACAAGCTGAGAAAAATAAATTATTTGTCTTTATACTTTTGATTTGTTGAAAGATAAAGCTAATTTCTTAATTTTGTTTTTATTAACTCTTGTTGTGTAGTGAAGATGTTAACTCTTAAAAAACCCTTAGTTAATTACGT
>CAUDMG010000915.1:212500-232500 GCA_958450375.1 Homarus gammarus
GGCAAGGGTCCACCTAAGAATGCCGTCGGGAGAGGAAGGGAGAGAGGGGGAAGGGATGGAAGGGAGGGAAGGAGGAGGGGGGAAAAGAAGAGAGGGGGGAAAGAAGAGAGGGGGGAAAGAAGGGAGGAGGGAAGGGAGGAAGGGAGGGAATGGAAGGGGGAAGGGAGGAAGGGAAGGAAGGGGAAAGGAAGGGAAGGAAGGGGAAAGGAAGGGAAGGGGGAAGGAAGGGAAGGGTGAAGGAAGGGAAGGGGGAAGGGAGGAAGGAAGGGAAGGAGGAAGAAGGAAGTGAGATGGGTAGGGGAGGGAGAGAAAGAAGGAAGTGGGGTGGGTAAAGGTGAAAAGGAAGGGTGATAGGGTAATACAAGGTGGGAAGGGGGAAGAGAAGGAGGAAGAGTGAAGTGGGGTGGTGGGGTGGGGAAATAGGATGGGGGGGGAGAAGGAGGGAGGTGGGAGGGTGTGACGGGGAGAGGGGGGGGAGAGAGGGAGGGAGAGAGAGAGAGATGAGAGATGGGGAGGGGTGTTGGGGAGATTAAGGAAGGATGGAAGGAGGGAGTGTAGGGGAAATTAGGAAGGGAAGTGAGGAGGGAGGGTGGAGGGAGGGGATGAGGGAGAGTAAGGAAGGAGGGAGGGAAGGAGGGGGTGTAGGGTGGAATAAGGAGGGAGAGAGGAGTGTAGGGGGGGTCAACTTAATCTTCCATTCTCTCTCCTTCCATTGAATTTCTTTTTTCGGAAACGGCAGTGGCTTTATTTGGCAGACTTTCACCCTATTTCCAATTAGTTCTGACTCGGGCAAACGGTCGGTAGGGGTGATTTAATTCCTCGCAGATTTGGGGCCGTATTTTTCAGTTTTTTATGATTTGTCGCCGATTTTGGGGTAATATTTTTTAGTTATTTATTATTTTTCGCAGATTTTAGGGCAATTTTCATTAATTTTGAATGGTAGATTTTCGAATCATTTCCAATTATCTTCGACTCAAAAATATCACCATTTAATTTCGCCAATTTTCCATTCATTTCTACATTAGTTGAATAAATAGGTTAAATTTCACAGGATTCTTGTTTTTTCTATATATGATTTTCTAGATTTTTCGCTCCATTATTTATTTATTTATTTATTTATTTAATTATTTATATGTTTATATATTTATCCATTTATTTGTTTATTTACTTATTCATTCAATCATTCATTCATTCATTTATTTATTTATATATTAATTATTTCAATACTTCTTGTGAAATGTTCAATAATGTTTTCGCTTCATTTTTAATTAGATCAATTAAGTTTTGTTTTCATCGTAAAATTTCTGTATATTTCCAATTATTTCTGACTCGTAGATTTCCAACTTATTTCCACTAAGTTCTAACGAATCTAACCCATAAACATCAGATTTTAAGATACCCAGATTTTCCACCTATTTCCCTGAATTTTTACCCGATTATATGTATTACAATTTCTTTTTTCTTTCATTTTTTGTATTTCTTGACGTATATCAGAAAAATTTAACCAGATTATCTCTCTCATTTCCGATTATTTCCAACAAAATCTAAACATTTCCCGGGTTGTTTAGATACTACCGAGACCAGGAAATAAGAGATCGCCAGGTCTGTTACTTCCCTTAGGCTGAATTTAAGACTTTAAGAACTTTCTGCGTAAATATCCTACACACACACACACACGCTAAACGATAAAGGGGAAGTTAGGTTATGGAAGGAGTTGTTGTTTGGAAGGAGAAGGAGAGGTTAGTTCTAGCAAAATCGACCCCCCTATCTCCTAGCTACCCCCCTCCCCCCTCCTCTCACCCCATCCCCCCAACCCCCCCCCCCCCCCGAAAAAACTCCAGTGAAGGGGGTCGACGCGGCAAATAAAAGTGAGCAGGGCAAATCGCGATAACAAAGCCGTGTCTGAGAATTAAATAAAATTGCCAACAGTAAGTCCGGTGATAATCGTGGATATAAAAAGATGATATGAAACCATAGGGGTCCTTATAGAGGCTGGATAATGGTAAATAAAGGCCACATAAAGCGGTGACATCTAATACTTGTGAGACTCAACCTCCCTTCCTTCCTACCTACCTACCTACCTACCTACCCTCCCTCTCTCTCCCTCTCTCTCTCTCTCTCTCCTCCTTCCTTGCCTCCCTCATTACCTCCCTTTTTTCCTCCTTCCCTCCCTCCTTCCTTCCTTGCCTACCTCATTACCTCTCTCTCTCTCCCTTCTTCCCTCCTTCCCCTTCTCCTTTGCTCCCTCTCTTTACCTACCTCCCTCACTCCTTCCTACACCCCTACCTTAGCCTCCCCTCCCTCCCCGCCCCCCTTTCTCTCACTCTATCCATCTCTACATCTCTCTCATTTCTTTATGTCTCATCTGGAGGGGAGAAGAAGAGACAGGGAAAGGGAAGGGGAGATGAGAGAGATAGGTAAATGGACAAGATAGGAGGGGACAGAAGATAAGTAAGAGGAAATAGGGTGATAGGAAGATGGGAAATAAGGGAGGGTTACTGAAAGGAAGGTAAGGAGAGATGGGGAGGAAGGGAAAGGGGAAATGAGATATAGGGGGAGAGGAGACAAAGGAAAGAGGAAATAGGAGAGAGAGAGAGAGAGAGAGGTGAATAAGGGAGAAGGAGAACTGGAAGATGGAAAATAAAATAGGATATGGAAAAGAATATGAGAGAGAAAAGTAGAAATGAGAGAGAGAGACCGAAAGAAGGACGAGAAAATGGGAAAGATGAAAGAGGAAATGTGATATCGAAGACGGAATTAGAGAGAGAATTGGAAGAGAAGAAAGGACGATAAGGTAATGTTTTATAGAAAGGAAAAACGGAAGAGGAAGGAGACTGAGAAGAGAGATAAAGAGGAGTTAGACAGAAACTATTAAAGAGATAGAGAGAGACAGACGAAGACAAACAAGCAGAGATAAACAGAGAGACAGAAAAAGAAAGAGAGTTATATAATGTTAAAGAGCTAAGAAGTTAAAGAGAGATAGAGTTAAAAAGAGGTAAAATATTTCTTAAAGGGAAATAGAAGGAGGGAGATACAAAAAGTTAAAAATAGAGAGAGAGAGAGAGAGAGAGAGAGAGAGAGAGAGAGAGAGAGAGAGAGAGAGAGAGATAAAGGTGAGGGAAAGATAAGAGAAAGGGAAGGATGAGGGTGAGGGGAAGGGGAGAAGTGGAGCTTTAAGACAGGGAGGGGATGTACCTTTCCCGCTTCATTCCCCTCCTCTTACCCCTCTCTACTATTTTTTTCCTTTTCTTCCTCTCTCTTTACCCTCTTTACCCTCTCTCTTCCTTTCTTCCCCTCCTCTCTCTTTTCCATTCTGCCCTCCTATCTCTGTCCTTCCCCTCTTCCCTCCTCACCCCTCCCATTTCTCCCTACTTCCCATCATCCCTCCATTCCTTCCCATCTTCCTTCTTTCTCCCTCCACTCCCCCCGCCCCACCTCACGTCAACATTTCCTCCCCTCCTTCCCTCACTCTCCCCTTCCCCATCCCACCATCTCCTCCCCTTCCCCTCACCTTGCATCTTAGCCTCACCTATTCCATCCCTATCTCATCTCTACCATCCCCTCTCACCATCACCTCTCACCATCTCCTTCCCTCTCCTCACTCACCCTCCCCACCACCAGTAACTCTCACATACCGATCAATGGGGGGAGAAAACCCTTATGATTTGATTGACGGTGTTAAGTTACACTAGTGTGAATGACCACTAAAATCTGTCATTTTTCTACGCTCCTCTTCCCCCCTCTCCCCCCTCTCCCTCCCTACCCCCTCTTGTAGTGCCTTCAAGTGGGGGGGAACGGAGAGAGGAAGGGAGTGGAGGGGGAGGGGGCTGTGATGGTGGAGGGCGGGCGAGGAGCAGAGGAGGAGGGCGGGAATGAGTGAGGGAGGGGAGGGACATTATGACAATCCAGTATGCTGATTGGTCAGTTATGGGTCAAGCGAGCGACTAAACTCCCTCCCTACTTTAATGCTACGAGGAAAAAGCTCTCATTTGATTGGTCAGTTATGGTCCAAGCGAACAACTAAAATCCCACCCAGCTTTAATGCCTGGAGTCACACACAAAAGGAAAAAAAAACAGTATCTCGTTTGATTGGTCATGCGCTCTTCAAATATGGATTTAGATCCTTCTTGACTTAGGTATTTATACATTACATATATTTTCCAAAGGGGGGGGAGGGAGGGGGAGGGGGGAGGGAGGGAGGGAGGAGATTTGAAAATAGGTCTCTTGATAGCCTGTCGTCAATCAAATGAGCAACTATCACCCCACCCTAACGAAAAGCTCTCGTTTGATTAGTTCCAGATCGTTCAGGTAGAATCAGGTATACGATTGTAAAAAAATAAATAAATAAACCTACCCTCACTTACATATGTCTTGTGAAGGGAGATCAAAATAAATCGTTTGTTTATCAAGGCTGGGTAGGGAGGGAGGGAGACAGCGAACCGAGTGAGTGGTCAAGTCAAACGAAAAACTCATAATAACAAGCTTGACGAAAAGCTCTCGTATGATTTAGTCACGGAGTGTTTAGGAAGAGATACACACTTGAGTACGTCACCGATGAGAGAAGAAACTCACTTTGATCGATTCCCTGGTGATTAAATTTATCTTTACGTTATTAACCATGATGGCGGCAGCGGACAGGAAAGGATATATTGCAACAACAGATCAACATTGGACTGAGAAGCGGCTGCCTTGGATCCCACGTAGAAGGAAAAGACCAAGAAAGAGGGAAATAGAAAGTTGATGAGTGTTGAAGTTGATAATGATAGTGGTGGTGATAGTAATGGTGTTGATGATATTGATGGTGGTGGTGATGGTGTTAATGGTGGTGAAGATGATGATTTTAGTGGTGGAAAAAAAATATTAAAATCAATTTTCATTAGTGCTAAAATAGTGAACATAAGAAACACACACACACACACACACACACACACACACACACACACACACACACTGCCGGTAATTTAGTGCCAAATTTAAGAGCAACAGAGCCAAGGTGCCACATAATCGACATATATCCGGTAAAACCTCTATTAAACGGACATCAATATAATGGGTATAATCCATTATATAGAACCTTAATATAACGGACTTTACTTACCTATATAATATGTTATACAAAGGTCTTACTGTAATGATATACAAGTCCGAGTTTGATGTTATAGTCATTATATAAATCCAATAGTAGTATAGATGAGGTCTACCTGATACACACAAGTCCGATAATGATACAAGTCTAATTGAAGTCCGATAGTAATGCAAGTTAGTCTTATAGGCATACACTCCTAAGTCCAATGCCTGTAAAGTCCAATGCCTGTAAAGTCCAATGCCTGTATGAATAATGCTGAAATTTTTTGGTAGATAAGTCCGAAATATATATACAAGTTTAATAATAATATAATCAAGTCCGAGAAAACAATCAAAACAAACACACAAACAGACACAAAAGCTGCAAACAAATAAACCAAGAGACAAACAAACAAACAAACAAATAAACAGAGACAAACAAACAAATAAACAGAGACAAACAAACAAACAAACAAACAAACAGACAAAAACGGAGACAAATAAACAAATAAACAGACAAACAAGAAAACGCTTTTAATATTAGTTTCAACATTTAAACAAATAAATAAACAAGTAAATAAAATAAATGGACAGAAATTAATCAGAAATTCCCCAAATACCATAACTGATGATGTAACCTCCCTAAATAATTTTGTAATTTCCCTAAATATTCACCAGATTTCCTTGAATTATTATGAAACTTCCCTAAACTATCACCAAACTTCCCTAAATATACCAAACACTTAACATCTTCCCCTAAAATAAACTCGAGAAAAAAAAATTCCCTAGAAGACAGAAATAAATATCCCTAAACCTTATAATTCCCCCTCGAAATAATCCTTCCAAATATAATTCCAAATTAATTCAAAATAATCCCCCCCCCCCAAAATATGGTCCCCCCAAAACCAACAACCCCTTAGATAATTTCCCCAGGTAAACCCTAAAACAGGAGACCAACACTTAAATTTTTCCCCCTTAATAAACCCTCAATTAAACCTAAAACCCCTTAAAATAATCACCCCCGATCAGGCCCCCCCGAAAACCCCTCAAATTCCCCTAAATAACCCCTTAAAACCCTAAATTCCTCTTAAAAATCCCCCCAAACCCCTTAAAATAATCACCCCCCGATCAGGCCTCCCCAAAACCCCCTATATAACCCCCCTTAAACCCCTAAATAACCCCTAAATCCCTAAAAATACCCCTCCCCCCCAGACAGGTCCCTCCCAACCCCAAAACAGCTTTTAAAATAGGCCACCAAACTGCCTTCGATATTGTGCCAAATTTATGTGAGAAATGACTGTGGGTAGGAAGATGAAAGAGTACTGTTGGGAAGGAGGGAAGGGGAAGGGAAGGGGAGGGGGATGGAAGGGAAGGGGAGGGGAGGGGAAGAGTGGGGAAGGCTCATACCGTCTAAGAGATTCTCCCCCCCCCCCCCTCTACCCCTCCTTCGACACCCTCAAAAGACCCTCATTGTGGATTTTTAGTTTATTGGCCGTGGTTCTGGAGTGGATATAATTTCTAATTTTACGGTGTGGATAAAATGGATGCGATTTATAGTTTAGGTTTGGTTAGGTTAGGTTATAGGGACCATTGTGTTATGAAAAAAAATGTATATTGAACATTTGTATTTGTTTTATACACTTGAACAAAAAACAATACTCAATTTTTTTTAATAATTATGATACTAAGAGTTTGTTGACGTGGTTACATATAGATGGGTGTAGTTAGCTTAATGTTGCAAGTCGTAGTTGATGTTGTTACTGTTTGTCGTGGCGTCGTTTGAATTTGTCGTAATCGTAGTTATTGTCTTTGTTTGTCGTAGTCATCGGGTGTGTTTGTCGTATTTATCGTCTGTGTTTGTCGTAGTTATCGTCTGTGTTTGTTGTAGCTATCGGCTGTTTTTGTCGTAGTTATCGTCTGTGTTTGTCGTAGTTATCGTGTGTGTGTGTCTCAGTTATCGTGTGCGTTTGTCGTAGTTATCGTCTGTGTTTGTTGTAGTTATCGTGTGTGTTTGTCTCAGTTATCGTGTGTGTTTGTCGTAGTTATCGTGTGTGTTTGTCGTAGTTATCGTGTGTGTTTGTCGTAGTTATCGTCTGTGTTTGTCGTAGTTATCGTCTGTGTTTGTCGTAGTTATCGTGTGTGTTTGTCGTAGTTATCGTGTGTGTTTGTCGTAGTTATCGTGTGTGTTTGTCGTAGTTATCGTGTGTGTTTGTCGTAGTTATCGTCTGTATTTGTCGTAGTTATCGTGTGTGTTTGTCGTAGTTATCATGTGTGTTTGTCGTAGTTATCGTGTGTGTTTGTCGTAGTTATCGTCTGTGTTTGTTGTATTTATCGTCTGTGTTTGTCGGAGTTATCGGCTGTTTTTGTCGTAGTTATCGTCTGTGTTTGTCGTAGTTATCATGTGTGTTTGTCTCAGTTATCGTGTGTGTTTGTCGTAGTTATCGTCTGTATTTGTCGTAGTTATCGTGTGTGTTTGTCGTAGTTATCGTCTGTATTTGTCGTAGTTATCGTGTGTGTTTGTCGTAGTTATCGTGTGTGTTTGTCGTAGTTATCGTCTGTATTTGTCGTAGTTATCGTGTGTGTTTGTCGTAGTTATCATGTGTGTTTGTCGTAGTTATCGTGTGTGTTTGTCGTAGTTATCGTGTGTGTTTGTCGTAGTTATCGTCTGTATTTGTCGGAATTATCATGTGTGTTTGTCGTAGTTATCATGTGTGTTTGTCGTAGTTATCGTGTGTGTTTGTCGTAGTTATCGTGTGTGTTTGTCGTAGTTATCGTGTGTGTTTTTCGTAGTTATCGTCTGTATTTGTCGTAAAGGAAAATGTGTTTGTCTCTGGCCTGGATATGTTTACAGGTAGTGAAGTAATGGATAGAGGGATGGATGGAAGCGCTCTCTCTCTCTCTCTCTCTCTCTCTCTCTCTCTCTCTCTCTCTCTCTCTCTCTCTCCTTCCTTCCCTCCTCCTCTCTTTCCATCTTTCACTCCTCTCCTTCCCTCTTTGCTTTCTTCATGCCTTCATTCTCCCTTTCTCTCTCTCTCCCTCTCTCCTTCTTTGCGTCCTTCCTTCCTTCCATACCCTTCTTATCTTCTTCTCATCAATTTCCTCATTTTCTCCTCTTAACCCCCTCAATCATATTCTCCCCATTCCTTGCTTTATTCATTTATCCTTCTCCCTTCCACTTACTTCTTTCTCCTTTTTCCATTCGCTTATTCCCTTTCTTCACCTCTCTCTCTCTCCCTTACTCCCCTCCTCTTCAAATTTCATCCACTCTTACCTCTTCTTAACTACTCTCATTCTCCATTGTTCCTACCTCTTCCCTCCACTTCTCTTACTTCATCTCGCTATACACCTTTTCCTTCTTCCCCTACCTCCTTACTCCGCCTTCTCCTCCTCCCCATTTCCCCTCTCCGTCCTTTTCTCTTACATCCTCCTTCCTCTTTTCCTCTCTCCTTACCTCTTTCCTCTCCCCTCCTCTCTTTCCCTCTCCCCCTCTCTTCTTAAGCTCCTCCTCCCTCTCCCCCTTTCCCTCTCTCCTCTTACACAAAAACAAAATACAGACAGACAAACACAGACGATTAATAATATAAATAAACCACCTTCTTATTTCTTTCTTCCCTTCTTCTGTTCCCCCCTTCCTCTCCCTCTCTCTATTCCTCCCCAACCTCCACACTCTCTCTCCCTTTCTCTCTCCTTGTCTCCCTGTTTTTCTCCAACCATCATTTGTTCGTTTCTATTCCATCTCCCTCTTCCATCTCTCTATTTACCACAATTATTATCCTCCTTCCCTCCCTTCTTTTCCTTCTTCTCTCCCTTCCCTCTTTTCTTCTTTCCCCTCTCCACCCCTGTCTCTCTTACTTCCTCCTAACTTTCTCTTATTATTTCCCCTTCCCATCCCTTCCCTTCCTCCTTCTTCCCCTCTCCCTTTCTTTCCTTCATTCATCCTTCTTCCCTTTCTAATCTACTTTAACGCTTCTTCCCTTATCTTTCCTTCCTTCATTCATTATTGTCTGTTCCCTCTTAGTCCTCCTTTCCTTCTCTTCCTCTCTCCTTCCCTATCTTCCCTCTCTCTTTCAGTTCCTTTTTCATTCTAGCTTGTCTATCTTCCCCCTTTCCTCAGCCCCTCTCTATTCCTTCTCCCCTTTCCCTTACCTCTTTCCTTTGCTTCCCCTCTCCTTTTCTTATCCTTCATTCCTTTTTATTCCTGTCCCTCCTTTCTCCCCTCTCTTTCCCCTCTTCTCCTATCTTCTCTCTTCCTTCCTTCTTCATTCTCCTCTTCCACTTCTTCTCCCATATTCCCTCTCCATACCCTCTCCCTTCTTCTTCTTACTCCTCCTTATCTTCCTCTTCTTCTCCCATATTCCCTCTCCATACCCTCTCCCCATACCCTTCTTCCTACCTCTTTTATTCCGTCTTCTCTCGACCATATTCATCACAAGACCATTTGCCAAACAAGCGCTTGCTATTCACTTCCCCATCGGGCATTTAAAGGGAAAAACCACCCCTCCACCTTCCTTCCTCTACCCCCCCCCACCACCCCCCACCCCTCCTCCCCTCTCTCCTGAATCACCTACTCTTTTGCTTCTACCCAATTTATGATCACCTATAGATAATTGTCGGATGAATAAGCGTCCGATATACGATGTAAGAGTTATTATTATTATTTATTTATTTTTTTTAATGTTCATTTATTCGGTCTGGTGAAGGCGTGTTCGGTAGTGGCGTCAGCTCGTAAGTCAACACACGGAATAAAAAGGTGGAAATGCGTCGCCGTCGTCCAAGAGAGAGAGAGAGAGAGAGAGAGACGTACGTGTGTGTGTGTATATGTGTACGTGTGTGTGTATATGTGTATGTGTGTGTGTGTATGTGTGTTCCAATCACTAATAAAACAATGATCTATTTATATGCAGTTATTCGCCATTACGTTATATCACGCCTGTTATCTATCATCTTGCCAGCTTCCTCCGCCAACCCTATAATCCCATTCGCCAGATAAGGTTTTTAATCATCATTGGCGAATTGGCGATTGGGTCGAGATAAGATTAGAATGAGACTGTTGTGTGTTTATACCGAATCATTGAGAAATACATAAAGAAGTGTATTGTGGTCTTGGTGATTTCAACGAAGGAACAAATACGAATCCACTATGGCAGTTACTATAATAATAATAATAATAATAATAATAATAATAATAATAATATTGATTATAATAATAATAATAATGTTTATAATAATAATAATAATAATAACAATAACAATAACAATAATAATAATAATAATAATAATAATAATATTAATAATATTAATGATTATAATAATAATAATAATGATAGTAATAATAATAATAATAATAATAATAATAATAATAATAATGTTAATAATAAATTAGTATTAATAATAATAATAATAATAATAATAATAATAATGTTAATAATAATTAGTATTAATATAATAATAATATTAATAATAATAATATTAATAATATTAATGATTATTATAATAATGATTACAATAACAATAATATAATAATAATAATAATAATAATAATAATAATAATATTAATAATAATAATATTCATAATATTAATTATTATAATAATAATAATAATGATTACAATAACAATAATAATAATAATGATAGTAATAATAATAATAATAATAATGTTAATAATAAATTAGTATTAATAATAATAATAATAATAATAATAATAATAATAATAATGATAATAATAATAATAATAATAATGCTAATAATAATGATGCTAATAATAATAATGTTAATAATAAATTAGTATTAATAATAATAATAATAATAATAATAATAATAATAATAATAATAATAATTATAATAATGATGACGATGATGATTATGGCGATATTGATGATGATGATAATGTTTTCCTAACATCTTCGACCACCTCTTCCATAATTCTTGAAGCAAACTACTACTATCATTATTATTATTATTATTATTATTATTATTATTATTATCAACGTCTACTCCACATCCATGTATGGCATTATCACCTCTCTGCTTCTTATCTATTAACTACTTATTCCTTCATTATTTTTCCTCGTCCTTCTACTTGTCTACTGCCTATTTCTATCTATATTCTATCTCTATTTTTATCTATCTACTTTTCATTCACTCATTCTATCTACTCTTTATGTCTCTATTCTACTTTTCTCTATCTACTAGTCCTTCCTTCCTTCTATCTATCTGTCTAGTACGAGAGGGACAGTGTCGTCTACTGTCCAATCCCGTCATAAAACTAGGACAAAAGGACCGCTGTCCCACTGAGTCATAAACAGAGAGAGAAACATTCACACCCACCAAGGACCCCTCGCTAAAACACCACCCCCATATTCGGCTTCTCTGTCACACTACTTTAATAGCTTTCCTTGTATGATGTTATTGTTGTTTTGTTTTGTATTTATATATGACTGTCTTTCATCAGTCAGGTATATACAGTGTATATATATATGACTGCTTTCATCAATCAGGTATACAGGACTCTCTCACCAGTCAGTTATATATGACAGTCAAATCAGTCTAACCCCCCACGAGAAAAAATAGCATTAAATCGTCGTCTTGACTTGACTTCCGTGACCCAACAATACCATCTTCGACATAATTATTACACTCCCACCTGAAGGCGAGGCAGCAGAAGGTCTACTAGAGTCAGTCTTCCTTCTTCAGTTAACAATCATTATTACCATTTACCTTGGAAGTGAGTCAATTAAATTTCCTTGTAAAGTTTCACATAACAAGAGTCTTGACCTTCCTTAAGACAGGATGTGTGTATGTGATAAAAGGAATACTATACATAACAAGAGTGTACAATGTATAATGAATGATTTTGTGAAAAGTTATTGAAATTTTAAAGAAGTCAGTCAGGTGAGTCAGGTGAGTTGAGACATATTCCCCAGGTGAGGTCAATTACCCAACAGAGAACCATCACAGTCAAGTATGGTAAGAGAGGAGAACCACACCATTTGACCAAGTGGCGTGAGATTCCGTGAAAAATTTGATGGAAACGTCTATTTTACACAACAATATATACAGACACACAACTTTGGGATACAGACAGACAACTCATTATTACACACACACAACTCATCATTACAGACAGACAACTCATCATTACAGACAGACAACTCATTATTACACACAGACAACTCATTATTACAGACAGACAACTCATCATTACAGACAGACAACTCGTCATTAAATTTTTTTCACTGGATAGCCCACCAGAGGACAGGTCAATGACCCACATGAGGGTCGGGGGGGGGGGGGGGGGGGGGCGAAAATATAATAATACTAATAATAATAATTAATAAAAATTAATAAAAAAATTATAATAAATATTAAATAAAAATATAATATATCAATAATAATATAATAATAATAAATAATAAATAATAATAACAATAATTAATAAAAAATTATAATACAATATTAAAAAAATATATATTATAATGATACAACATAATATTAAAAATAATAATAATAATAATAATAATATAATAATAAAAAATAAATAAGAAAAAGATCAATTTTGTTGTCAATAGTAAGAGAAACAATTGAGACCCAGCAATTGTGTGTAAATGAGGCAGAAAGTCAGATCAGCAACCTGGGACTTGGTCACAATTCTCGTGATGCCATATGGCAGCAGGGTCTACCATTAGACAACACATTATGTTTCCAATACCTTCCCAGGCGGTAGTACCTCCCTGCATGGTAGCTGCCTACTACCTACAAACATCTCAATATTTACAAACAAACACTCACCAATTGTTCTGTTTCCCAAATTAAAATAAAATTTTCTGGTTTGTGGAATTTCTTTTATATTCAGTTAATAGATAAAAATAATACTATCGGCAGAAACAGATATATGACCAAAATAGCAGTTGTTAGCACAGGCTTTTGTATTACAATAACGATAATAACAATGACAACGACAACAACGACAAGAAAAAAAATAACAATTCAAATACAAATATACATAACATTTATACATAGAACTTCATTGAGATTTAGAACATACAGCATATACCTCTATATAACGAACCTGGCAATACACTTGTTTACGGTATATCCAAGGGACATATATTAGTGTATGACCAATACAACTCTTAAGTATGGCCTTGTGGAGGGGAGGGGAAGGGGAAGGGGCAGGAGGAGGGGCAAGGGGGGTAAGGGGAAGGGGAGAAGGATGGTGGGGGGAGGGGCAAGGGGGTAAGGGGAAGGGGAGAAGGATGGTGGTTGGAGGGGCAAGGGGGGTAAGGGGAAGGGGAGAAGGATGGTGTGGGGGAAGGGGAGGAGTAAGGGGGGGTATGAGGGAAGGGGAGAAGGTTGATGGGGAGAGGGGTGAGCGGTAACATCTTAGGACAAATGGACCAAAGTGTCGTATTGTTAATTCCTTAAGCTTGACGACCATCTTAGGGGGAGGGGGGGGAGGGGGTGTAGGTACTGGGGGGGAGGGGGTGTAGGTACTGGGGGGGAGGGGGTGTAGGTACTGGGGGGGGAGGGGTATATGAGAGGGGGTACCATAAACCATCCCCCTTCCTTTCCCTCCCCACCTAAGGGTGAGTATATGGTATTGCTCCCCCCTCCCCCAGTCTCCCCCTCCTTCCCCAGTTGTACAGCATCTCCTCTCCCCTCATCTTTTGCTCTGTATTTCCCCTCTCCCCCTCCTTATCTTAATTCTCCGCTCTCCCACTTACCTTCTCTTTCTTCCCACTCCTGCAATATTTCTCTTCTTCCCCCTCTCCCTCCCTCTTTCCCATTGCCCCCCCCCCTCACCCCCGTCGACCCATCTGGCAAGCATTTGACACCTTTGGACAGATTTATGACACCTCCCGGCAAAAAAGCCTCCCCCCCCCCACCCCGCAATGTTTCCCTGACCTTTCCTCACCATCCTCCTCCTTCGATATCCCTCCTTCCCCTCCCCCATGCCCCTTTCCTTTCCTATTTTCCTTCCCCTTCCTTCACTCTTTTTTCCTCTTCTCTCCAACTTTCCTTTTCTACTCTCTTTGCTCTTTAAACTATCTTCTTCCTCTCCCTTCTCCCTCCTCTCCCAATCAAATGGGAAGGGGAGTGGGGGTAGGGGGGGAGTGGAAGGGAATTTGAGGGGAGGGGGAAGAAATGTGGAGGGAGAGAAAAGGAAAGTGAGGAGAGGAAGAAGGGAAGTGAGGGGAAAAAAAGAGAAGTGGAGTGAGGAGGGTGAACCTAACCTAACCTAACCTAACCTAACCTAACCTAACCTAACCTCAACCATACATGATCAGACCCTACAATCACTCACCTCAGCTAATTAGTGGTCAGGTGTCGAGACATCTCTCTCTCTCTCTCTCTCTCTCTCTCTCTCTCTCTGGCTATTTGTATTGGATGTTTCTCTACCTCAAAGATCACATCCCTTTTGAATTTTTCTTTATCAAAGCACTTACAAAATACTAAACGTGTGTGTGTGTGTGTAACTTAAATTATAAATAAATGTCAAGTTACGGTAGATTCCAGGGAACAATTAAGACGTCCTATACGCTGCCATCTTAGTTTCAAAGTACAAGGTGTCCACACAGCCCCGCAGTTATGGAGAAAATTTAACGTCCGAGTCTCCGAAAATCCTGACCTGGGCTACTAACCCGCAGCCAGAAGCCTCAAGCCATTTGTTTCCAATCTCCCGACACCTGCTGTTGCCAACACCCCCGCGCGCTTAAACCACCACCTCTGAGTACTGTTTTTTCCTGCTAAGCCGCTAAGTCTGCTAAACTGCCCTCCTTTTATGTTCTCTTCTCTCTACCCTCGTGTTGATCAGGTCGCGTGGTGCAACAGCGTCATTATGCAAATGATCTTCAACAACAGACTGTGAACCAAAGAGAGAGAGAAAAAAATCGGTTTATCATGTAGTGATCTTCGCTGGAAAAGTTGGGGATTGGAGGGAGACCGACAGGCAAAAACCTCGACGGTGCTGTACCACGATATTTACGCTAGCTTAGCGGCGCGCCTTCATCTCTAGGCCTAGGTGGTGGCTGTAAAACTGGGCCAAGATCTCCGTGAAGATATAACCCAGGGATAAAGATGACGCTGGGAAGGACATCTGACTGTGACAAGGCTGAGGAGTCCCGTAAGGTCCTCACTCCTCCCTCAGCTGGTGAGATGTGAACGCCTCTACTCCTAAGTTAAATTTCCTCCCAAATTGAAAATATATGAACGGGTTTAACTGACTGTCTTAAGATACAACGCAGATATATATTCGTAAAGGTTCCCACAATATAATTCCTCCCTAACTGATGATATATGACGTATCTAAATCATATATCCAGATTCTACATTATATTGTACAGTCGGGGTCAAAAGTCTTGAACACTTAGCAATATCTGGCATCTACTTGTGAGTTATACATATATGATTGGGATATACAAATAACACTACTGGTCATCACATATTATGTCCTGAACCACAAAATGGGATAAAACTCTCCTTAATACCTAAGATCTTCGGGTACATACATGCCAAATATTGTCAAGTGTTCCCGACTGTACGATAGATTTCCTCTTAGCTTGAAAATTTATAAGTGAATCTTAACTAACTCACTCAACTGTCACTATAATAGATACTAGTCGATGAAGTACTCTCTAGATGAAGTACTGTACTCTCTAGATGAAGCACTCTCTAGATAAGTACTTTCTAGATAAGTACTCTCTAGATGAAGTACTCTCTAGATGAAGTGCTGTACTCTCTAGATGAAGCACTCTCTAGATGAAGTACTCTCTAGATGAAGCACTGTACTCTCTAGATGAAGCACTGTACTATATAGATGAAATACTGTACTCTCTAGATGAAGCACTGTACTATATACTGTAGATGAAATACTGTACTCTCTAGATGAAGCACTCTCTAGATGAAGCACTCTCTAGATGAAGTACTCTCTAGATGAAGTACTCTCTAGATGAAGCACTCTCTAGATGAAGCACTCTCTAGATGAAGTACTCTCTAGATGAAGTACTCTCTAGATGAAGCACTCTCTAGATGAAGCACTGTACTCTCTAGATGAAGTACTCTAATAGATCTAGATGAAGCCTCTCTAGATGAAGTCACTCTCTAGATGAAGTACTCTCTAGATGAAGTACTCTCTAGATGAAGCACTCTCTAGATGAAGCACTCTCTAGATGAAGTACTCTCTAGATGAAGTACTCTCTAGATGAAGTACTCCCTAGATGAAGTACTGTACTATATAGATGAAGCACTGTACTCTCTAGATGAAGTACTCTCGCATCCCATTTTCTTTACATCCTTCAACGCCAGGAGGTACTGAAGAAATAAGGTTATAAAACGCCTTGTGTACAGTGGGAAAAAATCCGCAAAACTTCGTCATCAAAATACATGTTAAAAAAAACACCAAATTCCTTCGTCATGTCAGGTTAGGTTAGGTTAGATTATGTTAGGAAAGGAAGGTTATGTTAAGTTAGGTTAGTTTCATTATATAGTGTAGGTTAGATTAGGTTAGTTTAGGTTAGCTTAATTGAGGTTTGTTTAGTTAGGTTAGTCAGTTAGGCAGGCATGTTAGGTTAGTCAAGTAGGTCAGTATAGTTAGGTAGGTTAGATTAAGTTTAGTAAAGTGAAACAAGAATGACAAATTAAGTTACGTGATAATATATTGTCCCATTGAAAACACAACATCATTATTTCCACCGTTTTCCTGTTATTGATTAAACATAAAATCACACCGGACAATTTCCTTCGCTTGGCTCCATTAGGCCTCGTGTTCCCGACAAAGGAATATTCATTACACAATATTATGTTGTCGGAGGGTATTCACTTACGCTCGCCACAATAGAGGAAATACAAAACGTCCACCAGTTTAGCCCCCATGCTCCTATAGACACCACAACATTCCTATAGACGACACAACACAACACACTGGTGGCTGGCCCGCGGGGGTGTCAAGTAGATCACAGGAAATCGAAGAGGTTAAGTCTTTGAGGATTGGATCCCTCTTCTCGCTGCCGTAAATAGACTTGCCAGGCGATTCCGATTCCCCCGTCTCTCTCTCTCTCTCTCTCTCTCTCTCTCTCTCTCTCTCTCTCTCAGGAGGGAAATTGTTTACTTCCATCGCCAACTGAATTAAAATGTTTACTAATTTATTCATTGTCGACCCTGGATTTGTAGATTCTGGGGTATTGAAGACGATTACGATGTTTCAAGTGAGGATTTAATAGATTCTACTTTTTTCTTGTTATTAATAAAAGGATAAATTTGACCACAGACTTTGTAATACCTTAAGGGTTATCGTTCTCAAGGTCTATGCCGTCACACATAGTAATAAGGATAATAATAACATTGACCACTTCGTACAGAACAACATACGAATCTGAAGCCAAAACCCGGAAAGTCAGGAAAAGAAACGATGCCAACGGTTAGTTAGGTTAGGTAAGGTTAGGTTAGGTTAGGTTTAGAATAGCCAATCAGGTGATCCTTCCGGCATCGCCTGTGTACCTGTAGGTGGTGGAGACATGATTTCTTATCCAAGTGTAGTAACGTTTTCTTTCAGGGTTGTGAGCCATTGTTGTGTGGGCGTAGCTGGGATTGAAGACGCCCCCCTCCCCCCTCCTTTATCTCCTCCCTCCATCCCCTCCATCCCTTCCACCCCATCACCTCCCTTCACCCCCTCCATCTCCCTCTACAACCTCTCCACATCCTATCTGCCACCTCCACCTCCCGCCACATCCCCTCTATCTCCCGCCACACCCCCTCTATCTCCCGCCACACCCCCTCTATCTCCCGCCACACCCCTTCTATCTCCCGCCACACCCCCTCTATCTCCCGCCACACCCCCTCTATCTCCCGCCACACCCCCTCTATCTCCCGCCACACCACCCCTCCTCTCCCGCCACACCCCCTCTATCTCCCGCCACACCCCCTCCACCTCCCGCCACACCCCCTCTATCTCCCCCCACACCCCTCCTCTACCGCCACAATCTCCCCCCCCCCCCCATACCCCCTGGGCCAACTAATCCCGGATTATATATGGTTATGGATTACTGACCCGGGGAGAGTTTGTTGTCGCCTGTTTGGTGATGTGTTTGGCGGTGATTCTGGATTGTTTGGGCCATCGGGTGGTGTTTGTGCAGGATTTGAGAGTGTTTGTGAAATGTTTGGAGGGGTTTGTAATGTATTTTGAGATGTTTTTGAGGTGTTTGAGATTACTTTGGAGGTCTAAGGATGTTTTAGAGCCCTCCTGTGTGTGTGTGTGTGTGTGTGTGTGTGTGTTTGTTTGTGTTTATGGTTTTGTGTAAGTACCTGTCCATACCCCCCCCCCCCCCCACACACACACACTAAAAACAATATTGCTCAAAATTAAATTAAATACAAAAAATTTCTTCATATGGAGATTTCTACAAGAGGCTGAACTTTCCTCCGCCTATTAAAGAAAAGTGAAAGAAACTTGAGAATTTGTAGGTGACAGAATGTGTGAAAATTAAGAGGCACCGCTGAGCTACCTGAGGTGGTCAAGCCTGAGAGGAGGAGGGGGGGGTGAAGGGGGGGGTAAAGTAGAACGGAAAGGGGAAGAGAGGGGGAAGAGTGGAGGGGAGAGAGTTAAAGATGGAGGGGGTTTGAAGATGAGGAAAGAGGAGAAGGGTAGATGGGGAGAAGAGATGAGGAAAGAGCAGAAGAAGAGAAAGAAAGATGAAGAAAGAGGAGAAGGGGAGATGAGGAAAGAGCAGAAGAAGAGAAGAGGAGATGATGAAAGAGCAGAAGAGAAGGGGAGATGATGAAAGAGCAGAAGAGAAGGGAAGATGAGGAAAGAGGAGAAGGGGAGATGAGGAAAAAGGAAAATAGGAGATAAAAGAAGAAGAGGAGATGAGGAAACTGAAGGAGAGAGGAAAGGAGAGGGAAGTAGAGAATGAAAGTTGTAGTGCTATTAGTGGATTTGTAAACCTGATCTCACTATAGCAACACAAGAACAAAAATACTCCTCCCCAACACAAATACTCCTCCCCAACATACAAACACCCCTCCTCCCCAACACACAAATACTTCCCCAACACACAAATACTCCTCCCCAACATACAAACACCCCTCCTCCCCAACACAATCACCCCTCCCCTTCTCCACCCACAACCGTCCCCAAGACAAATACATCCCTTCCCATACACAAACACCCCTCCCCCTCCTCCTCCAACACAAACACCCCTCCTCCTCCAACACAAACACCCCTCCACCTCCTCCTCCAACACAAACACCCCTCCACCTCCTCCTCCAATACAAACACCCCTCCACCTCCTCCTCCAATACAAACACCCCTCCACCTCCTCCTCCAATACAAACACCCCTCCACCTCCAACACAAACACCCCTCCACCTCCAACACAAACACCCCTCCACCTCCAACACAAACACCCCTCCACCTCCAACACAAACACCAACAATAAGACACAAGAAAATTAATACCTACGTTACCAGCAGCCAATGTTATCTCCAATCACCAAGACGAAATCACTTCAGAGATTAGATACGATTGGGTGTTAAGACAAGCATCAACAACGGTAGGTGATTCGCTAATCCCTCTGACCTGGATTGTCCTGGGGATTATATTATTGGATCTTAAGAGTCGATAAAAAGGAAAATCATTTGGTTTTGTCTTATATTTTTAATGGTGATCTAATTAGTAGTGTTCAATTACCTTTAAATCCTCTTTAGTTTGGCATAAAAATAATGAGTAATTTGATCTGTTTTTCGGAAGATTTTAATTGGTTGTTTGTGATAGATAATTACCCTCTTAATGTAAAGGTTAAGGAGAGATAGTCATTACTTGGGGGGGGGGGGGTGATTCTTTTTTTTTTTGTATAAGTTGGAATTAATTTAGTTTTTAATGTTATTTATTTGTTTTGTCTTTGTCAGTGAGTTTGAGGAATGACGTACATATACACACACACA
>CAUDMG010000915.1:237500-272500 GCA_958450375.1 Homarus gammarus
AGTGGTGTGGGGGAGTTTTAAACACTCTTACTCCATGATGGTCAAGACGTACGTGTGTGTGTGTGTGTGTGTGTATGTGTGTGTGTGTCCCTTATACAAAACACAGCTTGGGTTATCACATATGGTTATCTCGTTATGTTTTATTTGAGGTGTTTTATTAGGGTGTTTTATTGATTGTTTTAGTGGCGGTGGTCAGTCAGTGGTCAAAGGTTATCTTCTGGTCTCTCTCTCTCTTCCTCGTTATTCCCTTATATTTTTATTTTTCTTCTTCTTCTTGTAGATATTCGGACAGCTTAAGTGTATTTTATGTATCAAAGGTAGTGATGATGATGATGATGATAGGATTACTTCTCAAATCCCTCCAGTCCCTCCTTAATTTGTCCCTCTTCCATTCCCTTCGTCCATTCCTTTATTTCTTCTTCCCTACCTTCCCTCTCCGTTTCCCCCTTCCTTCTTCCTCCCCCTCCGTGTTCTCCTTCCTCCCGCCATCCCTCCCTCCCTCCCTATTTCCCTCCCTCCCTCCCTCCCTCCCTCTTTCCCTCCATCCTTCCATCCTTCCACCCCCATTCCCTTCCTCTAAGAGCCTCCTCCTCTCCCATAGACCTTCCCTCACATATCCCTCACATCAGGCTAACCTATCAAGGACTCAATCCTCAGAGACTCGTCGTAATGTGACTTCTGGTCCGTGACTAACATAAGGCTTCCCTTTACAGTACAGTCTCAGTGTAATTTCAACGCCATTTTTGACACCAACTTTAGTTTGTAGATTAAGTGAGTTGGATTTACATCTTCATATAGTCCTGAGGCTCTGGGGCGAGGGAATTTATTTTACGCATCTTTGAGACTTTATCATCATGTAAAATAGCTTAAGTGAGGTTGTTAAGTGCTTTATCACTCTTTCAATTTAAGTGAGAAAAAAAATTATCGTAGGAGTCTTTCGGGAATTTATCTTTACTTGAGTTTAATATTATATAAACATTTCCAGCTAAGGTGAAAATATAACTTTACGAATCATTGAGAATCGATCTTTATAATTTAATTGTCTTAGGTGAATGACTTGTTCTCATTTCTCTTATCTTAGAGTATAAAAAAAAAAGATTATCTTAAGTTTATCTTGTGTGTGTGTGTGTGTGTGTGTGTGTGTGTCTGTGTGTGTGTGTGTGTGTGTGTGTTTCATAGCGAGGTAAAGAACAACCTTATGTAGATATGAGAATGGAATCTTAAATATCTCCATAGAGTAGGGGGGTGGGAGGGAAGGAGGGAGGGAAGGAGGGAGGGAAGGAGGGAAGGAGGGAGGGAGGGAAGGAGGGAGGGAGGGAGGGAGGGAGGAAAGAGGGACGGAGGAAAGAGGAAAGAAGAAAGGAGGGAGAAAGGAAAGGAGGGAAGGAAGAAAGGAAAAAAAATGAAAGAGGGATAAAGGGAGGGAAGGAGAAACGGAGGGAGGGAACAACCTGACGAAGATCTGAGAACTCAATCTTTATAATTACAGCTTAAGCGAGGCGAGTTAGGGTCGTTCTCACATCTCCAACAAGGGTGAAAAATTATCTTAAAGAAATCTCTCAGTGAATCCGAACGGCGACCCCCACCACTGTCAGTACCTATAAGGGGGGGGGAGGGGGTGTGGGGGATGGGAGGGGGGGGGGATCATATATTAGCATATTTGTTGAGTATACCCAACCAAGCAGGGTAGCGACGCGAGTGCAGGTTATATAGCACGGGTATAATAGAGGAGACCCCCCCCCTTCCCTACCCCCCTCCCCCCCGTTTTGATGTATTGGAAGCGGCGGGTTGATCTTCTAATGGGATTTTAAAACGTCAATAAGGGGTAATCGATCCCGACGCCTCAAGCCGTTTTTAAAAGGTGAAATGCGGCGTGCGGATTCGTGACGTTTTTGTGACCTCGCTGATAATCCAGAGGGAGAGAGAGTGAATATTTATATTTTTTTTTTTTTCGTCTTATTAAGGGAGTCGTGGTGGTTGTGGTAGGGGGGGTGGGGTTGATATGTAGTGTTATCTTAAATGATTTTTGTCTTGTTTTGTTGTTATCTTAAGTGACTCTAGTATATCTTTGTTATCTTAAGTGACTCTGGCCTATACTTTTGTTATCTGTTATCTTAAGTGACTCTGGCCTATACTTTTGTTATCTGTTATCTTAAGTGACTCTGGCCTATACTTTTGTTATCTTAAGTGACTCTAGCCATTTGTTTATGTTATCTCAAGTAACTACAGTATATCTTTGTTATCAAGTGGCTTCAATATGGGTTGATTAAAAGCTGATCTATAAAATTACACATATAGATTAATATAGATTTACAAAACATTTATATAGCTCATAAAGATTAGCTATGACAAGCATCAATATACAGGTAAATATACACAGATTGGAATAATTTTTCATAGATTTGCATAAATGAATAATGAATAAATTAACTTCAACACCTCAATCATATTTATTTTTTGTTAGAATTATTATACATAAATAATTCTGTATACTCGATCAGAATTTCTTTAATTAAAAAATAATAATTCATACTTAGGATTTTTTTAACTAAGATTTTTTTTTTGAGAATAATGAAATAAATGTTTGTTCAGTGTAAGACGTTATGGTAGTTACGATCACTAAACGATATTTACGATAGACTTACGATTACTATAATAAAATGGTCAAGTGTTTGTGGTTCGTTTCGTGGGGCGTAAGATACACTACATACATACATACATAAATACATACACACATACATTACATTAATTACATACATACAAAAACAACTTCTCATACCTCATTCACCCCTCACCCCCTCACCCCTCATCCCCTTCACCCCTCACCCCTTTCACCCCTCACCCCTCATCCCCTTCACCCCTCACCCACCCAACCCTCACCTTCAACACCTTCCACTCACTAAGTAACCGTCTCTCATTTTCTTCTCTCCCTCACCCTCCCTCTCTATAACCCTCCCCCTCCCTCACACACCTTCTCCCTCATACTCCTCCCTCTCTCCCTCTCACCCTTCTTCTCTATCATCCTCCCTCCTCCCTCACGTGCCTTCTCCCTTACACTCCTCCTCCCTCACGCCCTCTCCTCCATCTCCCTCAACTTCCCTCTCCCTCACGCCCCTCCTCCTCCTCCTTCATAAGCCTTGTCCCTCACACTCCTCCCCCACCATCTCTCCCTCACTCTCCCTCCTCCTCCTCCTCCTCCTTCACACTCTCCCTCCCTATCTCTCCCTTACTCTCACTCCTCCCCTCTCACAATCCTCCTCCCCTTCTCTCCCTTCCCCTCTCTCCCTTCTTCTCCCTCCCTCTCTCTCCCTTCTTCTCCCTCACCCTCCCTCCCATAAACCTCTCGTATTTTCCATCACCAAAAGACCGTCTCAAGAGTTTTTTCTCTCTTTTTTTCTCTCTTTTTTTTTTACGCCAGAGTCGTGTGTGAGTCAGGCTCTAAACCTGTCCTATACAAGATCCTCCTGCCAGCCTACGCCTCTATAAAACACGGGGGTAATACAGTGCTCCACAGCCCTTACTCTCTCTCTCTCTCTCCCTTTTTTCCTCTCCTCTCTCCCTATATTCCTCTCCCTTCATCTCTCTCCCCTCTATCATCCCTTTCCTTTAACCTGCTTCCCTTACTTTGTTTTTAATTTTTTGTTTTCTCTTTCTTTCTTTCCTTTCTCCTGCTCTTCCGCTTCTTTCTACTCCTCCTCCTTGTCGTCTCCCTCTTCTTTCATCTTTCCTCTTTTATTTCCTTTCCCTTTCCCTTTCTCTCTTTTCCTCTCCCTTCTTTATTCTTCTTCTTCTCTTTCTTCTTCCTCTTCTTCGCTGTTTTTGCTTTTCTTGTCTTCCCTTTTTCATCTCTTTTCCCTCACCTCTCACTCCTTCTCTCCTCCCTTGTTCCTGTCTTTTCCTTTTTATCCCCTCATTATTCTATTCTCTCTCCCCTCGTTCCTCTTCAGTCCCCCAGCACCTCTCCCTCCCTCCCTCCCTCACCCTTTACCACTTACCATTCGTCACCTTTCTCCCCTCATTTACCCCTACCCCACCATCTTTTACCCTTCTTCTCCCATTATCTTTCAACCATTTTCCCCTCCCACCCCCCTCTCTCTTCTACCCCCCCCCCATCATTTTACCCCTTTCCCTTGCCTACCTCCCCTTTCTACCTCCTCCCCCTTCACCTCTAGGCCTAACAACCTCCTCCCCTCGCCTCATAAACACCAGAGGGGAAGCTTAGCAATGGAGAATTTGGCGTAAAGGTTTCCTCTTACTCGCGAATCTACCGCTCGGTCACGCGCGAAAAGTGTTTATGTGTTTCGCGGAATAGTTGGCGGGACAGGTCTCAATTGAGCGCTGCCTCAGTAAGCTGTTAAGGTGGTGTTGTAACTACTGCTGCAGATGACCCGCAAAATTATTGTCATTGAGGGATAGTGGTTTTTTTCAGTTCATTCGTAAAATTATCTTTCGTTCGTTCGCTAAACTTATCCTTCGTTCGTCTGCGAAAATGTTATTCGTTCGTTTGTTTGCTAATATTACTCTTCGTTCGTCCGCCAAAATTAGGCTTTGTTCGTCCGCCAAATTAATATTCATACACTAAGATAGTTTTTTGTACGTTAAACATTATTGTCTTTGAGCTTTACTGTTGAGACGCCAAAATTTATCCTTGAATATTATTATTATCATTATTATTATCATTATTATTATTATCATTATTATTATAATTATTATTATCATTAAAGTTATAGGCCACATAACCATACTTACAATGGCTACAACTTGACCCATGCTAAAGTTGTAAAGTGTTTTAGTAGTTTCTGATACTTGTTTTAGTACTTTTACCTTGCAACAACGAGGACTTCTGATGGAACGATAAAAGTTTGGGTAGTTTTTGCCTCATAAAAGTACCGAGTGGTGATTTGATTTGTTTTATAAGGACAGGTAAAGACACACTCACTCTCTCTCTCTCTCTCTCTCTCTCTCTCTCTCTCTCTCTCTCTCTCTCTCTCTCTCTCTCTCTCATACATCAGCATCCTCTCCCACTCTCCCCTTCTCACCCTCATTTCCCCTCTCACAACCTTCCCATCCCCTCATCTCTCCCTCCTTCACCTCTCCCACCTTCTCCGACCCTCCCCTCTGTTCCTGTAACCCCCCACCCCCTCTCCCACTGTAACCCCCCACCCCACCCCCGCTGCAGTCACCCGAGGTAACATACGGTTTGTAAATCCCTGTGAATACGGACTTTACCTGGATTCTGTCCCGCCAGGTCGAGACAAACAGGGGCAATAAAGTGTTAGGATGTAGGCATATGTTACCTGACCAGCCTCGGCCTTTCCCCTTACCCTTCTCCCTCATTCTTACCCTTCTCCCTTTCCCATCATCCTTTCCCATAATCCTTATCCCATCAACCTTTTCCCTTTCTCATTATACTTATTCCTCTCCCTTCTCCCTTACCCTTTTCACTTCTCCCGCATCCTTCTCCACTTCATTCTTTCCCATCATCCTTCTCCCTCGTCCTTCTCCACTTCATTCTTTCCCATCATCCTTCTCCCTCGTCCTTCTCCACTTCATTCTTTCCCATCATCCTTCTCCCTCGTCCTTCTTCACTTCCTTCTTTCCCGTCATCCTTCTCCCTCGTCCTTCTTCACTTCCTTCTTTCCCATCATCCTTCTCCCTCGTCCTTCTTCACTTCCTTCTTTCCCATCATCCTTCTCCCCTTATCATTCTCCCTCACCCGTCTCCCTCATTCCTCCCCTTCAGCCCTCCCGTTCATCCTTTCCCTTCACCTTTTCCTCCATTCCTCCACCCACCCCCCCTTCATCCTTCCCCTCACCGTCAGATACCACCCATCTCCCTCTTCTCCTCCCTCTTGCTTCCCTTCCTCAGCCTCAGTTCTTCCGCTTCTCCCCTCCTCCTCCATTCTCCCTTACCCCCCACGCTACTTTATTCCCTCCTTATTTACCCTTTGTTATCCCTTCATCCCCTAGACATTATCCCTCCCTTTGTCTCTATCCCCTTAGAAGATTTAGTCGTAGATGTAGTAATAGTAGTAGTAATAATAGTAGTAATAGTAGTAGTAATAGTAGTAGTAGCAGTAATAGTAGTAGTAATAGTAGTAGTAATAGCAGTAGTAGCAGCAGTAGTAGTAATAGCAAAAGTTACTGAATGCCGCATAGATCTGCGGCTCAACTAACTCAACACAGCTAGGGTAGCTACTTATGTATTAGGATATTTAATTTTAAGGTAATAAAATGGTGGCGAAGGTGTGGCTATTGGGGGGAGGCTGGAGGCCACTTTAGTAAATAATAACAATAAAAAAAATAGTTATAGTAGTAGTAGCAGCAGTAGTAGTAGTAATAGTAATGCTGTATATGACTATTGTACTACAGGCAATATTATGTTCAGTACAGTGCCTGCTATTATTTATATTATTTTTCACTATCACTGTAGCAGAAGTAACAATAACATCATTACTACAACAACCCAAATAACAACAATCACAACGACTACATAAGAAAATAACACAACACAACAGCAACAAGACGCCAACTACCAACAACATCAAAATTATAAACGACACAACACTGCCTCATCCTCTTCCTCAACCCGCCATGCAAAGTGTTCTTAATGATACAAGATATTGGATCTGATCTCTCTAAACCCCGGATACCATCCTCTTATGTGTTTTCTCCTTAACTTGATCCTTTATACTCCCCGTTATACCATCGTTTATACTTACAATATAATGAGGAAAAATGAGACGTGCAGAGTATACGTGGAAACAGGATTTTTACTTTTTTTAATAATATATCTATTTTTTTTTTGTGTAAATAATGAAAATGGTTGGTGAGAGGAGTGGGGTGGTCTTTAGTGTAATTAAATAAATTATCAATATAAACTTACAAAACACTACGGTGGCTGGAGAGATTCTTAAAGTATCGTATAATAATTCTCTGTTGGTAAAATATTCATGTTGTTAAGCACCAAAGAAAAAAAAATGAACATAACTTTTGACAAACAGGAAAACCGCACTTAAAAAGAGTTCAAGATTTTTTTTTCTTATTTTTTTTCTCATTAAACTTGCAAGAGTACATGAGTCAAACCAACCAAAATTAACTTTTACACACCACCACTTACTCAGATGAACATAAAAATAGCTTAGTTCCCAATATTTGTCAACAAGCCATATTTTCTCTCTTTATTGCCCCCTATAAACTAGACTGGGCCACCAACGCCTTCGAGACCCTTCCTGAGTTGCTGGCTTCGACGAATTAAAATTAAAATAATTAGAAAATAATATATAAATTATAATATCCACATCTAAGAATACAAATAAGATAATATCAATTATTACTGTTTTCTTTAAGTGGTAAGGGACAATATATCTATTAGTACTTTAAGTCAAGTGAGAGAGAATTTGACTCACGAATTCGGACGAAATTTAGGGCTTGGTTCAAAGAATTCTGGAGCATTTGTGAATTCGACCAACTGCAGCGCTTTTTGTTGCTATTCTGCCACGGCTTTTGTTTCTTTAACTTATTCATTGTTCTGCTTTTTATTTTTGAAAAGATGTAAATTTTTTCCAATAAATATTCATGTGTATCCTCATAGCTACTCATGTATTAGGATATTTAATATTAAGGTAATAAAATGGCGGCGAAGGTGTGGCTATTGGGGGGAGGCTGGAGGCCACGTTTAAAAAAAAAAAAGTAATAGCAGTAGTAAAAGCAACAGCATTAACAGCAAAAGGAGTGACAGTAACAGGAGTAACAGTAACAGGAGTAACAGTAATAACAGTAACAACAACAGCAATAACAGTAACAACAACAACAGTAACAACAACAACAATAGTAACAACAGTAACAACAACAGCAGTAACAACAACAGTAACAGCAGTAACAACAACAACAGTAACAACAGTAACAGTAACAACAACAGAAGTAACAGCAACATTTTTCTTTCACTCCTATTAGATAAGCATCTGTGCATTACAATAAACGTGTCGGAAATGATGCTGCCCCCCCCCTCTCTCTCTTCCCCCCAAAAATCACCACTAACTCACAGAACAACCATGATACTAAAGATGTTTTCAGTTACCACCAAAAGTTAATAAAGATACTTGTCCATCGTGTCATAATAAGAACAGCAGGCGGAGTACTCACCTGTGTCCTGGTGGTAGAGGAAGCCTTGGCATCACCCGTCATGTCTTGGGCCAGGGACCATCCTGCCTGAAACAACATCATGAATGAAACTACAGTTCTTCTTTCATAGCTACAATTATATACAAATTTATTGGTATTTAAACCAAAATTCTAAAGCAGTAACACAAGACATTGTGGCTACTTCCATCTCTCAACAAGAATCAGTACAGCTCCTTGATAAAACTTGACAAAGCAAAGCACAAAAAGTCATAATGGTCAGAAACCTAAAGAGTAACTCGCTCACAAACCTACACTAATAATTTTCCTGTGTTATGATTCTTAGTAGTTCTTATTAGTATTAAAAAAAATACTTTACTCTAAAGCGTTTTTGTTACAAGTCCAAATTTTTCAAGTGTTATTTACTTTTCGAATTCACTTTAAAAATGCAATTTTGATCACACAAATGTTCAGAGCTTTGAAGTAGAGGGAAGTGTGGTTTAAAAAAAAAAACTGACTAAACCAAACCTCACGAAACCTAACACGTTACAGAAGACTTTGTCACAAGTAATATTTCAGAACAGGTGCCTAGGTTAAGTAGCCGCGTTAGGAAACTTTTGAATATAAGAAGAGTTCTTCAGTTTATTAAGAACATTCCAAACATGGTGGAGGAAATAAAATTTTTACTAAACAAAAAGACCTTCAAGAACCTAACCTAACAACTCGAATATTAGTATACCTAACCTAACCTAACCAAAAAAATATTAACTAGCACAACAAGACAAAAAAGAAAACACAAAGGAACCTAATTAAACAAGTTACCTGTGCTTGTGGAGGCTGAAGACTATTCCAAGAGATCAAACTATGACAGTGAAAAGAAAAATATGTGTTTAAGTGCAACAGCCGATCGTACTCTTTTGTTAAAAAAAAAAAAAAAAATTACAACATGTGGCTTGAAAAAAAGTTCTTTCATTGATACCTTATATCAAAATAAGTTCTTTCTGCTCATTGTATCGGGGGAGAGCCCACCAGTTAATAAGTTAAGTAAGGTTAGGCTAGGTTGGGTTGGTTAGGTCAGGCTCTGTGAATTGTCGTTTTCACTTTCGTGTTTGGTATCATGCAAAAAGCATCCCGAGGAATTTTGGTGCAATTTCTTCGGGTGCTAGCCGTCTCCTCCACCATCAGCTACTATAATGTTTGATTCGTATTTAAACATCTACAGTTTATTAATATGTTTTCACTGAGAGCAGGTGAGCTGAGACGCCATATTGTAAACACACTGCCAACAAATTTGATTATTTCCCATTTAACTACAACAATATGTCTATGAATTCAGCCAAGTAAGTCCCTGAGAACTGTTATTTGTGTTTCTTGGTGCAGTGATTGGTCAGAGTTTGTAGTGAAGGGAATAAGGTAATGTTATATAGTTTTAACAGTTGGTTGTGTTATGGGTCGAGTCAGCTCCAGCCCACAACACCTACATCCTCACTGTACATCCTCATATTTAACACATTAACCTCAACAAATACAACCCGTGTTGACCACCACTTACCTCTTGATGTTATATTCCCTCGCCAACGATGACACCTCACTGTGGCACTTTATAACACTTCACTGTGGCACTTTATAACACTTCTCTGTGACACTTGTTAACACTTCACTGTGGCACTTTATAACACTTCACTATGGCACTTGTTAACACGACAACAGCTGCAAGTAAAGTGATCATCACGGTTCACGACATTGATTCATAAAACATCTCAAAGCAGGTGTCGGAGCTTCATGGGACTGAATGAACCTATCTCATTACTGTGAGAAGAGCTCGATTGTATCTTTCTGTATTTACCAGATATCGGATTCGTTGATCTAGAGCCCATGTAGCATTTTGGGGGTCATGTTCTTTCAGTAAGCCGTAAATTATTATTATTATTTTTATTATTATGGAGGATCACTAAATGGGCTGCCCACCACTGCCCTACACAATGTGGATACTTCCCAGGTAAAGTTTCTGTATACATTCACGATAACGGAGTATAGAAATCAAATATTGTTTTCTACAGTATCAATCTCATAATTATATGTTTTTTATTATAATTTAATCTTGTTCTCACATTAGTGATTTGTGTATAAAGTCGCCAGGCGCGATCAGCTCCACCTGTTGGGAGACTCCCTGCAACTATACCAGGCGCCATGTTGTTTACCGGGTGCTATAAGAAGCGCCATCTATGGCTTGACATTCAAACTGAACCAGAGGACTCACAGGGTTCACTGCAGCTGTTCATTCTGATTACCGAGGAGACGAACTTTTTTGGGGTGACTGTACTGTACAGGAATAGAAATACAAAAAAACTGTGTGTTGTGTGTCACCTGTGTGTTGTGTGTCACCTGTGTGTTGTGTGTCACCTGTGTGTTGGGTGTCACCTATGTGTTGTGTGTCACCTGTGTGTTGTGTGTCACCTGTGTGTTGAGTGTCACCTATGTGTTGTGTGTCACCTGTGTGTTGTGTGTCACCTGTGTGTTGTGTGTCACCTATGTGTTGTGTGTCACCTGTGTGTTGTGTGTCACCTGTGTGTTGGGTGTCACTTGTGTGTTCACAGGTTCGGTTCCATATTAACGAAATCGATTCCGTAATCGGTTCCTAAATAAAAGTAAACTCGCAAGGAACATATAACAACAGCTGCCAGTTCAAAGAAAATAAACCCCTGTATTAGTGTAGTCACTGTAGAAATATCTAAACTAATCCTTTCATCGATATACGAATGTTAGTAGTATTCTAAGTACCTGATTCCTGATGATTGCATTCCACCGAGATAAAGCACTAGTAAGTACAGGCAGATATTGTATAGCTTCCTGAGTACATTGGCAGTCGAAAACATATTATCTGGAAACGCCAGCAAAACAATTTAATTTAACTTGGGCAACTGGGTTTATTATTCAGACAGCAAATATTCACTTGTGTAATCTTCTGTATATCACTTACATAAAAGTTTATAATATCACCAAATATTGAAGATAGCAAAATGTTAACAAGTTAACATGAAGTACTGTACCTGAAGCCATAAAACTGTGCAGTAAGCAGCAGGCTACATATAAACGTACAGCTTGACCCGTGGCTGAAGTGGAACTAGCTTCGTACAGCACAGTGTAGTTCATATGCCGGGTTCATGAAACATACGCGTCTGGAGCAGGGCAAGGTGGCTCTACCCGCCCTCAGCTGCCCCTGTCAGCTGGTGATGATTCACCTGGAGTCTGAGAGAGAGCATTTTTTTTCTGGGGTTTTATTTAGCGCTGACTGATGCCACATTATGCTGTTACACCGTTACACCCACCCAGAACCAGGAACTGGCAGATTTTCCGGCGATTCCGATTCCGGGATCAGTTCCTCTAAGATCTGCCGGTTCCGGGTTCGGTTTCGGTTCCACATCACTGTGTTATGTATCACCTGTGTCTTATGTGTAGTTTTTGCTGGCCACTCACCTCTTCGCTGCCTCCTTTCCTCCCCTCACAACCTTCTACTCTTCCTCTTTTCCTCCTAATCTTTTCCTGTTTCTTGCATTTTTTCTCTCACCTCTTCCCTCCCCTTTCCTCATCAACAGCCCTTCCCCTACCCACTCCCGTTCCCTCTCTCCCCTCTTTTCTCCCTGAGCTTAAATCGTTCTCCCATGTTCTCTCCCCCTCTTACCCTCTTCTCCTCCCTTCTCTTTGTTTTCTGTTTTTCTCTTGCTCCTTCTCCTCTTCCACTTATTCTTCTCTTTCACACCCCTCTCTTCCCCTATCCCTCTCTATTCTCTCACCTCACCCCTCTCTCTCCCTCACCCATCTCTCCCTCACTCTCTCTCCTTACCTATCCCTCCTCTCTCACCCTCACTGACTCCCCTCACTCATCTATTTCCCCTCATTCCTCAACTCGACCTTTCCCCCTCATCCCTTTATCCCCTTAAGCTCTCCCCTCTTCTCTTCAAAACCCTTTACTACCCCCCCTCCCCTCTCTCTCTCTCTCTCTCTCTCTACGTACACAACACAACACAACACGACGCAACACAACACAACACCAACAAAACTTCTAACACAATAAATACTTTTCAAAACAAGACGCACTTTGCCCCAGCCGCAACACTACTGAGTCTCCATCATAAACTTTGACTCTCACACTCACTCAAAAAACTTTACCCCCCCCCCCCTACCCGCCAAAAAAGTTTCAACGTGAGGTACATGTCAATATTCATTAGGAGCCAGAAGAAGAAAAAATAAGAAAACAATAATGACGAGACATCTTCAATTGAAACTTTTTTTTTTTAAGATTTGAACTTTGTGATTTAAGATACGTGTTTTTTGGTGGAGAGAAAGTTAGAAAGTTGTTTTTTTTGGGGGGGGGGGTGGGGGTTTTCTTCAAATTTTATTACTTATTTTTCTTTTTCATTTCATTTCGGCCCTCTCTTACTCTTTCCTTGCCTCCCTTCCCCCCTCTCTTCGTCTCTCCCTTCCTCGTTCCCTCCTTTCCTTCATTTTATGTTTTCCTAGATATCGTTTTTTTTTTCCTATAACTCCCTCCTCCCATCCTTCTTCCCTGTTGCTCCTTCCACCTATTTGCTCCTTTCCCACCTCCACTTCCACCTCTACCTCCACCCCATTTCCCCCTCCCTCCCTCCCTTTGCTCCCTTCCCTTCTGTCTGCAATCAGTTAAGTACCTCCACAAAGGCCCCGACGCCACATCTCACACTTGGGTTTCGATCCCTTCCCTGTGACTGTCTTATGTTGTTTACAAGCCTTTACCTCTTTGTTTTAATTCTCTCTCGCCCTTTATACACTCTCCTCATCACAATCTTTCCCTTAACTTACATTACCCCCAAGAGTCTTATGGCCTCTTAGTACAATGTTGTTATTTTCTTTCATAAAGAGTTTGGATAATGTAGAATCGTAGAATCTTTATTGTATTTTTTTTATATACACAGGGAAAGTGGCTATACATTTCCGATCCAATGCCCTAAAGGAGGCTCAGATCCCCCTGCAGGTTGGCACACACACACACACACACACACACACACACACACACACACACACACACACACACACACACACACACACACACACACGCGCGCGCTCTTCTGTTTTCCATGACAACACAAACCCAATCGAAGAGCTGCCAGTTCATGGAGTTATAAACTTGAGGTATTTGGTAAATAAAACTAGATCTTTTGGCCACTTTTTTTTTGGGGGGGGGGGAGGGGGTAAGGGTACGTCTTTTCACAATAAGGCAGTGTGTGTGTGTGTGTGTGTGTGTGTGTGTGTGTGTGTGTGTGTGTGTGTGTGAAAGAGATGTGTTTGATTTTATTGAGGATGTGACGGCTGGTAGATATTGTCTCTCTTACCCTCTCTCTGTCTCTCTCTTTTTTCGGAAGGAGGGGGGTGGTGGGGGGTGTTAAAACGGTAGGGGTGTAGTGTGGGAAAAAAAAAATTAAGTTATTGGTTCAGTTGACTTATATTGTTAACTGACTGACACTTAATGAAGAATGATTGTCAGTTGATCATTATACATGTTAATGAACAGGAGGAAACGATATTGGTGATCAGGAACATCTTATGATCAAAATAGTTCATTTCCTTGAGGCAACAGTGTGTAAGGGGGGGTGGCGACACACACACACACACACACACACACACACACACACACACACACCACACACACACACACACACACACACACACCACCATCGTTTACAGCAGCTTCCAGCCAAAACCCATTTTTCGAACCTTGAACAAAAGGCGTGAAATTTGCAAATCCCTTTATGCCTGACCATAAACCTAGGGAGGGGGGGGGGTGTAGTGGACAGGGGGATGGGGTGGGGGTGAAGGAGGAGGACAGGCTGCTCCCCTCCCCCCCCCCCCCCCCACAGCATCCGGTCTACTGATTCACACACATTTCCGGGATTAGCTGTGATTCGTTCTAATGAATCTCTTCTTCTCCCTCCCCCCCCCCTTCTACGACCTAATCTTTGTTTGACGTGGCATGTGAATTAGTCTAGGTTAGGTTAGGCTAGGTTAGGTTACGTTAGGTTTAGCTGTACCTCAACAATTATATATAACTAAATGTTGTATTATTTTTTTTTCACTATTTCATTATCTTACTTTTTATCATACATTATTTAGATAGTTGTGTTATTTATTTATTTATTTATTTATTTATTTATTTAAATGGATTTGTATTATTTTGTTCTGTGTCATGTATAACAAATATTTCTTCTTCTTCCCTTCCCTACTCTTCCTTACCCGCCTTCTTCTTATCTTTCATCTCTCTCTCTCTCTCTCTCTCTCTCTCTCTCTCTCTCTCTCTCTCTCTCTCTCTCTCTCTCTCTCTCACACACACACATCTCCACCATGAAAGCACAGTGACATCTCATTTCCCTCCTTCCCTTCCTTTCTCCCTCCCTCCCTCCTCTACTCACCCTCCCACCCTCCCTCCCTTCCTCTCCTCACCCTCCCTCCCCCTTCCTCCCTCTCCATCTCTTCTTCCCTCCCTTTTTTCTTTTTATTTATCTTTTCAGTTTTACGAGTCCAGGTTCGGCCCTTCTGACAATACACCACGAAATCGCTAACACTATACCTGTCTCGTGGAGTGAAATTAGCAATATTTATCCTTCCTCTCTCTATTTCCATCTCCATTTCTATAGCTGATCAACTTCCTTTTATTCGATTCTTTGTGTTTTCTTTTTTTTTTATTTCCTTCCTTCGTTATACCTAAGAATTATTATCCTCGAGTCTGGTTGTTCCTAGTGAGGGGAAGAGAGAAGCTGTACAGTAGTTTTATATATATATTATCCTTGTGATTTTATTTTTTTGTTGTTGTTGTTGTTGTTGCTTTGTTATTATTATTATTATTATTATTATCATCATAATGTTCCTTCATCATGTTACCTACTCTCCCCACATCACCTCTACCCTCTCTCTCTCCACCCCACTTTCACCCCACACCACCTCTCCTAACCCCACCTTCACCCCACACTAAATCCCCCATCTCTCCCCACACCACCTCTTCCTACTCTCCCCACCCTACATTCACCTCACCCCCTCTCTCTCCCCACACCACCTTCACCCCACACCTCTCTCTCCCCACCCAACCTTCGCCCCACACCACCTCGCCTCTCATCCCAAATTTTATTGTGTGAAAA
This sequence comes from Homarus gammarus, assembly GCA_958450375.1. NCBI lineage: Eukaryota > Metazoa > Arthropoda > Malacostraca > Decapoda > Nephropidae > Homarus > Homarus gammarus. Next base: position 252,787 of record CAUDMG010000915.1, read on the forward strand.
ACGCGGCCAGAAACACGTCAGTTACCGCTCCTCTTCTCCATTTTCTTCACTTTAACTTTTTGGCCGTGAAAAAATAAAATGTCTCCAAGTAGGCCTAAATTGCACCTTGTAGTCCTGAGGATACCAGCAAACTAATCTCTCTCTCTCTCTCTCTCTCTCTCTCTCTCTCTCTCTCTCTCGTACAAATTCGACTCCAAAACTGCTCACTTTCCTTCCTTTCCCCCACCTTCCTTTATCCCTCCTCCTACATCCTATCCACCTCTCCCCTACCTCCCCCTTCTCCTCCCCCTCACCCTCCCCTCCCCCCTCTAAACCCCTCCTCTTTTCTTTTCCCCATCTCCCCGTTCTACTCCCATCCCATCCTTCCTCCTTCTCCCTCTCGCATCCCTCCCATCCCTCCCCTCCACCCCTCTCTCCCATACCCTTCCCTCCTCCCCATCTCTCCCATCCCTCTCTCTTTAATGAAGGGGTAATTAGACAATACTTCAAATGACGATAGAGTCTCCATGCAAGTTCGACGCCATCTTTTTCTTATATCTCTGGTTAAATAAAATAAATATTGAGAGTCTTAGTGCATTTTGGCCTGGTGTAGAGAGAGAGAGAGAGAGAGAGAGAGAGAGAGAGAGAGAGAGAGAGAGAGAGAGAGAGAGAGCAATTATCCCTCATCACTACTCAATAGGAAAAAACAGGATAAATAAAACTGCACATCAATATAAGACTCTTTAAGACTCCTGCATCCTGATGGTCGTACGACAAATTACCATATTTTAGGAGAGGTTTTCGTCCTGGGGGCTTAGGGGCCGTCGTACGCGAATTCAGGGACAGAACTGATAATAATCTCTGGCCCTTATTGCTTAAGGGCTGATGCTCTCACAGATGTTATGTAAATATGATGGTTCGGTATGTACATATGTGTGTGTGTGTGTGTGTGTGTGTGTGTGTGTGTATGTGTGTGTGTGTGTGTGTGTGTATGTGTGTGTGTGTGTGTGTGTGTGTGTGTGTGTGTTTGTGTGTCCTATAATGGTATGTTATGGGTATACGGGGTGGGGAAGGGGTACAATCTGGGGTATTTTAGGTCTATGAGTAGTAGGATTGGTATGTTGGTATGAGAGGCGGGCACGATGGTTGGTACTAGTCTGGCATGAGAGGAGGTAAGCATGATAGCTGGCTGGTATTATAGAGCATTGAGTACCAAGTCTTATGGAAGGAATTATTATATTGAGTGATCTATTACCTGTTGTACTTTTATACCATTATCAGTGACCTTGACCTTTTAGTAGTGACCACCTTAACCCTTAGCTATGATCTTTGACCTCTAAGGAGATATTTTCTATTTTATCAAGAAAATCTAATTTACTCGAGTTATCAATAATTAATTCATCCCTTTCATTCGCCAGTCTTCTCACCTCACCTTTTTCTTTCCCTTTTCCCCTCTCTCTTTTCCCCTTTAGTTCCCCTTTCTCTTTCTTCTTTTCCACCTCCTCTTTCACTTCCTATTTTCTCTAACAATCCTCCTCTTCCTCCTCCTCATTCTTCTTGTTCTCCTTCCAGTTCTCCATTCCCTTATTCTTCCTCTTCCCTCCTCCTCCTACCAATCTACTTTCGCCTCCCACTTTCTTTCCTCCAATCACTCTCATCCCCCTCCCATGATTCTCCCTCATCCCTCGTTCCTTCCTTCCTTCTTTCCTTTCCTTCTTCATTCACTCTCTTCCTTCCTTCCCCTTTTCCACCTCCCTTATCCTCCCCACTCATCCCTTCTCTCTCTCCCTTTCCTCTTTTCCTTTATCTCCTCTTTTCCTTCCCTCTCACCCCTCACCCTTTCCACCCCTTTCCTTCCATTCCTCCTCACCCCTCATCTTCTACTTCCTCTCTTTCACCCCTACTTCCTCCTCTCCCTCACCACCCTTCTTTACCCTGTCACCTCCTTCTTTACCCCCTCACCCCCTGCTTTATCCCTTCCCCCTTCTCCCCCTTCCCTCTGGTTTGGGTAGGGCATAGAATACCAGGGTTAAGTGGGCCTTGCCATAAACTCCTTCATAAAGCTTCACATTTCAACGCGAGTAACAATAGGCCTAGCTACCCTCCCCCCCCTACACCCCCCTACTACCCCCATCTCCCTCCTTTCCCCCCTTTCTACCGTACCCCATACCCCTTCCTCCCTCTTTCTCCTCCTCCTCCTCCTCCTCCTCCACCCTCCTCTAGCGAATTACCTAATACCGAAATCAATAAAGAGAAAATTAAATAACGATAAATAACCCATAAGTCAATAACATATATAAGAAAATGAACCAAATTTTAATCTCTCACAATAACCAATCAATTAAATCACTCATCAACCACTAAAACACCTCAACAAATATTTACACCATTTCTTATATCTCACAATAACAAACAAAAACAATAACAAATAAATAACACAAAAAAAACAATAAAAAACTTATGAACAACAACAACAAACAAAAACAATAACAAGAAATAACAACAGCAACAATAACAAAACAACAAAGATCAATAACAAAATTGTAAAAAACAAAACACTAACAAACAAACAATAACAAATAAAACAACAACAATAAAATTAATAAAAAAAAAAAGCGTATGAACAACAACAACTCAAGTCTTCCTCTTTAGTTTAATGTGTGCACTTGTTAAGCTTCACTACCTAACATACCATAACTGTCTCACACTCTGGGGGGTGGGGGGGGGGAGGGGGGGGTTTGGGGGGAGGGGTGGGGGAGGGGGGAGGGGGTGGGGGGGGGAGATGTCTATATCTGGCCAAACAAAACAAAACATACCACTAAACACTCACTTTGGCTGTGTGTGTGTGTGTGTGTGTCTGTGTGTGTGTGTGTGTGTGTGTGTGTAGAGCCAAGATAATAAGAGTCACTTATTCCTTTACTTCCCTCCCTTCCGTGTTATCTCCCTTAATTTCCTTTTCCTACTTCCTCCCTTACGAACTACTTCCCTTGTCACTTCCCTCCCTTTCTCCCTCCTCACCTCTCATTTTATCTACTTCCTCCTTTGCTAGCCTCTTTCCCTCCCTCCTATGCCCTCCCCTCCCATCCCCCATCCATCTCCCCCCTCCCCCCATCAGCTGGTCATGTTGTCAGTATGAAAAGTGACAAATTAGGAACACTAAGACTACCTTTCCCTTTTGCCCGTCCCTCTTTTCCCCTCTCATCTATATCCTTCTCCGTTGTTGCTCCTTTCTAGTTTCTTACTCCTTCCCCCTCCGTTTATTCCCTCTTTATTCCTTCTCCCCCCTTATTCTTTTCCAACCCCTTTTCCCCTCCCCTCCCCTATCTTCCCCTCCTTTCCCCCTTCTCACCTTTAACTCCCACCTATCCTCTTACCTCCTACTCCCCTTCTACTCCTCCCTCCTCCCCTATCTTCCTTTCCCCTCCATCCATCCTCCTTCTTCCTCTCTTTCCCTATTCCCCTCCCCCCTCTCTTTTTCCCCTCCTTAAACCGGTCGTTTTAGTGGGCTGGTCGCGACACTTACTTAAAAGCATGGGGAGTTACTGCCCAGTGTGTCCTGTTGTTTGGGCCAATGAGGGGAGGAGGAGGGGAAATAGGGGAGGAGGAGAGGAAATGAAGAGGGAAGTAAGGAGGAGGTTGATGGATGAGGAGATGTGGGGTAATGGGGGGAGAAGAAAGGGGGCTAAGGAGGGGGGTAGATGGATGAGAGAGGGGGAAGGAAGGGGAGGAGGAGGAGGAGGAGGGGGAAGTGAGTGAGTGAGTCAGTCAGTGAGTCAACTAATCATACTCATTCACAGGAAAGTAAGCTAGGACTGTCCCGGGGCTCGAACTAAGGACCATTAAAACAGAAGGCGAGCATTGTATCCACTTTGCCACACCACCCAAACAAACGTAACCTAACCTAACCTAACTTAACGTAATCTAATTTAATCTGACCCCCCAAACCTAATCTAATTTAACCAGACCTCCTAACTTAACCTAACCAGATTATCTCTCCTCGTTTAGCCAATAAAAAGACAATATGGGGAGAAAATTCAGCCAATTAGTACAGCGAGTCATGGGAGAAAGCTGTTGCCTTCCTTGACCAAGATGACGGAAATATGAAACAACAATACAACTACACAACTACCTAGTTCCTGTGCTCCTCCCACTGATGACGTCACCATCCCGGACCATCACAGCAAACTCACGTAGGAATAAAACTTTTTCTTATTGGCTAAATATTCCCGCCTTGTATCTCATTGGCTAAAAATATGTTCAGTTTATATAATCGTCAATAGATGGCGTAAGAATGCACTTTTTGGGAGAGAACACGTTTGACAATTTACTCTAGTTTCCCGTCGTTCAACTTAAATTGTAAAGAAATGGGTAAATAACTTTAGTAAATATACATTGTTGTTCTGCATAGAATATATACAGATATAATAGTTTAGGTGTGTAAATGTTTGATATATGAATGGACGTAATTTAGCTCGTTGGCCAAAATTGTATAATCGTAATATTGCAAAATTTTGACAAAAAATTACATAAATAATTTTGCGTATTATAAAATCTGTGTAAAAACTGAAATATGATGCCTATACTATTACTACTACTACTACTACCACAATTACACCACCACCCCCTACTATTACTATCACCACCCCAACTACTACTAATCCTACCAAAATTACTACAACTACTACCACTGGTGCCGCTTTGGACACCAACCGGGAGACACTTGTAGATAGTATCGGTCTTTACGGCTACCTTGGGCCTGGCCAGCTCAACCTCTTTCGGAGACGCCCACGAGTGTGTGTGTGTGTGTGTAGATAAAATACGAGGCGACAGACACCCACACACAATCAGGGGGTGGTCGTTACAGTATCAGGGGGTGGTCGTTACAGTATCAGGAGGGTGGTCGTTACAGTATCAGGAGGTGGTCGTTACAGCGTCAGGAGGGTGGTCGTTACAGTATCAGGGGGTTGTCGTTACAGTATCAAGGGGTGGTCGTTACAGTATCAGGGGGTGATCGTTGCAGTATCAAGGGGTGGTCGTTACAGTATCAGGGGGGTGGTCGTTACAGTATCATGGGGTGGTCATCACAATATCAGGGGGTGGTCGTCATTGAGTCACTAAAATTCCTGGACCTGAACTCAGATTTTTCGATGTATGTATGTTGGTATGTATGCATTAACGCTCAGTTCGACTTTTAATACATTCGTTAGTTATTTTGAATGTTGCAAAAATGTGTGTGGCGGCTAGAAGCTGTAGACGAATGTTGATACAATGACAAAGTTCCTTAGATTTTACGAATCGATAGTAGTAGTAGTAGTAGTAGTAGTAGTAGTAGTAGTAACAACAATAAAATTTATCTTTCGAAATAAAAAATTAAAAAGTTCTCAAATTCTCTCATATTTTTCCCTACCACCGCCTCCTCCCCCCTCCCACCACCACCTCCCTTTCTCTCCATTGTATCCAGCAGAATGGAAAAAGAGATTCTTCAGGTGTTAAATTCGGTGCTTGGGAGAGTTGCTTCGTCTTTATTGCAGGTTGCAAGTTGGCCTCCCCTCTCTACCCCCTGGTGCACCATAAACCATTCACGGGTCACTAGCACTGATTAGGCCTATGTCAACTTTAATAGCTTCTGGCTGCCACATAATGCTGGGGTCTTAATCAGGGGAAAAGATCCGGCGAGTCGTCTGTGGTCTGCCGTTGACGAGTGGCAGGTTTTACAGCTGACATTTACTCGTCAGCAAGGAAAGAGGAGGCCTAACTGCAAGACTTCCAAGACCTCTAAGATTTCCTAGACCTCCAAGATCTCCAAGACCTCTGGTTCACCTATTGGGGCGGAGATCATCCTCGGGAAAAAAAAAAGACATTTCAGAATATTTTATCTATTTTACTTGCAATTTCATGAACACAAAGATAGAATAACAGTAAGAAACAGACCGCCATTGGAGTAAAAAAAATCTTTGTTTCTCACGCCGGTACATTAACTCTAATAGACTAATTATATATACAAAGAATCATTATACAATTAAGGTATTTTGTTCCGGCTAAGTGAGGCGGAGGCCGACCTGGGAATAAAACCTCTTTCTTCATTATAAAAGTGTTTAGTTTAAAAATAATTATATGTTTATATAACTTTCATTTGCATTATAACTAAAGTTGCTGAAATATTCCTCATAACTTTGTGTTTCTCTTACGGAAGAAGATATATGTTTAACCTGCACATCGAACACTCACAAAAAAGTTACATTCCTCGAGACGAAATTTGACCCGTGAAAGTAATGTTGGTTTTACTTCACCACACTCCACGGGATCTCAAGTAACGCCAACAAGAATTCCTTTATAGACCTTACCTATCTCACCTCAATCCTATCAGGGAAATATGGATTCTTCATCGCTCGTAACTAAAAAAGGTTTCCCCATATCTAATCAGTGAACAGGGTTGGTTGACTCATAAGCTACATCACAAACCACGCAACAGAAATGATATCTTACTTTTGCATTGGGAAATCTATCGTAACCAGATGAATTCTCTTAAATCCCAAGATCGTAGGAAAAAACCCAGATACGAGTCTTTGAGAATTCGGGTTTAGAATCGGGACAAAATCCACAAACGAGACAGACAAAAAAAAAAAACACAGCGGTGGTGTTTGTGGTGATGTTGGTGGCTCGTGCAATTCTACACGGCCGTCTACCCCGTTGCAGAGGTCGGGTGTGTGGGACAAGATGGTGGTTTTGTGAAGGGGGGGAGCGGGGGGGGGGGGGGCGGAGGGGGAGCTTGAGGAGTGAGTGGGTTGTGGATAGGTAGATAGGTGGGTGGAAGTGGCTCGAAGGAGTGTGGGTGGTGGGGTTAGGAGCAGTAGTAAACATACACACACACACACACACACACACACACACACACACGCTTCTCCCAAAACTTCCAGCTGAGGTCGTGGTGATGATCAGAGAGAGTTGAGAGGGTCAGTGTGTTGAGCGCTTCTTGATATGTGGAGTAGGAAGGGGAGAGAATACTCTTGCATGCCCTCTTTTGCACTTTTTCTAGGTGTTTACGTTGTGTGGCATTTAGGGAGGAAGACCAGGCAGGGGAGGCATAGGTGAGCTTGGTGTTGAGTAAACACTGAGGAGCTTGGGCGCAGGAACTCCAAGACTTGAGACAACGAAGGAGGTGGAGACGAAAACTAGAGGATTTGATACGTGCATTGACGTGTGTTTTCCAATTTAGTTTGTTATCTAGAGTGACACCGAGAGCTTGGTGAAGTCCAGAACCTGGAGTGTGTTGGGGCCTAAAGTAATGGAGGGGGGTAGGACATGGTCGGAGGAGAGGTTGTTGTGCATAACCAGGGTCTTGGTGTGGTTGATGGTGACGTGGTAGTTGGTGTGTGTGTGTGTGTGTGTGAACAACGATGCCGGCTTACCCAAAACGAATAATATAATTAGATTAAACAAAAAAACCTTTATTTTTAGCAAAGTTTAATCAACCCATGACACGGCTCTCCTGACCTGACTGAGAGGTGTTTTACGCGAGTGAGAAATAATTGTTGTTTTTGTTTTGTGTTCCCAAGGGTGGCTTAACGTTACCCATGATCAAGTTCTTAACACGACCCATGACCAAGTCCATAACTTGACCCATGACCAAATTCTTAACACGACCCATGACCAAGTCCTTAACTCGACCCATAACCAAATTCTTAACACGGCCCATGACCAAATTTTTAGACACACTTGTTTTCCTCTTGAGCCCTAGGAGGGGGGGGGGGGAGGCGGCGGGGGGGGGAGGGGGGAGGAGAAGGTGTTTCAGTACAATTTCTACACTTTTTTATTTATTTATTTTTGTGGCGTCTTTGTACAAGCTTTATTTTATCTTATCTTAAGCACTGATACGTTCTCGTGTGGTGAATTAGAGAGAAAAAAAATTAAACTCGGCGATCTTTGGGAATCCATCTTTGTGAAGTGTCTTTGGAGGAATAGATAAATAGATTCTCATATGACCTGTGGTGAATGTTTTATTTGTATGTGTCTTAAGAATCCGCCTTTGTGTCGTAGCTTAAGTGAGTCAGGTAAGATACGTTGTACTTTAGTTAATTATGAAAAATATCTGGAAGTGACAGTGAAAGAGGTGGAGGTGGTGATGGAGGTGACAGTAGAAGAGGTGGTGGAGGTGACAGTGGAGGTGGTGATGGAGGTGACAGTGGAAGAGGTGGTGGAGGTGACAGTGGAGGTGGTGGTGGAGGTGACAGTGGAGGTGGTGGTGGAGGTGACAGTGGAAGAGGTGGTGGAGGTGACAGTGGAGGTGGTGGTGGAGGTGACAGTGGAGGTGGTGATGGAGGTGACAGTGGAGGTGGTGATGGAGGTGACAGTGGACGAGGTGGTGGAGGTGACAGTGGAGGTGGTGATGGAGGTGACAGTGGAGGTGATGGAGGTGACAGTGGACGAGGTATTGGTAAAAAGAAGATAGAGGAGGTGGCAATGGTGGGGGAGGAGGGTCTTTAGGGAGGGATGGAGGGAGGGAGGTAGGGAGGGAAGGAAAGGATGGAGGGAAGGAAGGGGGAAGGAAGGGGGAGGGAGGGACGGAAGGAAGGAGAAAAGGAGGGAGGGAGGGAGGGACGGAAGGAAGGGGAAAAGGAGGGAGGGAGGGAATGAAGGAGGGAGAGAGAGAGAGAGAGGGGGGAGGAAGGGGGGGGGGAGGGAGGGAAAGGAGAGAAGGAGGGAGGGAGGGAAAGTGATGGACTAGGGCTCTGGGGACTTAAAACACACAATAAATCACCTCCGTTAGACGTTTACATACAGTGATTGCCGTGACCCCAAACCTGACACACACACACACACACACACACACACACACACACACACACACACACAGAACAACCCGCTTTCTCCCCCAAAGTACCAATGACCCCGCGGTCGTGCAATTTACATATTAGGATTGTCCACTAACTCCCCCTCCCCTAGCCTCTCTCCCTTTCCTCTCACCCATCCCCCTTCCCATTAAACTCCTCCCCTAGCCCCCTCCCCTTTCCCCTAAACTCCTCCCCTAACCCTCCTTTTCCCCTTACCCCTTTCTTTAACTCCCCCTCCCCTAAATCCCCTCCCTTAACACCTCTCCCCCCCAACCCCCTTCCCCTTCCTCCTCCTCTCCCCTCCACTAGACTAACCTTACTCCTCCCTCCTTGACAACCCCGTAATTGGGAGGGCTCTTGCCTCTCCTCTCCTCTCCTTGCAATAAATTCATTTGTCCAACCGACCTGTCAATAAAGAGGTCAGTTGACAGAAAGAAACAGAGAGAGACGGCAAAAAAAAAAATAAACCCACAGGTAATTTGCGTAAGTAGGGTGGGAAAGATAGGAAGGGGGAGGGGGTGGTGGAAGTGAAGAGGGGGGAAAGGGGGGAAGGTAAAGGGGGTGAAAATAATGATGTATGCTGGAGAACGATAAGGGGGGGTGGAAAAGAGGTGGGATAGGAAGGGAAAAGAGGGGAGAAAGAGGGGAAGAGAGGGAAGGGGAAGAGATGCCACATTACACACACGGTTTAGCTCGAGTTCATTGGCTGGGTTAAGGAGGATTAGTGTGTTTATGTTTAGTGGGTTAAAAAGAGAGAGAGAGAGAGAGAGAGAGAGAGAGAGAGAGAGAGAGAGAGAGAGAGAGAGAGAGAGAGAGAGAGAGAGACCTTTCTTTTCATGTATATACCATTTTACTAATTTATCTATCACTCAATCCTTTAGTCTATCTATCTACTTAACTGTCCACTCATTTATCTTTAGTAGTAGTAGTAGTAGTAATTTAACACAGATAGGATAGCTTCTTATGTATTAGGATATTTAATATTAAGGTAAATATATGGCGGCGAAGGTGTGGCTATTGGGGGAGGCTGGAGGCCATACGTAGTAGTAGTAGTAGTAGTAGTAGTAGTATATCTTTCATACATCAAAACTGTCCTCGTTTCCATTCTCTTTGTCATATCTTCTTCCTCATCCATCTACACAACTCCCCCCTCTTCTTCTTATTATTATTATTATTATTCCTCTTCCTCCCGCTTCTCCTCCATTTCCGCCTTTTCTCCATTTACTCCATCCCCCTTCTCCCTTTCTCCTCCTCTTTCTATTCCCCCTGGACCCCCTCCTACTCCACTTCTCCCTTCCTCTCTTAATTCCTCCTCTTCTTCCTTCCCTTTCTCCTCTTCCTCCTCCTTCTTTCCCTGTTCCTAGTCCTTCTCCTCTTCCCCATTCTCCTCCGCTTCCTCTCCTTCTCCCTAACATATATACTTGTCTGTTCAGGTACATATATATACCCACACAGACACCCGGAGTATCAGTGAGCTCAGAGACTGGGTGGAGACTACATCACTCCCTGACCTCTGCCACCACACTCACACACTCGTAAACCTCTGGTGAATAACATACACTCCCTCCCAGGTCTAAGGCAGAGATCCCTTTCCTATGGATAGTTTTTTCACCCCATGGGTAGGAATTATTGTTATGGGTAAAAGTTTTTTCCCCATGGGTAGAAATTATTGTTATGGGTAAGAGTTTTTCCCCCATGGGTAAGAATTCTTGTTATGGGCTAGATTTTTTTTCCCGTGGGTAGGAATTATTGTTATGGGTAAGATGTTTTTTCCCCATGGGTAAGAGAAATATACTAGTTTTAGGCATATTATAGACCTATCCAATCTATATTTCTAACAAATTAATCCTAAATGAGGTGAATAAAACCCACAAATGAGTTACTAACAAACAAGAAAATTATCTCTAATTTAATTATCTAACAAGTAAATTAACAAGTGACACTAACTTAATTTACTAATATACAGGAAAACTAACTTTATTTTGAGTAACTAAAAAGTAAGCTAACTTAAGAAACTAATAAGAACTAAACTAACTTTAACCTACAACAGGTAAACTAACTCTACCTATAGTAATTACCAATAGTAACGAGCAAACAAATAAACCAAACAAACCCATCAATAACAACAACACTAAGTAAGACTACCAACAAACAACAACAGTCAAATCCCTTAATGTACTTAGAAAACAACGAAGAAAGGCCCAGGTACTGAAAGTAATTAAATCCGACACAGGTCTCTCTCTCTCTCTCTCTCTCTCTCTCTCTCTCTCTCTCTCTCTCTCTCAACCCCCCCCCCCCCCCCCATACACACTCTCGTCGGTCAAGTACAAAGGACATACACACACACCAGCCTCTCATTGCATACCAATACATCGCCCACTCATCCAGGGACCAACACAAGGCAATTACCGTGATGCAGCTTCCCCACGGAGAGTAAAAACCTAACCTAGCCTAACCTAACCTAACCTAACCTAACCTAACCTAACCTAACCTAACCTAACCTAACCTAGCCTAGCCTAATCTAACCTAACCTAACCTGACCTAACCACCCATGTTCCTATCTAGTTAGTGTGGAGGAGGGCTTAAGAACTAGTAGTGAAGGTAGTGTGAATAAATGACTCGGTGTTGAGATAGTCGAGTTAATCTTTGTTCAAATCTATCGTGAGAAATTGATTCGCTACATGTGAACTGGGAGTGTAGGTGTTCAATATTGTCGAGAGGAAGTAAAGAAAGTGTTCAATTTTCAAAACTCATGGGAAAAAGTCGACTCGTTACCTAAGGTGTAGTTCTATAGGATTTTTTTGGGGGTGAGGTATTTTTCAAGAGGAATTACCTACTTGGATGTGTCAAGGTGGATAGGTGATAGTAGGTGGAAGACTCAGGTACAAGGTGTCGTGTCTACTACTACTAATACTACTACTACTACTACTACTACTACTACTACTACTACTACTACAAGGAAAGCCGATCCCCACTATCTCAAGGCGCAGCAATCCCCTAGTTGGTATTGCCGAGGTGCGTGTGGGGACAGGAGAAGATTTACGTGGAGGGTGTGGCCATAAATCTAGGCCAGGGGAGGGGAGGGGGAGAGGACGTAGGTAGGATGAGGAGTAGGTAACTGCGTGTGGCCTCTACGTTGACGGCGGCGGTGCAATAAGAGGCCAGCGGCTCCGACAACTGACCACAACAATGAGATTCAGATGAGTTACCCCTTGTCGCATCGTCAGCTGGTTTGAACACTGTGTATATCTCTGGTTGTTTTTTTTTTTTTGGGGGGGGGGGGTGATGGTTGGCGAGCTTAGGCACAGCTACTAGAGTGGGTGTAAATATTTATTGTTGTTTTATTCAACTGCACGAGGCATTTGTGTCGGCAGAAGAACGATGAGATGGCAGGGTGGATTAAGTTATTATTGTTTTGTTGTTGTTGTGGGTCAGCTGTGTGATAGGTTGGGATGATGATAATAGAGATGTTTCTTCTATTCCTTTTTAATTTTTTTTTTTTACTTCTCCCTTTATTTTCTTCATCATTATCATTATCATTATTATTATTATTATTATTATTATTATTATTATTGTACTCACTCGGCCACAGCCCCCCCCCCCCCCCCCCACTATACCACAAAGTGCCCTTCTTGATGTCGTGTGCGGCCGAGCGGACTGACGCAGATACATAAGAACATAAGAATGGAGGAAACTGCAGCGGGCCTATTGGCCCATACTGGGCAGTCCCGTTTACACCCAACCCCTATTGCTCATATAAGCATCCAACCTATGTTTGAAGCTATTCAGCGTATTCGAGTTAATGATGATATTTGGTAACTTGTTCCATTCATCCACTACTCTGTTTCCAAACCAGTGTTTACCGATTTCACGCCTAAATCTAAATTTAAAGGTTAGAGTTCTCCATGTTAGGACAGACCGACGGACAGACAGAAGGACCGACATTTGCACTAACGAACGCACAGACGGACGGACAGACACTAACGAGCGCACAGACGGACGGACGGACGGACAAACACACTAACGAACGCACAAACGGACTGACAGACACACTAACGAACGCAAAAACGGACTGACAGACACACTAACGAACGCAAAAACGGACTGACAGACACACTAACGAACGCACAAACGGACGGACGGACAGACACTTATCATCAGGGCGACACTTCCCATCAAAATGAATCTTGCCCATCAGGACGATAGTTACTCATCATCAGAGTGACACTTGCCCATCAGGACGACACACTAATCCTCTTGTCGGCGTTCTGAGTGACCGTCACCCCAAGAGAGACCAACACAAAGAGAAATTGGATCAGAAATTGGGGGCTGCCATTGTATTATTTATTTATTTATTTGTTTGTTTATTTGTCTCATCGGCTCAAACCTTAAAGAGAACAAGAGAAGGTCAGATGAGAAACTAGTGATGAGAATAATGCATAATGTCAGTAAAGAGAGATAGAGATATCTCATTTTTGTGTTCCAGCCATCACAATATGTACTCGTAACTCTCTCTCTCTCTCTCTCTCTCTCTCTCTTTCTCTCTCTCTCACTGGTTTTAAATCGTCAAAATGCCTTGTCCTGTCAATTATCACCTCAGCGTTACATCCTACGGGTATCCTTCCGGTGGTTGTAGGACGTTTTTGAAACTCTAGAAGATCTTCATTCCTAAAGAGACTCCAGTTATCCTACCTTAAAGGATGACTTTCTGTTGGTTCCATCACCTCCTTGACGGACTCCTTCTATATCTCCCCACGGATGATATTATCCTTCCATCATCACTAAATCATCTTAAGGTTCTCAATTTTTTGACATCATCCCAGACTAAAGGACTCTTGGCTGGTTCCAAGAGCTCCAGTCATCCTTCCCAGTAGATGGACTCTCTGAAGATAGCTTCCTTCAACTCTTAAAAGGACTCCGGTTATCCCTCCTTGAGGATGAGAGCATCCTGCGTTAACCATCACAAACAGGAGGACTTTTCTGAAGGTGGGCTCCTTAAGGTAGAGGTGATCCTGCCGTCATCTTAACGAGGGACCTCCTACCAGTGAGGATCCTAAACAGGACTTTGTGTACCATTGGGACAAGTGTAATCCTGCCTAATACTTGTCTCTTCTTTTGTCTCCTTGGAGGAGTACGGGGGTCGTCCCTCGGCTCCAAGAGACCATAAGAAGTGAGTTACGAACCCTTATGGACAGGTGCCCTGAGGGTCATTATCCTCTAAGACAGACGTTGAAGACCTCCAGGGATGGATGGCGTATTTCTACTGTTCACGGAGGAGTACAAGCAGCGTCCCTCGGCTCCTTAGGTCCACTGGGGACGCCACTTACCGCCTCTACTGACAGGTAACCCTGAGGTCAGAGTCCCTAGGAGGAGGTTAAGGACCCCCCGTAGGTGGATGGCGTTATTTCCTACCTTTTATTTTGGTTACCAAAGTGGTTAGAGACGCGGAAAATCGGCCCAGTTGTGTTGCTGAGCCGCCAGCGGTCAAGAGTATGACCAGGGAGGGGCCCTGCTGCTGTCCTCCACCACCTCCACCTCCACCCTCCACCTGCACCTTCCATCTCCACCTCTACCCTCCACCTCTACCCTCCACCTCCACCTTTGGATGGAAAGAGAGCGAATTTAAAGAGTAAAGCGAGAGAGAAGAAACACACATACAGACGGACAAATACAGAAGAATCCTTAATATACATCTAAGAATTCCAAGGAGTCACAAACCAGACCTTAAAAACACACACACACACACACACACACACACACACACACACACACCGCCCTGTCATCACACACACCAACAAGCTCATAAAAAAACACGATTAAAAAAAATTCTTTTTATACTTTCGCTGCAGAATATTAACTGCCTGACTGTGTTACCGGGTATGGAAATTGGTCCTTTAAATTTCGATAAAGACGTTTTATGTGGGGTTTTTTTTTGAGTGTGTGTGTGTGTGATGTGTGTGTGTGTGTGGTCATAACTACGACACAAAGACCTCGGTATCAATCGTTAAATTATTACGAGCAATAAACGTCGGTATCCCCACCCGTCACCACTCATCTGATCGTCTATTTCAAAATAATAAAGGACAGATAACTCCATTACAAGATATTCAGAACCTCTTATTTGACTTGCTCCAGTTATAGATGATGATAACTTTATCCTAGAAGAGATTTGGAACTTTAATTCGGTTCTATAAGCGTCAGTATCCATATTTTTCTATTATGATTCTTCAATGCAAAACAAATGCCGATGGAAACTTTCATAGGTGGTTTCAAGCCTCTATTATGATATCTATAAACGTCTGTATCTCCCTTCAAAATATTTATGGGCTTATCAATAACTAATACCAAATGTAATAGAGATTCAGAGCCTTCTTTTGTTGTTTTTATTATAAACGTCAGTATCTTTCTTCATCCCTTTCCTTAACTTATATGATCTTGTAACACAGATATGATAAAGGAATCAGAATCTCTATTAAACCTCATACAAAGGTGTGTGACCCCTCTTCCTTACGTTTATAGAATCCCTTGTTATAAAATAGAATAGGGAGATAACTTTAGTAAAGAGGATTCCGAGAGTCTATATTTACCTTTCTATAGACACCAGTATCTCTCTCTTCCCAACGCTTATAGCATCCACTAACATAAAACAGAATGGGGGATATAACTCTATTAAACGGGATCCAAAACCTCTCTCTCTCTCTCTCTCTCTCTCTCTCTCTCGAGCCCGTTTATACTATCTGATGACATACAAATTTAATAATAATAATAAATAGTGTCGTTGTGTCTCAATCTATTGCATAGGATTAGATTATGTTCTTAGTGTCAAGTTGTGTGAATTGCTTCTTGATGTTTTTGTTTTATTTGTGGATTATTTAGACTTAATTCAAATATAATGATGATCAGTGGATAATTAAATGATTAAAGGTAATGAATAGTGAATAAAGAAGAGTGTTATTACTTATTTCTCGGCTTCTCCCCTATTCTTCTTCTACATTATCTACTCCTCCTCCTCTTCATTTTCTTCCTCTTCCTCCTCTACCACATCCTCTCCTCCTTCTCCCCGTCCTTACTTTTGTTCTACTACTACTTCTCTCCTTCCCCTTCCAACCCCCCTACAATTCCTTCTCCTTTCCCTGTCCTCCCCTCCCCACTCACCCCTTCCTAATTCCCCCTCCCAACTCATTTCTACCCTTCTCCCCCTTCCCACCTCCTCACCCTCCTAGCTTACTCCTCCCAGTCTTCATCTCTCCTTCTCCTCCTCCTCCTCCTCCTCCTCCTCTCCCTTCTTCTCACACCAATTAATATCATAAATCCCCTTGTTTGGTAGTTAAAGGGAGGTAGTTAAGGGTTGGTTTAAAGGGGGAGGGAGAGGGGGGAGGGGGAGGGAGAGGGGGGAGGGGGAGGGAGGGGGGATTTACGGGGTAAGAGGTTGTAAGTGGCTGCTTGAAATGTAAAGGAACAGTTGACATTCAATGATTTATCTCCCCTTCCCTCCCTCTCTCCCTCCCTCCCTTCTCCTCTTTCCCTTCCTCCCTTTCTCCTCTTTCCCTCCGTCCCTTCTCTGTCAAACCTTCCTTCTTTTTCCTCTCTCTCTCTCTCTCTCTCTCTCTCTCTCTCTCTCTCTCTCTCTCTCTCTCTCTCTCTCGCATCCCTTCCCTCCCCCATCCTCTCCTCTTTTCTCTTCCCTTCCCTTTCCTTTCTCCTACCCATGTCCTTCTTCCTCCCTCCTCTTCCTCCCTCCCCTTCTCACTTTCCTCTCACCTCCTCCATCCACCCCACTGGTGAACAATAGAACAAATATGTTGATTTTTCTTCACACCGAAAAAAAAATTACGTATTTTTTTTCTTTAATCTGGGAATATTTCACGCCTCGTCAACCTTCTACGGTAACAATAGCGATCAGAATACAATAAATATATATTTTTTTCTGATATAATTCTGGGTATTTGTGTAGAATACAATGGTTCAACCTTGTGTTTATTGGGGAAAGGAGAATGGGAGTGGTTATCACTTGAGGATCGTGTTTATATCAGATTAGGATAGTTACCCATTGATTAGAATATGGTGGAAGGGGGGGGGAGGGATGTGGTTAAGGGGTATAGTTAAAGCATTTTGTTATTGTTTTTTGTTATTGTGTTTGTTGCTGTTGTGGAGGTGGTTGTTTTTGTTATTGTTGTTGTCTTTGTTATGATTGTTGTTTGTGATATTATTATTATTATTATTATTATTATTATTATTATTATTATTATTATTATTATTATTATTATTATTATCATCATCATCTCATGGAAAGAGTCCGGTTTCGAATCCCAACAAGAGTGGAGTCATAGTTCCAACACTCTCGAATGACGATGGTCGAATCCAACTATTCGAATAATAACAATTGAATGATACATCGTTGTCGAATACTGTTGAAAAATACTCGACCACGGACGAACATTATTGTTAATGGAGATAGCAAGTTACTGATTGATAGAAATTACGGTAGTTGGTGTTGAGAGAGAGCCATCTGGTGTATAACACGACAATTACCTTTGTTAATTCAGGCACGAGTCTTTGGTTCGTAAGTAAAGTTCCAACATGACGAAGGAATTGTCTTTGTAGATTGAGGTATATTATCTTAATTATATTAGCATTTTGTTGTTTATTAAGTAATGATGAGTAAAATTTTAGATGTATATTATTTGTGGACGAAAAACAGGTAAACGCAGGTAAACGCAGGTAAACGTAATAATCATAAAACCTCTACATAATAATTTTACCTCATTGTTAATAAATCGTTACTGAGGAGGGTAGAAAGAGGGCAAAAGGGGGAGTGGGAAGAAATGAAAGATGGAGAGGAGAGAGAAGGAGGGAATATGAAGGAGTGTTGGAAGGGAGTTGTATGATAAGGGGTAGTGAAGATTGGGAAAAGGAAAAGAAGGAGACTGGAAGGAGAAGCGAAGGAGGGGGAGAAGAATAAATAAAAGGAGTTGGAGAAGAGTGAGTAAGAAGTGGACAAGAAAAATGAGGAAGAGCAAAAAGAGGAGAAAAAAGAAAGATGAGGAGGAGGGCAGGAGGGAAGGAGGGCAGGAGAGGAGGAGGGTAGGAGGTCAAGAGGGTAGGAGGGCAGGAGAGAGGAGGGTAGGAGGTCAAGAGGGTAGGAGGGCAGGAGAGAGGAGGGCAGGAGGTCAAGAGGGTAGGAGGTCAGGGGAGAGGAGGGCAGGAGGTCAAGAGGGTAGGAGGTCAGGAGGTCAGGAGGTCTCCGGACAATAATGTTCTCTGAAGCACTGTTGTCGCTTCTGTTATGCCCGGAAGTTCCATCAGAGGCACCGGGCAAGTACTGCGAGACTTAATGTTGGCTACTGAGACTGAAAATGGCTACTGAGACTGAAAATGGCTACCAGGAGACTGAAAATGGCTACTGAGACTGAAAATGGCTACCAGGAGACTCAAAATGGCTACCAGGAGACTCATAATGGCTACAGAGACTCAAAATGGCTACCAGGAGACTCATAATGGCTACAGAGACTCAAAACGGCCTCTATGACTCAAAATAGGTACCAGGAGACTCTATTTTCCCTCACCTTCACACCTTCTCCCCTCACCCTTAAATTCTTAAAACCCCTCAAGAGAGAGAGAGAGAGAGAGAGAGAGAGAGAGAGAGAGAGAGAGAGAGAGAGAGAGAGAGAGAGAGAGAGAGAGAGAGAGACCTCCATTTAACACCTCTTGCGAGGGGAAAAAATTGCGAATCCTTTTCTTTTCTTTTTTTCTGTTCGCTAAAGGATCGAATTTCTTCTACAACCGATAAAAAAGTGTTTGGACGTGCCTTCGTAGGATCCTCAGTAGGAAAAGGGGGAGGGGAGGAGAGGGGAGGGGAAGGGAGGGGAGGGGATGGGAGGGGAAGGGAGGGGAAAGGGGAGGATGGACGAAGGGGAAGGTGAGAAGGACGGGAAGTGAGTAGGATAGGAGTAGGGGATTGAGGTAAGGGGAGGTGGAGAAGGGGGGGAGGTGGAGAAGGGGGGTAGGTGGAGAAGGGGGGAGGTAGGGGGAGACAGGTAGGGGGAGAGGTAGAGGAGGGGGAAGGGGAAAGTGAAGGAGAAGGGAAGTGTAAGGTAAGATGAAGAAGAGGGGAGGGGTAAAGGGATGGGGCAGGGGGAGGTGGAGAAAAACGAGGGGGCAGGGGAAGGAAGGGGGTGTGTCTTTATAGGATCCACGGTAGAAAGGTGGCAGGGATGGGAAGGGGAACATCAGCTGTGGTTGACGCAGAGAAACAGGTGGGAAGGGAGAGAGAGAGAGAGAGAGAGGGGGGGGGCAGGTTGTTAAGAGGGGGGAGATGGGTTAAGAATAGGAGGAGGAAGAGTAAGGAAGAAAACAGAAGAAGAAGAGACTATGATAATTTATGTGTCAGATGAAAAGAGAAATGTGTGTGTGTGTGTGTGTGTGTGTGTGTGTGTGTGTGTGTGTAGTTATGATTCACTCAAACTTTTGTACGTAATCAATGTAAACACTTTATAGTTATTCATAATACACTAAGGTACCTATACATGTATACTATAGGTAAACACATACACACATACAACAAACATTTCTCTGTTTACATAGACGCTACTGTGAATGTAAACAGATTGCAATATACACACTACGAGTAAAACTATTCTATTCTGAGTTTACGTATAACCTAGTACATACGCATATATACGGACACAGTGCGTAGGTATAAGTTCTTACGTCAGGTGCTATAAGAAACCCCAAGAAAAAACTCTCTCTCTCTCTCTCTCTCTCAAAATAACCCTGGCAGGAGGATGAAGCCCCACATAGAAAAAAAAAATAAAGTAAAAAAAATAGACAAAAAAATCACAGAAATCGGAAATTCCCTCCAACATAACACTCCGATTGTCTCAAGTCGTTCATGGCGGGGGGAT
>CAUDMG010000915.1:277500-430000 GCA_958450375.1 Homarus gammarus
TGTAGGGGGAGTGGGTCGTGTGTGGGGAGAAGAGGGTCGTTTGCGAGGTGGGAAAGGGTTGTATGTAGTGTTCAGAAGTGATGATTCTCAGACACTTACGTAAATTATCTTTTTTCCTTCCTGTAATTGGAGGTGAGACTCAGAACACCCGTAGTTAGGGTTTACACACACACACACACGCACACGCACACACACACACACACACACACACACACACACACCTCCCTTTCGTGATACAGATTAAATTGATTATTAGGGAAACGAATCCATCTTATATATTTTTTTTATTTACCCATAGTAACTGTACCTTGTGTCCCACTGATTCCCCCTCGTGTCTCTCCCCTCTCCCCTTTTAGGCCTAGAGGGGAAGGGTGAGGGGTAGTATTATAGAAAGGGGAAGAGGAGTCAAGAGTTACGTGACTTTGGTATCTCTAACTTCCCCTCTTTCTCCCCTCCCTCTACCTTCCCCTACGTTCCATATACTTTAACTCCCCTTCTTTGTCCTCCTTTCCCCTTCATTCCCCCTTAATACATTTATCTCCCCTTCTCTGTACTTCCCTCCCATTCCCTACCATCTCGTTTCCCCTTTTTCATTCCATTGACTTTCCTTCTATTCCTTCCTTCTCGTTTCCTTAGTTACCCTTCCCGTCTTTCCTTTAACTGTTCTCTCCCGTTCCCTTCCCCCTTTCCCCCCCTTTTAGGATAAAAGTGGGAGGTGAGAAGTGACGTGTGTTACCTTGATTATAAAATACACAATCTACTCTCTCTCTCTCTCTCTCTCTCTCTCTCTCCGTCTTTGGCGTGTTTACAGAAAGTCGAAACCGCGATGCATTCCCGAACTTCTCCACTACCTTTGCTAATGCCAGACCACAGGTGTGGATCCGTCTATGTATGTATGTATGTAGTGGTAAGGTTGCTTTCTGCAATAGACACTCAACATTAGTAATTGCATTTGGTAAAGAGGAGGAGGAGGGGGGGAGAACATAAGAAAATAAGGAGTCTGCAATAGGCCGGTTGGCCTGTGCATGGCAGCTCCTGTCGAGAGTTACTACCACTCTCTGTCATCCATGAATCTATCTAGCCTCCTTTTGAAACTTTCAAGAGTTCCCGCACTTACTACAAAGTTGCTAAGCTTGTTCCACTCGTCCACCACCCTATTTGTGAACCAGTTTCTTCCTATCTCCCTCCTAAAGGAAGAGGAGGAGGAGGAAAAGAAAGAAGAAGAAAAAGAGGAGGAGGAAGAAGAGGAGCTTGCGTCTATAACACGTAATTAGTGAACGAGGATCAGGAACTGCCTTTATGAGATTAATTCTCCTATTACGAGAGATCACAACACAGTCTCTCTCTCTCTCTCTCTCTCTCTCTCTCTCTCTCTCTCTCTATATATATCTATATCTATATTCTATATATATATATATCTATCATCTCTATATCTATATCTATATATATATATCATATATATCTCTATATATATATCTATATATATCCCTTAGCCACTAGAGCTAATTATTACACCTTTGACCCCTCACAAGGTTGACCTGACCTTCTGAGGTCAACTAATTATCGTTAGTAGATAAATATTGGCTCCTCCCCCTCTTCCCACCCACCACTCCTCCTCCTCTCTAAGCTACTCCTCCCCTCTCTCTTCCCAATCACTCCTCTCCGCATACCCTCTCCCTCTCCACCCGCTCACACTCTCTTCTCCCTCTCCACCCCCTCAAGTCAGAATCATGAACTCTTATCCAGAAGAACTGTGAAATGTAGAGACC
The DNA here is from genome assembly GCA_958450375.1 of Homarus gammarus. NCBI lineage: Eukaryota > Metazoa > Arthropoda > Malacostraca > Decapoda > Nephropidae > Homarus > Homarus gammarus. The sequence goes on from CAUDMG010000915.1 coordinate 279,270, forward strand.
TGGCAGTTGAGGTATTAGTAAATTTGACAAATTTTGTGACGAGAGGTACCGGTATGGCCAGCATAAGGACAGAACCAGACAATGTGATGTAGTCGTGGCCAGAATTAGGCTAGGATACAGACACATCTGGCAGGTTAGTGACGCTGTACCCATACCGGAACACTCAGCATGTAAACTTTGTGATAAACCTTTAAAGCATACACTTGAACACTATATTATTGAATGTGACACTGTCAAAGACTTCAGGCCACCTGGCTTATTGTATCATGAACTTTGTAATTACTACATTGAATCGGGGGTGCTTGAGGACATTCTTGCTGTTTATCCCCAATTTGCTAGCCCACACTGATTAGTCTTCAATTAGAATATGACGTCCAATATATATGAACCACTGTCTTGCATGGCATTACCCACATAAATCTCACCTATATATACTGTCAATGAATATGATGTATTTCTTTGTATATAATGAACCTCTGTCCTGCGTGGCAGTGAGAAGTGATACCACCCTCAGTGTCAAGACCTGACTGAATTACTCAGAATAGCCAAACTGTACTACAAGCTTTGCCAATAAATTTGCTAAACAAAACCCCCTCACAATCCATATCCTCTCCCACTCACTTCCCTCACTCCCTCTCCCTTCTCTCTCCATTCCCTCTTAACCCCCCCCCCCCCCAACACACTCCTTTCAAACGAGTGACTGGTTGTGAAGGCGATAGAAGATTAGCAAATCCTTACCACACAGTCGCCCTGAGAACTGTGTAATATTAGGGGAGTTGAGAGAGTGTGAGGTGGAAAGAGGATGGTAGGGGTAAACTCTCCCTCTCCCTACCCCCTTCCCTCTCTTGCCCTCCCCCCCCCCTTCTAGCCCCTCCCTCTCTCTCCAGAAGCGGTTGAGATAGGTGGAGGAAAGGTGCGATAAATGTCAACTAACTGATGATGACCACAACTAAACCAGGTCATGACCCCAGCTGACCTCACCTCACTATCCTGGGAATAATCTATCTATCTATCTATCTATCTATCTAATAATAAACAACTCCTGATTTATGCACTGTACAGCCCTGTAAATATATTCAATGCATATTATACCATTATGTCTAAATCATATGTAAGTCTGTATATTTTCAGCCACCGGCTGCAACTCTATTAATAAACCGTTTATTATTATTATTATTATTGGTATTATTATTTTTATTATTATTATTATTAATATAAGTACGTTCCTGTTTATAATTCATTACAGGGTCACAGGTCTACTGAGGTCAGGTCACCATGTAACCTTCGCGTGACCTCTGACCTGACGGGATTTTGAGAAGGGTGGGAGAGGGAGGGGCTCGTCAGAATTAATTATTCTCTCTCTCTCCCTCCTAACATAACCCCTCCCACCTTCTCTCAGCATCTCCAATTCTATCTAACAGTTTATGAGAGGGAGAGAGAAACAATGAGAGGGAAAGAGAAATTGTGAAAGGGAGAGAGAAAAACTGTAAGAGGGAGAGAGAAATTGTGAGAGGGAGAGAATAAACTGTGAAAGGGAGAGATGACCTTTTGAGAGAAAAGACGAGATCAAAGGAGATAATTAGCTTCTCGTTGACCTCCTATGACCCAGAGACCCTTAATCCTCAGCGTCTTTACACCTATTTTGACCTACTTTCCATAAACATTTCAATATGACCTTAGATGATAGAGTGATGTATGTATGTATGTATGTATAGTCGTATAAAAGCAAACTGACTCGTCCATTTTAAAAATTTGTCTCCCCCCCCCCCCCCCTAAGCAACACAGTCGTAACCTGGTTTGGCCTGTCACGTCAGTAGATAAGCTGACTTCACCTCACCCCCACCCCCCTCCCCATACCTTGGCTACATATGTGACCTCTCGTGGCCTTATTAATCACACGAGACGTAACAAGGTAAAAAAAAGTGTCGTTGGGGTGATAAGCATTTGTATCTCGATGTTGCTTTTAACCTGACCTGACCTGACCTGACCTGACCTAACAAAAAATTTCTCAATATAAAAAAAAAAAAAAATTAAGTCACAATGTATTTTCTATCTGGATTCTTTTCATTATATATCTAAGGTAAATCACCAGTCAGACGATAACAGAGACGAGGTTTAAGATCTGTTTTGACTTTTATCAGCAATAAGAGTTTCTACCCGAAGCGCGGACAAGATTATACACTTAACTCCCGTCACCATTCTTAGCCTACAGTCTTGTGGATGTCGACCCTTCCTCCCTCTTGGATTCATGTGACGATTAACTCCTCTGTTTATTTCCCCTGAAGATTAATTACCTTTATGTTAATCTATACTCTTATCTATATGTATCTAACCTAACCTAACCTATCCTGGCCTGGCCTAATGTATCGTACTTAATATTACCTAACCTAACCTAATCTAACCGACCAAAACTAACCTAACCTAACCTAACTAAATCGAGTCTAACCTAACACACTCTATCCTAAGCTAAATTAAATTAACCTAACCTAACCTAACCTAACCTAACCCCCCACCAAGGTATCGTTAGGGCGTTTAATCATCAGGTCTCCTTAATTACCAGGTGGTCGTGTTCCTTCCACGACTGAATTACTTAGAATAGGTAAACTGTACTACAAGCTTTGTCAATAAATTTGTTAACCTTTAAAAATCTCTTCTATCGTTCAACCACTCCTCCTTCCCCTCCTCCCTCTCCTCACCCACTCACACACTCCTCCTCCCTCTCCTCACCCACTAACATACTCTTCCTCCCTCTCCTCATCTACTAACACACTCTTCCTCCCTCTCGTCCCTCTCCTCACCCACTAACACACTCTTCCTCCCTCTCCTCACCCACTAACACACTCTTCTTCCCTCTCGTCCCTCTCCTCACCCACTAACACTCTCCTCCTCCCTCTCTTCACCCACTAACACACTCCTCCTCCCTCTCCTCACCCACTAACACACTCCTCCTCCCTCTCCTCACCCACTAACACACTCCTCCTCCCTCTCCTCACCCACTAACACACTCCTCCTCCCTCTCTTCACCCACTAACACACTCTTCCTCCCTCTCGTCCCTCTCCTCACCCACTAACACACTCCCCCTCCCTCTCCTCACCCACTAACACACTCTTCCTCCCTCTCCTCACCCACTAACACACTCTTCCTCCCTCTCCTCACCCACTAACACACTCCTCCTCCCTCTCCTCACCCACTAACACACTCTTCCTCCTTCTCGTCCCTCTCCTCACCCACTAACACACTCCTCCTCCCTCTCCTCACACACTAACACACTCCTCCTCCCTCTCCTCTCCCTCCCCCGCCCACTAACACACTCCTCCTCCCTCTCCTCACCCACTAACACACTCCTCCTCCCTCTCCTCACCCACTAACACACTCCTCCTCCCTCTCCTTCCCTCCTCCCTCTCCTCCCCTCCTCCCTCTCCTCTCCCTCCCCCGCCCACTAACACACTCCTTCTTCCCCCTGGCAGTGGGTGTCCTTCCCCCTTGCTTTTATACCACGTTATATCCTGCTGCCACCGCTTCTCCCTCCCTTCTCCCTCCCCCTCCCCTCCTATTCCCCCTCCCCCTCCCTCCCTCTCCCCTCCCCCCTTAGGACAAGCCTTGGGGAGGGGGAAAACATGGAATAGAGAGAAGGGGTAAGGGAGAGAAGAAGAGGAAAGGAGGATTTAGAGGGTAGAAGAAAAATGAGATGAGGAGGGGGAGGATAGACGAAGGGAGGAGGGGGAAAGAGGGAGTATAAGAGAAACAGAGGAGGAAAGTGAGATAGAAAAGGTAAAGAAGGAAGGAGAGAAGAAGGAGATGGAAACAGAGATGGGAGAGAGGGAAGAAAATAAGGAAGACAAAGAAGGAAGAGAAGGCTAGGAGGTAAAGGGTGAGTAGTGGGGGGAAGGGAGAGAAGAATGCAGGGAGGGTATATACCTGGGAGGTGTGTGCGTGCGTGGTGCTTGTGCGTGTGTGTGTGCGCGTGTGTGCGTGTGCGTGTTGACATAAGCATATACCGGCAATAATTAATTAAACAGTTTAGTGCTTCTATTGGCCCAGTGAGCCCTAACGACCTCTAACAACCTACTGGTACTTGCTAATTGGATAGTTTGTTACTTCCGCTAGTTGCCTGAACACTAACGACCCTAACAAGGTACTGACACTTAGTAATTAGATAGTTTGGCACTTTTGTTGGTTGTCTGAACTATCACGACCTCGAATGATAGTAGTAGTGTTGCCAATTCATCTGACCATTGATTTATCTACTATGTGATTTAGATACAAGTGTCTGAAAACAACTACGATTTTTAGATGTATAATTTTGGCTATCTGATAATATAGATAATGTTAGATATAGCTACTTTTCACTTAGATATCTTATACAGATAGATAACTAAACATTGCAAAATATAGATATCTATAGTCAGATTATGATGCGTTCATGTACTTGGCAACTATTATCTTTAAAATAGAAATAACTCTCTCTCTCTCTCTCTCTCTCTCTCTCTCTCTCTCTCTCTCTCTCTCTCTCTCTCTCTCTCTCTCTCTCTCTCTCTCCTGCTAATTCTACGTGCACAAGGGAACACACCTGCCTTCCTCACAGGTGGGTCGGGGGAAGGTCAATCTTAATCACCTATATTTTGACTTCGTTTCCTGATTCATGTACATTTAATTGGCGTAGGGAAATGAAATAAAGTTGTTTATACTCGGGACATTAAATGGCCAATGGTGTGTGTGTGTGTGTGTGTGTGTGTGTGTGTGTGTGTGTGTGTGTGTGTGTGTGTGTGTGTGTGTGTTTTTTATTAAAATCAAAACAAAATTACGGGAAACCTAACAAAATGAGAGAGAGAGAGAGAGAGAAGAGAGAGAGAGAGAGAGAGAGAGAGAGAGAGAGAGAGAGAGAGACAGACTGTGTTTGTGTATGTAAGAGAGTTATTTCACCAAAACGAACACACACACACACACACACACACACACACACACACACACACACACACACACACCATACTATTATCATTATTTGCATATAATAAATATTTATATTGTTCTTCTGTTTCACTTTAACCGTCTTTCATACATTATTATTATTGTTGTTGTTGTGGTTGTTATTGTCTAGTCGTTGTTGTTGTCATAGTTGTAGTTGTTGCTGTCGTTGTCGTAGTAATAGCTGTTGTTGTTGTTGTTGTTGTGGTTGTTATTGTCTAGTCGTTGTTGTTGTCATAGTTGTAGTTGTTGCTGTCGTTGTCGTAGTAATAGCTGTTGTTGTTGTTGCTGTTGTGGTTGTTATTGTCTAGTCGTTGTTGTTGTCATAGTTGTAGTTGTTGCTGTCGTTGTCGTAGTAATAGCTGTTGTTGTTGTTGCTGTTGTGGTTGTTATTGTCTAGTCGTTGTTGTTGTCATAGTTGTAGTTGTTGCTGTCGTTGTCGTAGTAATAGCTGTTGTTGTTGTTGTTGTTGTTAAACGTGATGACAATAAACAAAGCAGTAAGTTATAAACAACTGATATACCTGGAGCAGAAAAAACATGACGAAGAGTAATTAGAGACCAGAACACATCAGGTATATACCACTCCCCTTACCCCCTTCCCCCTTCCCATTCCCACTCCCCTTTCCCCTTTCCTCCTTCCCATTCCCACTCCCCTTTCCTCCTCCCCCTTCCCATTCTCACTCCCACTCCTCTTCCCTCTTTCAGTTCCCCTTCCCCATTCCCTCTACCCCTTCCTTTCCACCATTCAAGTTCCCCCTTCCATTTCCCCCTTCCCTTTCCCCCTTCCCTTCCCTTTCCCCCTTCCCCCTCCGACTCACTAGGACAATGACCCAGAGTATAAGTAGAAATATATCCTGAATAAAACATTTTATTTTTCATAACACGTTCATGAGTGTCAGTCACCTCTCTCCCTCCCTCTCACACACACACACACACACACACACACACAATCCGTTCTCCTCCCCCCCACACACACACTAGCTGTTCTCTTCCACACACACACACACACACACACACACACTCTCCGTTCTCCTCCCCCCACACACACACACTAGCTGTTCTCTTCCACACACACACACACACACACACACACACACACACACACACACACTCTCCGTTCTCCTCCCCCCCACACACACACTAGCTGTTCTCTTCCACACACACACACACACACACACACACACACACACACTCATTTCAACAATTTCTACAACAGCAGTAACAACAAACAAAACAATAACAAAAACAAAAATAATAGTCATAATAATAGTAATAATAAAAGTTTATATTGTGAATTTATCAAAACACGCGACCATTAGCGTTTGTAAATGATTTAATGACACTAACCCGCCGGAAACAAGGTGAATTGATGTGCTTAAACTATACACGTACTGTACGTATCCTGAAGCACTAAATGTACTCAAACACATTTAAATAAGTGTACAGACATGCATTTAAGTGTACAGACATGCATTTAAATGTACAGACATGCATTTAAGTGTACAGACATGCATTTAAGTGTACAGACATGCATTTAAGTGTACAGACATGCATTTGAGTGTACAGACATGCATTTAAGTGTACAGACATGCATTTGAGTGTACAGACATGCATTTAAGTGTACAGACATGCATTTAAGTGTACAGACATGCATTTAAGTGTACAGACATGCATTTAAGTGTACAGACATGCATTTAAGTGTACAGACATGCATTTGAGTATACACAACAACTACATTAAACAAAAAAACAACACTAACTAAAAGAACAAAAGCAATGCAGTGATGATAACAAGACAAAGAACAACAATAGCCATTACAAAAACAACAAAGAAAATCAACAATAACAAAAACAACAGCAACACTTAAATGTCAACACTAGCTGGGAAATCCCCCTTAACTCAGTGCCATATTACTGACCTCTGACCTAATTAATTAATCAATCAAAAATACCATCTGAGGGTTGGCGACCACAGTCCACCATTCTAAACATTTTACCGGGCTGTTTTTTTTTTAACCAATCCTCCCACAGTTTATATCTCTCTGGTGGCTACGGTATATAATTTCATTCACCCATCCATTAATAGTTCTCCCTATTAACCCCTCATCCCCATTTTTTTGACTAAAGTATCCCATTTTTTCCTTTTTTTTATATATATATTTTTTTTGGACGCCATAACTTACTGAAAAGTGGTCAGAATAACATAGAACTGATAAAGGAAAATTAAAGAAAATATAATAAATAAGGAAGTGGGGAAAAAGACTAGAGGTATACGCCTGTCTAGTATCCCGGGAAGAAGAAGAAGGAGAAGAAGAAGGAGAAGAAGAATAATTGCATGGAGACAAGTAACGAGGGAGAAGGGAGGCGGGGGGGGGGGGAGGAGGGATGGGTGGAAGCAGGAAGGAAGGGGAGAATCAGGAAGGGAGGAGAGGGAAAGAAGAACGAATGAAAGGAGAGAGGGAAGGAGGGAGGGAGTGTGGGAAGCAGGGATAAGGTAGGGAGGGAGGGAGGAAAGGAAGGGTGGAGGGAGGAAAACAAGGAAAATGGCAGGGGGGGGAGAGAGCGGGAGGGAGGGAGGAAGGGAGAGAGGGGAGGAGAGAGAGAGAGAGGGGGAGGTAAAAGGGGAACAACCTCAGTCGGTAATGTATGCGCAGATGTTGATACGCCAAGGTCAGTGTTCCCCCTCTTCCTCTTCCCCCTCCCCCGCCTACCCCTCCTCCTCCTCCTTCCCTTCCCCCTCCCCCGCCTACCCCTCCTCCTCCTCTTCCCCCTCCCCCTCCCCGGTGATGTCGGAAGTGTAACAAAAATATTATGCTATTATTTTTTACGTACTTAGTGAGTCTTGGTGTGTGTGTGTGTGTGTGCGTGTGTGTGTGTGTGTGTGTGTGTAATAATAATAATAATAATAATTAACGGTTTATTAAAGGAGCTTGGCAGCCAGAAGGCTGAAAATATACAGTTACATATTTGGGGAATGGGTTACGAATTACAAATAATATACAAGTAACATAAGTGACACAAATAAGACATATAATAACTTAGATGGGGAAAAGCTCAAACTACAGTTCATTTCAACATAGTGACAGTGTTACAGTATTACAAGTTGTTGATAATTTTTACAATGGTTGGGACTGGGCTGTTCTTATAGCGATCAGTTCGTGCACGTATGGGCTGGATGCGGTTGTGGTGTCGAACAGCAATTCTCGGACAAGGGATCTCAGGTGGTAGTAGGAGCCGGTGTCGGGGATGGTGTAGAAGCTTCTTACCAAATTTGCAGATGAGGTCGTGGTGATGGTCAGTGTGTGTGTGTGTGTGTGTGTGTGTGTTTAGATGTCTTTATTACATGATTCGTTGGGTTAATTTATATGACCTGTGACTAAATTATCAAAGGTACTGTTATTATTATTATTATTATTATTATTATTAGCAAGAATGAAAAAGAAAAACAAAGACAATTTTTTTCAGCTTGAGTCACAGAGGCACATCCTGACGCTTGCTGATCCGACAGAATGACACCTTAGTAACGCACACTGACGCCTGCTGACGCCAGAGAGTGTCAGTAATTCGTCAGCAGGTGATCAGCGCATGTAAGTGACATCAATCTCCGATGCTGAGGCGTGTGATATCGTCAGCACTTTCTCAACCCCTCCTGACACCTTACCAGGGCTGACATGATTTCGGGGTGACAATTCTAATCTTGTGTGAACTGAGAGGGATGGAGCCATTGTTTATAGCTTAAATTGATAAGTTAGTTAGTATACTGAAACATAATTGAAACATTTAACAAATTTGTGTCTAGAATTACGGTCGAACATTTGGAGATATTTTTAAAAAACCAAATTATTAAAAAAAAAAATGTAATTGACTCCAAATAACTACTACTTTTTTTTAATCATCTTAAGTGAAAATAAATAAATCTTAATTGACGTATTTCTAGTTATACCGATCATTACAGTAGATATCTCTGTAACCCACAAATTTTTATCCCATGACGTCAAAGTTTATAATCTTTGAATGAGTTTTAATTGATTTAAAAATGTCTTTACTACTACAGTATTTTAATAACCATTCATAAAAAGTTTTGCCCAAATTTATTAAAATATTTCCTTCATTCCTGTTGCAATAAATACTTTGTAAATTATTGATAGATTGAATTATTAATTTTTCATTTTTTTCTATCTAACAGCCAGAGATAAAAATTATTTTACGAAGTTAGTTATAATAGTGTGAAGTTATGTTAGGTAATTTACATATGAATATATTTGATAATACATAGCTGTCTACACAATGCATAGAAACACACACATAGACACACACACACACACACACACTTGGATTTCATTTTCCATTCATTGTCTCTCTCTCACTTATCTCCCAGAGTATCTCAAAATATCTCTTGGTATTTCAAAATGACTCCATACCTTTCAATGTCTCCCGGTGTCTCTCAGTATCTCTCAGTATCTCTCAGTGTCCTCCAGTGTCTCTCCGTGTCTCTCAGTGCCTCCCGGTGTCTCTCAGTGCCTCCCGGCGTCTCTCAGTGTCTCCCGGTGCCTCCCGGCGTCTCTCAGTGTCCACTAGTGTCTCTCAGTGTCTCCCGGTGTCTCTCAGTGTCCACTAGTGTCTCTCAGTGTCTATCGGTGTCTCTCAGTGTCTCCCAGTGTCCCCCGGTGTCTCTCAGTGTCTACCGGTGTCTGTTAATGTCTACCGGTGTCTGTTAATGTCTACCGGTGTCTCCTAGTGTCTCCAGGTGTCTCTTAGTGTCTCCAGGTGTCTCTTAGTGTCTCCAGGTGTCTCTTAGTGTCTCTCAATGTCTCTTAGTGTCCCTCAATGTCTCTCAATGTCTCCCTGTGTCTCTCAGTGTCTTCCAGTGTCTCTCAGTGTCTCCCGGTGTCTCTCAGTGTCTACCGGTGTCTCTCAGTGTCTCCCGGTGTCTCTTAGTGTCTCCAGGTGTCTCTTAATGTCTCCCGGCGTCTTTCAGTGTCTCTCAGTATCTCTCAATGTCTCTTAGTGTCCATCACTGTCTCTCAGTGTCTCTCAATGTCTCTTAGTGTCCCTCAATGTCTCCCAATGTCTCTCAGTGTCTCTCAATGTCTCTTAGTGTCCATCAATGTCTCTCAGTGTCTTCCAATGTCTCTCAGTGTCTCCCAATGTTTCTCAGTGTACATCAATGTCTCTCAGTGTCTTCCAATGTCTCTCAGTGTCTCCCAATGTTTCTCAGTGTCCATCAATGTCTCCCAGTGTCCCCCGGTGTCTCTCAGTGTCCCCCAGTGTCTCTCAGTGTCCCCCAGTGTCTCTCAGTGTCTCCCGGTGTCTCTTAGTGTCTCCCGGTTGTCTCTCAGTGTCTCTCTATCTGGCAGCATTAGGCGAAGTAGCAGCCACACGCCATTACCTCGAGATAGTGAGGCGATTTATGGCACTGTCCTGGAGGAGAGACCTCTATGTGGTGAGAGAGAGAGAGAGAGAGAGAGAGAGAGAGAGAGAGAGAGAGAGAGAGAGAGAGAGAGAGAGAGTACATAGGTAAATTAAGTCTGTGTGTGTGTGTGTGTGTGTGTGTGCGAAAATGTATTTATATATGTGAAGGATAATAATAACAATGATAATAAAAATAATAGTAATGATAATAATAATACTAATACTACTACTACTACTAATAATAATAATAATAATAATAATAAGAAAAAATCCTATCCCCTCCCGTTTCCTTCCCCCCCCCCTCCCACCCTCTTCCCGCTTCACCTCCCCCCCCCCCCCACCATACAGTTTCGGGAAGCCAAAACATGGATGATTCACCCCCTCCCAATGCCCCCCCTGCCTCTGCCAATCCCACTCCCCCCCTTTCCATTCCCCTCTGCCACCCCCTCTCCCCTTATCTATCCCCTCTATCATCCCCTTCTCCCCCTCCCTATCCCCCTTCCCTTACCTATCCCTCCCTCCCCTACCTATCCCTCCCTCCCTCCCCTACTTACCCCCCTCCCCTACCTATCCCTCCCTCCCCTACCTATCCCCTCTTCCCTACCTATCCCCCCTCCCCTACCTATCCCTCCCTCCCCTACCTATCCCCCTCCCCTACCTATCCCCCCTCACCTACCTATCCTTCCCTCCCCTACCTATCCCTCCCTCCCTCCCCTACCTATCCCTCCCTCCCCTACCTATCCACACTCCCCTACCTATCCCTCCCTCCCCTACCTATCCACCCCTCCCCTACCTATCCCCCCTCCCATACCTATCCCCCCTCCCCTACCTATCCCTCCCTCCCCTCTTCAACACAACCGTAGTCAGTGACCTAAATACCGCCAGTAATAACCAAACAGGCAACTCACCTCACCTCTTCTTCTCCCCCCACCCCTCCCCCTCACCTACTTCTCCCCCTCCCCTCCCCCCTCACCTACTTCTTACCCCCTCCCTCCCCCTCACCTACTTCTCCCCCTCCCCACCCCGTCACCTACTTCTCTCCCCCCCCTCCCTCCCCCCACCGATAGATTGTAAACAAGAGGTGATGAATTTCGCCCCAAATGTCTATTCTTTAACTATGATAGACTGTAACTTGGCTGACGAAGAACCTGTGTGTGGGTGTGTGTGTGTGGGTGGGTGGGTGGGTGGGTGTGTGTGTGGGTGGGTGGGTGGGTGGGTGGGTGTGTGTGGGTGGGTGGGTGGGTGTGTGTGGGTGGGTGGGTGGGTGTGTGTGGGTGGGTGGGTGGGTGTGGGTGGTTGTGTGGGTGGGTGTGTGGGTGTGTGTGTGGGTGTGGGTGGGTGTGTGGGTGGGTGTGTGTGTGGGGGGGGGGGGGTGTATGGGTATGTGTGTGTGCGCACTAACTCTTTTATCATATATTCATTCTTTCATTTGTTTGTATGCATGTTGTCTCAATGTATACCTGCCAAGACACACACACACACACACACACACACAGTGTACACATTCCGCTTTGCACTATTGATTACCTTCAACACCACGTACATGTGTACAACTGGGTCAACCTGTCAAGAATTCAAGATACCAAACCACATAATAATAACAGCAACAGCAACAATAACAGCAACAATAACAGCAACAACACTAACGTCAATAATAATAATAATAATAATAACCGCACATCATCATAACAACAACAGAAACAAAAAACAACAATAACAATACCAACAACAACAATAACAATACCAAAAACAACAATAACAATACCAACAACAACTACAACAATACCAACAACAACTACAACAATAAAAAAGAGAACACCACCACCAATCATTACAGTATTACTAAGAACTCTGACCCTTACAGTGTAGATAAATAAGGTATGTATTGCAGTTTATCACACTAATGTCCCACCCCACCCCACTTCACACCCAACCACCTCACCCTACCACACCTTACACTACCCACCCCACCCCACCCCACCCCACCCCACCATCTGTCTGCAGTATACTCAAGTAACACGACAACATCGATTCTCTGTTCCCAATCAACTCTGAAATTCCTTTACCTTTTATTATCACAAATTCCAAGGGTATAATACCGTATATCATCGGTATATAAAACCTCATTCACTCTCATATATCCAGTTTATATCGGTATTTAATGGTCGTATATTTAAAGTAGGAATTTATATATGTGTTTTAATATATGTAGTTTAGACACCTGAGTTTTTTTTTTATTACCTGATGATTAAACACCCTAATGCAATACTTGGGTGGGGTAGTTAGGTGATGTTTGGTTAGATTAGGTTAGGTTAGGTTAGGTTAGGTTAGGTTAGGTTAGGTTAGGTTTGTTTGTTTTTTGGGTTAGGTTAAGTTGTGTCAATATTGTCTTAACATAATCTCCTAGTGGATGTTTTTTTTAACTGTTATTCCTGTGACAGTCCCGGAACCATGTGTGTGTGTGTGTGTGTGTGTGTGTGTGTGTGTCATTGCTACTCCTGCTGTTGCTACGGTTTAGTCCCCTTCTGCTGCTGTTATGTTGGTGTTTGTTACTGCTGCTGCTGCTGCTGCTGCTGCTGCTGCTGCATTTATTAACCTAACTTGCATTTCCTTCACATATCCCCACTCACCCTCTCTCTCTCTCTCTCTCTCTCTCTCTCTCTCTATAAATACACACACACACACACACACACACACACACACACACACATTCTCTGCCGTTTGATATCTGCACGACTACAGTAATTAGTTTACTTGTTGTAAATGAGTCGCCCACTTTCGTGTTCTCCATCTTAAGAAATTAAAAAATTACAATTAATGTCAAAGACTCCGATCACAACAGTTGGTGTCGGTGAGGCGTCGTCATCGTGTGGTGGGACTCAGGTGAGTGAGGCCCATCAGTTCTACATGTCTCTCCACCGTCAGCACCTCCTCAAACTAGGCGAGATCTCCCTCAGTCAGTTGAGAGTAGCGTCCAAGCCCGAGGAGAAGGCGAAGGTCCTCCAAGGTTACCTAGTGGCGATGTACCGTCACGAGGATAAGTTGGGGTTTCTGCAGGAGGTGGCTGGAGGACCTCTCCTCCTCAGGATGCCTTCTCTTCTCCCTGTTGAGAAGTTCATGAAGGAGTACCTGAGTCACATTTCGGAGGAGTCCACCCTTATCCTCACCTGCGAGGCACTCCAGCCCTTCTCAGCCAAAGCTATGGAGTGTTCCATCTTCAACTTGATCGCTGGGAAGATCTTAAAGTTGCTGGACCGGGACTTGGGCAACACCCGCGTCAACCTGGCCACACAGATGGTAAACATCCAGCTGATCTTCGGCGGATGTCCACCGACTGCCGGTGGAGGAATACTAGGTGCGCATTATGCCAAGCTTACACGGGCTTACATCTCGTATTTAACCAGCAGGCGCTACTGCACTGATTTAAAGAACTACGAAGAAGTGGCCCTACCGGGTAAGGTAGTGGAGTGGCTGGGAGACGTATTTATGACGGCCTGGCGAGACATAAGGAACCTGGAGACCGCGTTCTTCCTCCTCCGGGAAAGCGCTAAGACCCTCTCCTTAGAGATCACGTACAAAAATAAATCATACTTTGCAGATGTGATGCAGCGAGCTGTTGAGTTCTACCTCAACAGTATCAGGCAAGTGACCACCAGCCCCTCCCGACCACCTGTAACCAGCTCCTCGTTCTCCCCAGACGCCATCACCCCTGACATAGATTCGTTTTTCCCACAGGAATTTTTTGAAATTTATGTGAAGTATTTACTCGACTCTGTGCCAGACGAGGCCGCTTCGGCAGGACTCCCTAGACTGATAAAGCAGTACCTGATAATGGTAGCAACATTTCTAAAAATCCACGATGACCCTCCACAAGGAAGGACCATCCTGCTGAAGTACACGCAGCCAATATTAGACCAAATCTCAAAAACTGGCGACTGTTGTGTTCTAAAATGCTTAGAATGCGTCTTCATCCTTTATCGGAAGGAGGAATTGCCTGAAGCGGTAGAGGATCACTGTGCTGCAGTGGCCTCCTGTAGCATCAAACGTCTTCAGGAATTGTGGCGTATCGAGATCCCCACGTACAAGATGTTTGACGAGAAAAAAGGCATCCTCCTCGCCACAATCTATGTCGAAAAAATAGTTATCTTGTACCGCGAGAGCCCGACTCGTCACCCGACCACCGACGGGGACGTTGGAGTCATTCAGGAGACCGGTCAGCACAAGGAGTGTCTTCAGAAGAAATTTGAAGCACAAGTTCGAGATGAATTTACTGCTTACGTGCACCGCCTGGGAGACTCCCTGGAGGACAAGGACTGGGGCAGGTACTTGGTGATGAAGAATCTTTGGCACCTGGAGGCCACTCGCCAGACGTGTAGTGAGGATGACGTGACCGACCACTCATGACCCACCACCTCCACTCATGTCGTTCTTTCTTATTTTTATTTGTTACTTCACATTACTATTGATCATTATGCTTTACCAATTACCAATTATGATTTGTGTAATATTATTTATTTGTTAGTTAATTCTGTATCATACGATGCCTTGGTTGATGATATTGACACTATACTTTACTCTCTCTCTCTCTTTGACTCTCTCTCTCTCTCTTTGACTCTCTCTCGCTCTCTCTCTCTCTTTGACTCTCTCTCTCTCTCTCTCTCTCTCTCTCTCTCTCTCTCTCTCTCTCTTTGACTCTCTCTCTCTGTCTGTCTCTTTGTCTCCACCCCCCCCCCCCCCACACAAACATTTGCTATATAATATCATAACCAATTTAAATACATCAGCTTCGGACCCTTCCATACCTAATCATAACAAACACATATACTCCTCCCTTCCACCTATCAGTAATATCTTGGAATACAGAAGAGTACAAGACGATCACCTGTATGTCTTACCTGCACACATTTCCTCCTGCCAGGGGTGATATCGTCAAGAAGCTGTAGCTGGCACGGGAGATGACACTAAGCAAATGTGTCTACGTGCGTCTGTCTAACTGTACGACAAGTTATCCAAGGTAGTGATTGCCCTTGTTGACAGTTTATTTTCTTCTTCTTCTTCGCTTACCTAACCTAACCTGACTCTATACGCGTTAAAGCACCGGTCACTCATTGATACAACAATAACAACAACAACAAAAAGCAGTAAATTCACAACAATAACTTATATAATCATAACAATTCAACAACAACACTACCAATACAACAAAAACAACAGTAACAAATAAACAACAAAACAACAACTACAAAACGTCAAATCTCCGCATCAAATAACACACCCCCCCCCCCCCCAACACACAAAAAAATCCCATAAAATTAATTATCCATATAAGACGATTCCCAATTAATTTCCCCAAATAGAAAGGTGTGAAAGGCGGAGAGGTGCAAGGGCAAACATACACCTGCCAATCATTTAATAGATTACGTAAGAGATGGTTTAAAATACCTGCGGAAGTCTAGCCAAGTCCTTCCTTCCCTCCCTCCCTCCCTCCCTCCCTTATTCCCTCTCCCTCCTCCCTCCCTCCCTCCCCCCTTCCCTATCTCTCTCCCTCCTTTCCTCCCTGACTGCCAAGACATTACGTCAAACATGGTATGTGTGTGTGTGTGTGTGTATGTATGTGTGTATGTGTGTGTGTGTGTGTCTCGACTTGTCAGTGGACGTCTCAGCAACAAATTGGCTGATCACTGCTTTGGTAACTCAATGTGTTATCTCTCTCTCTCTCTCTCTCTCTCTCTCTCTCTCTCTCTCTCTCTCTCTCTCTCTCTCTCTCTCTGTTTCCGTTTATAATTTTTCGTAGGGGGGGGGGGCAGTAAAGTAGGAAGGGGGGGATGGGGGTTGAAGGAGGGGGAAGGTGTGGGGGGGGAAGGTGTGGGGGGGAAGGTGTGGGGGGGGGAAGATGTGGGGGGGAAGGTGTGGGGGGGAAGGTGTGGGGGGGAAGGTGTGGGGGCGGAGAGGTGAAGGGTTTAGGGACGTTGCCACTACTACTACTATTACTTCTACTATTATTACCACCACTGGTAGTAGTATCAGCACTGTCAGCATCACTACTACCACTACCCACCACTACTACCACCACCACAACTAGCATCATCACCACCATCATTGTGGCCCTAAACTTTGACCTTAACCTTTGACTTTGAACTTAAACTTTGGCCTTGGCTTTAACTTTCGACCTTGACCTTAACCTATGACCTTGATCTTGACCCATGACCTTGACCTTAACCCTTGACCTTGACCTTAACCTATGACCTTGACCTTAACCCTGACCGTGACCTTGACCTTAACCCATGACCTAAACTAATTCCCTATTGTATAGTCAAGATTATCATACAGGGTTTACAGAAAATTCCCATCATTTCCGAATACCATCGCTAAATTTGTTGCTCCTTTACATAAATTTATCACTATTTTCGAGGAGTTTGGTAAGAATTTTCGTCGGCTCTCTGAAAAAGTTCACCATTTCTGATTTGACTATTAAAATTGATTTTCTTTTCCGGATTGCGATAACAACAACAACAATACTACTACTACTTTTTTTTTAAACGTGGCCTCCAGCCTCCCCCAATAGCCACACCTTCGCCGCCATTTTATTACCATAATATTAAATATCCTAATACATAAGTAGAGAGAGAGAGAGAGAGAGAGAGAGAGAGAGAGAGAGAGAGAGAGAGAGAGAGAGAGAGAGAGAGAGAGAACACACCACTGAATCCCCCAGAAAAAAAAACACTATCCCCCTGAGAGACTAATAAACCCCCAGATAGTGTTAATATCTCTCGACCACATCCACTAAATTACCCCCAGAGAAATCATCGAATCCCTTTCAACGCAACTAAACCCCCAGATAGTGTGGATATCTTGCAACCACATCCACTAAATACCCCAGAGAGATTGCACCCCGCCACACCTCAGCCAGACGCAACAAGGAGGAGTACGAACGACCGTGAAGCAGAAATAACACATAGAGAACTGTGAGTCATGTGTTACCGGGGTCTGTGCTCTCTCTCTCTCTCTCTCTCTCTCTCTCTCTCTCTCTCTCTCTCCAATGACTTTCAGCACAAAACTCAATGTAAACAAACAGCTCACAAACACGAAGTATTATCTTGCAGTAATGATATTAATAATAAATAACAATAAATAATCATAATAATAAATAGATTATATAATGAAAAGAAAGAAAGGAAGTGAGATAAAGTGAGTGTGAGAGATACAATGATAAACAGAGAACCAGACAGATAGACAGACAAATCAAGAGAGGCATCCTGTTAGCTGAGAGGGGGTGGGGGTGGGGGTAGCGGGGTGAGAGGTGAGCTTTGCAACTGTGCCAAATATTCTTGTTATGTTAGGTGTTTGGGTACAGGAGCGGCTCTTACCAAAATGTAGACGGTGTAGTGGAGGTAGTCTATACCTCTATATTTACAGTATGTAGATGTAGTTATAAGTGTACAGGTCAAACTTAGTAGCGGCTCAACTAATTCAACACGGCTAGGATAGCTACTTATGTATTAGGATATTTAATATTAAGGTAATAAAATGGTGGCGAAGGTGTGGTTATTGGGGGAGGCTGGAGGCCACGATTATATAAAAAAAGTAGTTGGAGTAGTCGTAGTGGACGGTGAGAATTTCCAACATAGCACTTCAAACACATCCAACGAAGCCCGTGTTGACGTCAGTGCTCGAGGATCCTGGACGCAGGGACAGAGAGCCTTCTTCGACATCAGGATTTTTGATCCCATGGCCGTATGTCACCGTAACTTAGCTCTCGATGCTGCATACAAGAGGAACGAGAACGACAAGATAAGGGTATATGAGGAGAGAATTCAGAACGTTGATCAAGGCAGCTTCACTCCTCTGGTGTTCACAACCTCTGGTGGGATGGGACCAAGTGCAAGATGCTTCTACGCCAGACTCGTGGAGGTGATATCCGAACAAAAGCAGCAGCCCAGAAGTTATGTTACAGCCTGGATGAGATGTCGACTGTCCTTCTCCCTCCTTTGGTCGGCTTTGCCCTGCTTCTGGGGAACGAGAGCATCGGCCCCAAAGCCGAAAACAGTTGCAGGTATTGACTATGAGGCTACAGTCATTGAATGCCGCATAGATCTGCGGCTCAACTAACTCAACACAGCTAGGGTAGCTGCTTATGTATTAGGATATTTAATATCAAGGTAATGAAATGGTGGCGAAGGTGTGGCTATTAGAGGAGGATGGAGGCCACGTAAATATAAGTAGTAGTAGTAGTAGTAGTAGTAGAATAAAAAGAAAGAAAAAACCCACGACAAATCCCAAATTACTCACAAACACTCTGTTAATCAGTCAGCCAGTCACAGTCAAACAGTCAGACAGTCAGTCAGTCAGTCAGTCAAGAGAGGCACCTATAGAGCTGAATGATGCAGGACTAACCCCGGGGAGCAGTTAATTTAGTATGCTGAGGGTTGCCACGTTCCAATTTGAAGGGTTATTGAGCGAGGGGAGGTAGGACACCTCCTCCTGAATGATAATACGGAGTTTAAGCTGTGTTTTGAATTTAGTATTTTGATGTAGTTTCTGTCTGTCTGTCTGTTTACCTTTGTCTATTTGACTGTCTGTCTCTCTGTCTATCTGTCTGTCATCAGTCTGTCTGTCTGTTTACCTTCGTCGATCTGTCCGTCTATATTTGCCTATCAGTCTGTGTGTTTGTTTACCTGCCTGTATCTATAATTCTGTCTATCTGTCTCTCTCTGTTTGTCTCCTCTTCATGAAATAAAAACAAAGGAGACAGACAGACAGGCAGACAGGCAGACAGACAGACAGGCAGACAGGCAGCCGTTAGATCAGTTGTTTTTTTCTGACTGGCGGCCGAACGTTGTTTCATAATTGACTGATTGACTGATTGACTTACTGACTAACTGAGTGACTGATTCACTGATTCATTGACTGACTGACTGACTGATTCATTGACCGATTGACTGACTGACTGACTGATTCATTGACTGATTTACTGAATGACTGACTGAGTCAATGTCTGATTGACTGACTAACTAACTGATTGACTCAATGACTGACTGACTATCTAACTGGCGGATTTATTGGGTTATTAACTGGCTGACTGATTGCCTGACTTACTGATAGCCTGAGTATTTGTTACTGTGTTGACAGCCAATCAGAATATTTGTAAAGGTTCCTACTGACCAATCAGAATTCCTGGTAGTAATTTTTTTTTCTTATTTTCTTATTTACTCGAGTATTATCGTATTTTGTCTGATTAATTTTGATGTTGTGATTGTTGTTGTTATTGTTGTTGCTGTTTTTATGTTATTGTTGTTGTTTGTCTTGTTTTAAAACGTTTTTGCTCTTACTATTGTTGTTTTTGTTGTTGTTATTAATGTTATTTGGTGTTTTTGTTGTTGTTATTGCTGCTGTTTTTGTTGCCTATTTTGTTGTTGTTGTTGTTGTTGTTGTTGTTGTTGTTGCTTGATGTTGGTATAATATATATTATTATTGTTTTATGAATTAATTAGTTAAACCATAAAAAGAAATCAAATAAATTAACAATAAATAAAAAAAAATCGACGAATTACAAAAATTTAGTAAAAAAAAAAAAAATCTATATAAAATTCACAAAACAAAAATTTCACTCTTGGCAAAAAAAACAAAATTTAAAAAAACCCTCAAAATTCAATTATTCTTTTATGCTTAAATGAGAAAGGTACACGGAAAAAAATTATAAAACAAAAAAATATAAATAAATTCCACACGTAGATTGGACACAAAATGGGGGAAAAATTAAATTGAAAATGCCGTTTGGGTTTAAATGGGAGAATTTTGCACCTGTCTATTTAGAGAGGGAGGAGAGGGGGGAGATGGGGGAGGGAGGAGAGGGGGGTAGAGGGGGGTAGGACGAGAGAAGGGGGGAGGGAGGGAGGGAGGGAGGATGAGAGGGAGGGAGGGAGGGTCAATATGAGGGATTCAATTGTTGTGTGGCTCTCTCTCTCTCTCTCTCTCTCTCTCGAATCATCATCAGTCTGATTCACTCACAGAACTTTATCTAACTACATAATTGCCCTCCCACTCTATCCCTCCCTCCTCCACTCTATCCCTCCCTCACTCCTACATTAATCCTCCCTCTATCTTTCACTCACCTCCCTCTCTCCACCCTCTCCCTCCCTCTCCCAACCTCTTTTCCTCCCTCCCTCTCCCCTTTTTCCTTTCCTTCCCTCCCTCCCCACTTCCCCTTCCTCCCCCTCATTCACTTCCCTTTCTACCCCTCATTCCTCCCTCTATCTTCCCCTTCCCCCTCCCTCCCCCTTCTCCCCCCCTCCCTCCCCCCTCATCAGCTCAATCACTATTCCCATGTCCTGTGTCACGAGAGCCACTGCGGTATTCCAGGCTACTCACACCACCAACAGTATTACTCACCTCCTAGCTCAACCAGAGGGAGTCCCAGCTGATAGAAGGGATGGGGAGGGAGTGAAGGGGGATGGGAAAGAGAGTGAACACAGATGGAAAGAGAAAGAGAGAGAGAGAGAGAAAGAGAAAGAGAGAGAGTATTAGCATGGGCCACTGCTTGGGAAAGGAAACGGAGGGCGTAGGACCTTATCTATCTATCTATCTATCTATCCGTGTCTCTATCAACCCATCATATGTATGTATGTATGTACTACCTTGCTGTCACTCGGAATCTGGCATGACGCTCGTCCAGCTATGATACAATGATATGAGTTATTAGGGATGTCACCTTCGTTGGTGAGCTCTGAGGCGACTCGAGAGGACCGGCAGAGTCGTCCACAGATGTTGGCAGTGTGGAGGGCGACATCTCGTGCGGGAGGGGCGGCGGCAGCGTCTTACCGGCGATGTATGCATGCATGTATGTATGCATGTGTATTTTTAGATAGACATACAGACACAAAGAATGACAGGAATATAGTGACATACATACATACATAAATTCAATTTCAAAATATTCTAACAAAGGTAAGTACTGTACAGACAACTAATATAGGTTTTATACTTTTAAGCCAAGCACTCGAGTATGATATATGTGTAGAGGCCAAATATAAGGTGCTGCCCTTCAGTTATCGCCAGTGTGTAGTGGTGATTTATGTGTCTTCCTTCTATAGGTCTGACCCATATTGGAGGGCTGGGTAGAATAATAATGAAAATAATAAATAATAATAATAATAATAATAATAATAATAATAATAATAATAATAATAATAATAATAATAATAATAATACTTATTATCATTATTATTGTTGTTATTATTATTATTATTTTGTTACTATTATCAATATTATGATTACTACATTATAATAACCATCATTGTTGTTATTATTAGTAGTAGTAGTTGTATTATCATCATTATTATTATTGTTATGATCATTATTTTCTTATTATTTTATTATTATTGTTGTTGTTGTTGTTATTGTTATTGCTGTTGATGTTGTATTATTTTTGTTATTGTTGTTGTTATTATTATTATTATTATTATTATTATTATTATTATTATTATTATTATTATTATTAGAAGCCAAACAGCACTATCTCCAGGCTTCAGAAACTGGCCACTGTGAACCCCTGTACGTATGACTTCTACTCCCGTCATTCCAAAGTCTTGTGTATCCTCTTTCCTATTTTGATATTGCTATTTCTAATAGCCAGCCCCAAGTCCTTCTCTAGCCACTCTATCTTCATGTCTGTTAACTTTATGCTGTAGTAGTAGTAGTTGTAGTAGTAGTTGTTGTTGTTGTTGTTGTTGTTGCAGTAGTTGTAATAGTAGTAGTAGTAGTTGTTGTTGTTTTTGTTGCAGTTGTAGTAGTGATAGTTGTTGTTATTGTTTTGTTGCAGAAGTAATAGTTGTTGTTTTTGTTGCAGATATTGACTGAGGCAACAGTCACTGAATGCCGCATAGATCTGCGGCTCAACTAACTCAACATAGCTAGGATAGCTACTTGTGTAATGTGATATTTAATATTAAGGTAATAAAATGGTGGCGAAGGTATGGCTATTGGGGGAGGCTGGAGGCCAATTAAAAAAAGAAGAAAAAATTAGTAGTAGTAGTTGTAGTAGTTGTTATTATTGTTGTTGTTGTTCCAGTAGCAATAGTTGTTGTTGTTGTGGTAGTAGTAGTCGTAGCTGCCATTGCTCTAAGGTAAGGTAAGCCAGTAGAAGGTTTGCCCTCCCAATGCGTGTGTGACTCTTCCTATGACGTCGATCACGCTTTGGTGTGCAAGAAAGGGGGCTTCATATGTATGAGGCATGACGAAGTAAGGGATCTCACAGCAAATATGTTGAAGGAAATCTGTCGTGATGTCAGGGTAGAACAGACCCTCCTTCCATTGGAAGATGAGATTTTCCAACATAGGACTTCAAACACATCCAACGAAGCCCGTGTTGACGTCAGTGCTCGAGGATCCTGGACGCGGGGACAGCGAGCCTTCTTCAACATCAGGATTTTTTATCCCATGGCGGTAAGTCACCGTAACTTAGCTCTCGATGCTGCACACAGGAGGAACGAGAATGACAAGATAAGGGCATATGGGGAGAGAATTCAGAACGTTGATCAAGGCAGCTTCACTCTTCTGGTGTTCACAACCTCTGGTGGGATGGGACCAAGTGCAAGATGCTTCTATGCCAGACTCGCAGAGGTGCTATCCGAACAGAAGCAGCATCCCAGACGTTATGTTACAGCCTGGATGAGATGTCGACTGTCCTCCTCTCTCCTTAGGTCTACTTTGCTCTGCCTCCGGGGAACGAGAGGATCGGCCCCAAAGCCGACAACAGTTGCAGATATTGGCTATGAGGCAACAGTCACTGAATGCCGCATAGATCTGCGGCTCAACTAACTCAACACAACTATGATAGCAACTTATGTATTAGGATATTTAATTTTAAGGTAATGAAATGGCAGCAAAGGTGTGGCTATTGGGGGAAGCTGGAGGCCATGTTATAAAAAAAAGGTAGTAATCTATTATACTATAGGACTAGGCGTGTGTGTGTCTGTTCTGGGCAGCCGAAACGGCACAATCGTTTTTCATCAAGCTTGGTGGAAAAATCGCCAAAAAATCGTAGAGTGGAACAAACCTGGTCCCATGTCGATGGTTTCTTTAGGAAGGCATTAATTACCCATTTTATTTACGATGGAAAACGATGCAAGTCTAAGGACTTGGAGCACCCTAATTAACCATGCAATTCTACGGACTTGGCGCACCCTTATTCGCTGTACGCTGTCACGAGCGTTCAAACTCTCACAAGGGCACGAACGTGCCCGCGATCACTTGTGGCTTTTATAGTAGTATTAATAGTTGTAGTGGTTAATGTTATTATTGTAGTAGTAGTAACTGTAGTATAATAGTAGTTGTGGTAGAACTAGTATTTTTTTTGCAGTTGTAGTGGTGGTAATAGTAGTAGTAATAAAATGGCGGCGAAGGTGTGGCTATTGGGGGAGGATGGAGGCCACTTAAAAAATATAGTAGTTGTTGTAGTAGTAGTATTCGTAGTAGTAGTATGAAATCTTACTTATTACTCTCATTCTTATTATCACAAGGTGCGTGTAAGGCGGTGGGTGAGTCAGGGTGAGTCAGACGTATACAGTTCACTACAGAGTTACATGATGCTGTAACAATTCTTACCAATCGATTGTGTTCTGTTGTTTCTACATTTACAATTGTCTGCTTACTACAGTATTCTATTTTAATTTCACAACATAATCTTCTTGCGTGTTTTGGGCGTGCGCGTCTTTACGGATTGAGAATTAGTAAAGTTTGAATTAGAATTTGGTATTACGTTACAACAATTCGCTAGTAACACATTATTGCTCGCTGACATTAGTGCATTTTAATAGAAGTTGTGAATTTTATAATACTGATTGAAAAATGGGATTGTGTTTTGTTCTCAACGGAGCCACTCCTAACAGCCTAACGGGAGAGAAGCCCATCCCTAAATTACTTCACGGAAGAAATCTGCCTCAAGTCGTAGGCATTGCCAGTGAATTTCTTATTTTCGTGGAGAATGCATTGACCTCTAAGATGATTGTTGATATTTTCCAGAATCGTCTAATAAAAGAGAAATGTTAGTGCACCTTCCATGAAAAGCTGACTCATGAGTGATCAGCCGTCAGTAGTAGTAGTAGTAGTAGACCAGTAACTTTGGTCTACCGTTTTCTCCTACGCGTCGCAAAGTAGTGCGGCAGGAAGCGACACGAATTTGAGAATGCGCAGCATATTTTTTGATAATTACTTATTTTCCTATTATGTACTTATATATAAAAAAGTTTATCAAGTAAAAAAGTATTTCGTGTCTAGTAATAGCAATCATGCATTTACTTATAATGGCAACTCAACTTTAGTTTAACCGATTTCAGATGTCGCGTTGGGGCTATGACGTAGAGAGAAGGCGGGTCCAAAATGATGACGTTGTTGTGGGGGCGGAGTCTCCGCTCAGACGTTCGCTGGAGCTTATTTCTGTAGTGACTGCTGTGGCGAGAGTGTTTAGTTAACGTGTGGATTCTGACGTGGGAACACGCACGTTGTGCGATCGTGCACCACGTACCCAACTCTCAAAATCCTGTGGATTATTATTGGATTTTTCAAGTGACATTTTGATTGGTGCCTGAACTTTTATTGGAAGCTTGTGAAGAAGGTGTGTACACTACCTAGCAACACGGTAGATGATTGTATTAATATTATATATTTTTACGAAAATATAGCTTTTCTTGTCGATGTCAGTGTTAAGTGATGGATCACGGACAATATGTGTACGTATATATACTTGGACATTTGAAACTTGTCAAAAAGAGACTGAATGTATAATACGTGCAGTGTGTGAAGGTGGTGTGTAATGATGAATGCTGACAGTGTGTGTACGGTCAGACAACACTTCTCGCTAGACTACTGCCACCCGCAAGGAATCAGTCTAATTCAAGATATTGGTTTCGTTATTTGGAACTTAAGACAGACGGAGTAACAATACATTTTGCTAGTTGGGAAATAAAAACCATTTTTATTCAGAATTTGATCAAGTGGTTAGTTTGTTAGTGAGGGTGGGTGGTGGCTCGCCCAACCCCGCCCTTTTCTGGGCTGCGGACTTGGCGGCAAAATGTGACAGTAGAATTTATACGACTTACAACCGTGACTGACAGCTCTATAAATCAGTTTCTCTTTAGGGAATAGTTAGTGGGTTGACAGTATGTAGGCAATGTTTAATAAAATTTACATTTTCTTTACTGAACCGTTGGAATAAAACATTTTCCTCGGAGCTTAAATAGTTTTCCTATATAATGTTTTTTTGTAACAAGTTATTTTTAGTTGATTTATGGCTAGAATTAGACTTTATTTCATACAAAGTAATTTTTTAGTGAATATAAACTTTGGAGATTCGATAACGACGTGTATCATATATGCCGGTATATGAACATGAGTTTCGCGCGCGTTCAGCAGTCACGGGAAGTGCTTGGAATTTTTGTTGACGGCTGCGAAGATGAGTATGTATTGTGCTGTACTCTTAACTATGTAGACTTCATTGACAACATCTACCGTAACTTATTGACAGTTGGCACAATATATAAGATTCTTTCCAGACTTTCCTAGCGGTTACTGGCAGTGTGTACATTATTTATTTAACTTGTAACTCCTGGCAATGTGTGTACGTCTGTGTGTGTGTATGCGTGTATACATATTTGGCACCTCTTATGTAAGTACTACACTATTAACGTTACTACTGACGGTGCAACTCTGCAGTGACACTTAATGGTATTTATTATGTTTAGTTTTGATAGTTGCAGTTTAAATGTGTTGACAGTTTTACGAATAGTTACACCGTCTGATTCGTTATATTTTGACAGTTGAGCGAGAGTTAAGTGATTGTTTGAGCAACACTTGTGCGTAAGGTTAAGTTTACTGAGTGGCTTTATTTTCCAAGTACTTTATCCAATATTGTGATGGCATTGATGACAACTTATTTCTAGTTTACAAAGAGTTTCATGTGTGACAAGTACGCTACTGCCCATTTAGTCTCATAACATTTGTGGTAGTTTAGTGAGCAGTGGAACCTGTCAATACCAACCAATTTTTTAAGGCTGTTATGACATGTTATAACTGTCAACGGTACACCTAGTTATTTTTTTTATTATTACTGGTCGTTTGATGACAGTTGATGGTCATTTATTTAGCGTTTTATTGATAGTTTTACAAATTATTGACAATACTTCTGACAGTTCCTGTGATGTACGGAGTTTCTGCAACATTTATGGTAGTTTAGAATATATCCACATGATACTTTTATGATTTATATTGAACACTCACGAAAGTTCAATAACATTTATGCCTTTATTGAAAACCTGTTAATACCGTTACGTTCAGCAGTATTTTTTTGGGGGGGGGGGGGGGGGGGGAGCAGTTTGTCATGAAAGTTCAGCAGCATTTATCACTGTTTACACTGAAGTTTGTGAATGCTTTATTGCTTATTTATGTAAGTTTAACACTATGATAATATTTCGGATAGTGTATTGAACCCTTGGAAGTTTAGCAGCGGTTTTCTTACAGTTTAACAGGATTTTGATTTAAAAAGTAAATAAATTTTATTAAATCTCACGAAAGTACACCATTTGGCCTGTCAAACTCACTAGTTCAAGAAAATTTTTTAGTACATTGGGAAAGTTAATCACATTTTAAAACATTTAATATCTCATTTTTTATAGTTTACTTAAGATAACAAAGTCTTCGTATATTTGTTTACAAGAGGAGTTATGTAGTTTTATTTGGTTGATCTGTTTTCCATGAGGACAATTTCCAATTTTGTGTTTCCCTTAGTAATTGTCCATCTTCCAATTCGACACGATTTGAACTTACAAATTACACGGTTTCTGCCAATTTATTTTAATGGTCTTAACTCGTCTGAATTGTACGCTGTTTAAAACTTTCCACAAGTTAAGACAAATTTCAAAATGTATCTTTAAGGCTCATCTCAGTTCTACACGATTTTCTCAGTTATCGTATTTTGTTTTTATAATTTTGTTAGTACTGTATTTATTTTTAAGCTTTTTCGGTTAGGCTACAGTTGACTCAAAAGTACCGTTGTTGAAGCGTAGCTGTACCCCTTGGGCATTGTGATTCATTCTCATTCAAACACAGACGTACACACTCCTTCTCAGCCTCACTACCTCATCTAGGAGAGCGAGTGGAACTCCCTCCCTCCCTCCCTGCCTGGTGAGAAGTGACGGGTGAGCGGGAGAGTCAACTGAGAGAAAAGTGAGAGTGAGAGCCAGCAGAGGGAGAGGTAAAAGGAGTGAGAGCTTGTTGAGGAGAGGAGGGGTAAGGGAACAGTTTCTTTTGGTGGAGATAAATACAGAAAGGACATTAACGTGTGGAAATGGGTAGGGGAGGGAGAAATGAATTAGAAGAGGGAGAGGTGGATTAAGTAGTCTCTCAAATGAAAGCTGAGCATCTGTGGCTATTTTCCTCTAGCTCACTCGTTCTTGGTGACTCCACTCTACCTATTCGCGTTTAAACTGGTTAAAAAAAAACTTTTCTTACCTTTATTAAAACTTTAAAAACGGGACTAAAAGAAGTTTTAATTTTATAGTGGTTTATTTCTTTATATTTTTTAGTGAAAATATTTTTATTTTGAGAATGATGGGGCTGCCGAACTATTTATGGTAAGTTTACAGACTACAACTTGTGGATGATTTTTTTGTGTTCCTGTACTCAAGATACCGTCATTGTCTCGTCTTAATAAACTACATACAGTAATGTGAACCAGGTGATTCATCACAGTCAATATATTTCCTCTAGTATCCTTAATTAATGAACTACAACAACGTCATTTTATAAATATGTATTATCGTGGACAAAAGTTCGCTCCCTCCCAAACTGAAGCAGTATCGACCCAAATGAGATAAAACAGCACACCCGCACCAGATGACAGTTCGGGTAAGTCAGTTCGGAGACTCATTCCCCGTGACGCAGTTTCACCACAGGGAGCGAACTTTTGTCCACGATAGTACTGTAGATATAATGCGTGTCTGTGTGCGTAAGAAAATAATACGACCCTTGACCTCGACGACCTTGGCAGACGGTGCAACGATAGGGGTCACAGGTTCCTCCAGATGGCTCGCGTGGGGTGGGAGGAGGGGGCAGTGACTTGTCAGGCGTGCTGGGGGTGGGTGGTGGGAGTGGGGTGGAACTAGAGTTGGCACAAGTTGGGCGTGTGTGTCAGTCTGGCACGGTGGAGGTACTTTAACTGTTCTGTGGATCGTCTGACTGTGGAAGGAGGGAGGAAGTGGGAAGCAAGATGATGCTGTCGTCTTCATCTCTGCGGAGAGAGGAAGAGGTGGGGAGGGGGTTGTTGTTTCTTTGATTACGGTGTGAACGAGAATGCTGTGACGTTTGGGAAAAGGGAATGGTGTCGATGTTATGAGTTACCCTCTCGCTTCCCCCTCGTAAGATGTGTGTGTGTGTGTGACCTTTACTACTACGAGTCCTCGGTCAAGTCCTGGTCAGCTGGAATGAATGAATCAACTGATGTGCGAGGCTCTCATTCATGATAATCACCAGGAGGCAGACGAGCAGATACAGTCGGTAGGAGGTGGGGTGAACATGTGTTGGTGTATAAGTGTTCATAAATGTACTTCGTGTCGTGGTTTGTATGGGTACTGCGATTGTTTTGCAATTGTACTTTTAGGAATACTTTTTTATTCTGTTGATTGTTGTAGTATTAATTGTGTTCTTTTGTACGTGGCATGTTGGTTATACTGTAATTGTATGCATTTTTGGTGGTACATTTGCATACGATAAAGTACACACGTGAGTGCACGAGTTCAGGTGTGTGTGGGTCTCATAATGGTGTACTAACCTCACCTTTGTGTCTCCCCCTACAGCAGCAGTTGGGCGCCCTTGGCACACAACAGATGGCGACGTCGACTGACCTGAGGATGATGCCGGAGTCTTGGTTGACCCCTACACAGATGCACCACCACGCCCTCCCCGAAGACATTTGGAGCAAGTTCGACATCGAACACGACCGTGCCCTGGCCCTCGCCAACCCTGAAGCCTCCATCTTGGATCACAGTATGACTTACAACACCTCTTCGCCGTCAGAGATCGGCGTCTTCATGTACAGCAACACTACCACCACCAGCAGCAATATGCAACATCCTATCGCTCTGCCCACGCCCCCACGCTCGCCCCCTGCAGAACACGACTTGGATGATCTAGTAGCCTCCATACCTGAGATCCTCGAGTCCCCCTCTGCCACGCCACCGTCGGACATCAGCGACATCCTGTCAGATCTGGAGGGTATGGAGGCCACGCCCTTAGGGGAGACGCCCCTGGGTGAGAGTGCGTGGGGATCGTCTTGGTGGGTACCGGTAGCGCCCCCAGTACCTGAAGAGTCATTGAAGAGGGATATCATGTGGGGCGGGGGAACGTGCTGCTCCGCCCTGCTGGATCCGCCCCCCAAGGAGCGCCAAGTGTCTGAGTGCTCGGCAGACTTGGTGCTCCGAGACGCCCTCCGCCAGGATGACATCTCTGAGGACGACGACGACGACGAAGATAACCTCCCTGACACCCCCTCTGGCACCGACAGTGACTGCGACGCCGACGACCAGCTGAGCGAGACATCCAGCAGCAGCAGCAGTAGCAGTAATGACAGCAGCTGTTTCCCCCCGAGGAGTACCAACAGTGCCTCACGATACAGCAGCAGTGCTAGTACCGCCTTCAGGAAGAGTGCAGCCTCCTACGTGCCCCCTTCAGTGAATATTGAACACAACTACTGCGGCAGAGTGCCCGAGCCTGACGCCCATGCCATACCGGGCATCCTCACACCCTCAGACACCGGTGAGTTATACCTAAAGTGATTTTTAATTGCCGTTAGAAAGGCAGCTTGTATATTTAACTACTAAAACGACTTCTTGTATACACAACTTTCTATTGTCTTTACTAATTCATTACTTTCATACATATTGTTTATGAACTTATCTTCTACTTTTATACTTTGTCTTATTACATTGGATTCTCTGCTTGTATACAATATAATTGCTATATAAACAACATTTTACATCGTTGGATACCTTACTTATTGTATATATAGTTTTATATTATTTTTAATAAGGTTTCTTGTGTGCAAAACTTTTTTATTTTGCTGGAGTGACTTAACCGCAGAAATTATCAGAATATCCACCCGAATTCGCCAGAGCCCGCCAATAGTACAGGCCGCGCCATCTGTTGAGCGCCGCGAGAACTAACTGTTGCCAACACCCAGTGGCGGCGCACCTTATATAAATTCACTGCGTAAAATTTATATAATCTAGTCCGATTTAATTTTATAAAAGCTATTCTTACTGTTTTTTTATTTTATATGCTGATAAGTTCATGCGTACCAAACGAACAAGAATGCAAATCAAATATAGTCTTAATTTTCTTTTGTTAAAACGAATGATTGAAAGGACAGACAGACATAGACACGAGATATGTCACACACTGTTGTCTGGGAACATCTGTCTGTATCTTAACATTTTTTAGGGTAAAGAAAAATTCACCGAGTCGGGAACTTTTAAGTGAGTCATTTGCCAGGTTTTCTTCTCGTCCGCTGCCGAAGTGAGAGAAAATGTATGTATATTTGCGTGTGTTTGACGGATAAAACTTATGTATTAACTTCATATATCATTCGTCAAGCAGTTTTGAATTCACTAACTATCCTTCTTCCATGTGTCGGTTTGTTCAGTCTAGGTTCATTGAATTTACAACACAAAAAGACCAAGCAATTTAGTTTCTCAAAATCACTGGACTATATAAATCATTCACCTTCATTAAAATGTTCTGTTAACAGTGATCAGAGTGCGACAGACCCAGGTGTGTGTGTGTGTGTCTATGTGTATGTGTGAGGTCATTATGCTTCTTAATCAGCTAACGAAAAGAAATCGACCTGAAAAAAGTAGGTGGTGTTTGGGTGCGTTCAGAGGGAGTGGTGCACATCCCAGCAATGGCGAGCTGTGTTGCTGAGGTGTCGTGCCTAGTGTACGTTTGCTTTCATTGATTACCCTCAAACGCATCATCCCTCCTCAATGCTGGAATGTACACTTTGCATCCATTTTATTTCCCAAACTGTTTACTTATGTGCCATTTAGTCTCGAAAAGCGCCTACATAACACGAAGTAAGAACAAAATTCACCCAAATTCTGAGGGAATATCCGGCCAATTTTTTTCCCCCCCCCACAACATCCCTCCTCGTCATCTCTTTCCCGCGCTGGTCGCTGATTGGTCCTTTGGTCTGAGGAGGAGCGCGCCTATTGGTCCATTGTCCCACATCTGCCACCTTGAACGCGCCCCATTGATGCCACTCCGGGCTGCTCACCCTCGCCAAACCTTGGAGGAGTATTGATTATTTGCGCCTACCTCGCCCTTGGTTGATTTTCACTCTAACTCTCTCGCGACTTCTTTGATTGTTAAGAACACAATTGATGAGAATAATACACCATAGTTGCTGAAAATAATACGTTAAAAATACTCTCTTTATAATATTATTTAGTGATTCTCGGTTGCCTCTTATTTATTTCGTTCAGCGATATGTACCCTTGCAAGGGAGGAGGGGGGGGTTATTGATTAATTAAACGTGTTTTGAGAGGCTAAATGGCATAAAATGGTTAGTTTTTACAGGATTAATTGGAATGTAAACGCTGTATGGTGACGCACGTTTGTATGTAGTGTCGGAACCTTCAGTTTATGGACGGAGAGACTGACAACTTGTTGAGACGAGAAAATTTTCCAAGGTTAATCAAAATAACCTTTAAGCTAAATGACAAAAGGAAGGATGCCATGACTTGTGTTTCTTAGGCATACGCATTTAATGAAGAGGAAAGAATGGATATAAGAATAGCGCAGGGAAGAAACACAATTGATACAGCAGTAATTCAAGAAAATAAAAAATGGATAAAGACGAAGATTAAAAAAGGAACAAAATGAATACATATACAGAATATATAATAATAAGTCAATATACGGGCGTTATTCTCTTTCCCAAAAATCATAACACCACCATCAGAACAATAAGGATGTCAGGCGCCACAATCCCTCACTGTCGAGGTGACTGTTGACAAGACGTATGCAAATAAACCTAACTTAGGCCGTTGATTAGCATTCTCTTGCAGCCGCCTCTGCCTCTTAGGAAAGAAGGAAGGGAGGGATAGATGAGGGGTGAGATTAAAAAGAGAGAGTGGGAAGTAGGGGTAGTAGAGAGATGAGAAGAACTCGATACAGTGCGGACAAGAGTAAGAGCCTCTGACGAAAATGAGAAGACGAAGAGATGGAAAGAAGGAATGGGGAGGGTAAAGGGGGAATGGAATAGAATAGAGGGGGTGAAAAAAATGGTAGGTAAAAACCCGTCTGGGAGAACAATGTTAAGGCTACCCCTCTACCTTCTCCTTCCCCTTCCCTCTTCTCCCTCCCCTCTCCCTCTTTTCTCCATTTCCCTACCCATACGCCTTGGCCGACGCAAACTCCCCTTAAAGTGCGCAAAAAAATAGCGCTTCCGGAGCGGCCGACTTGAAGTGATGCTCTGACGAGGCCCGAGTGAGCCTAACAACCTCGGCTCGTCTACCTGTCTACCTCAGCTCGTCTACCTGTCTAACTCAGCTCGCCCTCAAACGTGTCACCGTGACGTACCCTGTCTTTCACAAGTATTTCTCCTCTCCCTCCCCCCTTCCTTCCCCCTTCTTTTGAGTGGCGAAATTTAGCACCCTGATCTCCTCCCCTTTCTACCTGTCTCCTTCCTCCCTCTCTCTCTCCCTCACCCTTTCCCCCTCATCATTTCCAACCATTCCTTCACCAACTTTCCTTTCCCCTCCCTTATCTGTCTCCCCTTCCCCATACACCAATTTTCCTCTCCTCTCCCCATCTTATCTTCCCCGTCTAACCCTTCCCTCCCCCAACCCGATCTCCTTCCCTGTCCCTTATCCTTCCTCCTTCTCACCCTTTCCTCTTCCCCCTCCCACACATCCCTCCCTCACAACCTCCCCCCCCCCAGTGATTGTTTCAGGCCAGCAGGGGTAACCATTATAATAAGAAAGGTACGGAATGTGTCGTTGAGTGTGTGTGTTAGTCGTGTGTTCCGTCGTCTTTATGTCACTAACTGGGGCAACGCGGGGAGTAGGAGGGAGGGAGGAGGTATAAGGAGGGAGGAAGGAAGGAAGGAAGATAAAGCTCCCCTACTATTGTGAACTATACACCGCCCTCTCTCATTCTTCCTTCTACTATTTCCTCATTTCTTCCTCACTCCTCCTCCAACATTACCATGTCCCCCATTCCTCCTTCTCTTCCACCACTTCCTTCACCCCTCTTCCTTCTTCTTCCTCCTCCTCCCCCCCCCCCCGTGCCTGCCTGCATCATTCACTGTTGTCTGCTCCACACAAGGTCTTCCCCCTCTATTATTTGGTAGTGTTTAAAGGTGACCGACCGTCAACCTTCACATAATAGGTTGACCCTTCAGACCCACCCAAGAATATGTCCTCTTGGGAAAAAATGGGGTTTGTAATAAGTCTTCTTGGGGAAAAATGGGGTTTGTAATGTCTTCTTGGGAAAAAATGGGGTTTGTAATAATTCCCCTTGAGAAAAATTGGTATATGCAATAAGATATCTCAAAATTGATATGACCGGAATAGGTTCTCTGAAAACGGGTGTGGCTGAAGGGTGTGTAGGCTGATATAGGTTCATCTTGCGATAAGGTTTTACACACACACACACACACATAAAACTAGTGATGGGGTTTTCTGAAATAGTGGTCATGACAATTGGGGGGGGGGGTGTTATGTAGGACCCCCACTCCCCTTCCTCCCACCACAACGCTAGCTGGCAATGTGGAGGGTACACACAGCCACAAGAACTACTGCTGGCGATATTTAGAACCCACCAGAGTCCTCCATTCTAACAATACGCTGCGGTGGTGGTGCTCCCCCCCCCCCATCCCTATGCGTCAAGGGGAGGGAGAGAGAGAGAGAGACAAGACGACGGGAACCTTACTAATGACCGCTGTTTTGTCTGCTGACGGAGGCCGCTGGGGTGAAGATGGTCCCCGTCAGGAGATCTTGGGAGTACATTACTAAATGCTCCTGAACCTATGTGTGAGAAAACATGTGTTCGCTAGACGGTTCTCTTAGTTCACCCCCAGAAGAATTTGTTTTTAATCTGAGGTGCCGTTCTGGAAGGTGTATGTCGCATTGAAAACACACACACACACACACACACACACACATACAGACACACACATACAGAAGCACGAGTGCAGAAGATAACATTCAAATCTTATCGCCACCCTAGTCAGGACTTATGCCAGGGAGGGGGTGCATTAGAGAGGGGGTGAGGGAGGCCAACAAAGGCGTCATTGAGGCGTTGTAGCTGTTGGTCTTTGTGTCTTTCTTATCAGGCACACTTTGTCCTTCGACCAGATAAGATAAGACAAACTGACCTCTTCTGTCTGGGTCGAGAGGAAGGGGCGGTCAAGTTTTGGTGGTAGTAATAGTTGTAGCTGCTGTGGTGGAAGTAGTGGTAGTTTTAGTAGGTGTAGTTGCAGTAATATTAATAGTTTGTATTGTTGTTGTTGTGGTGTTAGTAACGAGAGTAGTTTTGGTGGTGGTGGGAATGATAGTAGTAGTAGTGGTGGTGGGAATGGTAGTAGTGGTGGTGGTGGTAATGGTAGTGGTGGTGATAGTAGAAGTAGTAGTAGAGGCAGTAAGTAAGATCTTCATACTCTAGTTTTTTCTTCTCACCGATAAAAACATACATTCGTTTATCGCCCCCCCCCCCTCCTCCCCCCCCTTTCCTCTTTATCTCAGGGTCACGACGTTGACACCCTCTCGTTGTCCTTACACGATATCGTAAAATCAACTGTTTGGCTTATTTGTTTCATTTATATTAAGAAAAAACAATCGGTGAATATTGATTTTTTTTTCCGAGCGTCCTGTTCGTGTAGTTTATAATTAATGAATCCCGTATTTCTTTTGGTGAATTTAGTAAGTGTATATATATATAAAAACAAAAAAAATCCCGAGCGTCTGTGGGTGGAACTTGGTAAATAATGAGTTTGTTCCTGGGCGTGGTAGGGTGGGTGGTCAGTGCCATGCTGGTGACATTATGATCGTATTGGGCGATCGAGCTACTCTCATCACCCAGTCTCTATGAAGTGCATCGTCCATCCACCGGTCTGTTTCTTGTCTTTAATGTCACCCGCTTATATAATCATAAGACCAGAACAATTTTCTTTTCTATTTCGACTGAGAGAAAAGTTTTGTCAGGGAAGGATGGGTCACTTGAGTTACATCACCATACAATCGAATACTAACCAGAAACACTACTGATTTTTAGGAGGTGGGAAGATGGGGAGGGGGGGGGGGAGACATTTTACGTAAAAATAATCAAAAGTAAACTTCAAGGGAAGATAATCGATAAGGAGGGTAGTCAAAATGTCTCTTTTTTTTATATGTAACCATTTACGAACGCTGACGGTAGCAGTATGGCCAAGGGATAGCTGGGAGGAGGGGGGGGGGCAGGCGGGAGAGGGCTGCCGGGTACTGGTCTGCCAAATGAGAAGGTATAATTACACTCCAGCTTAGGGGAGATACCAAAAAGGAAGACTTGAGGAATGCAGGCAATTTCAGGTCTGGCGAAAAGAACGCCGGGCATCACTACGGGGATTTTCGTTTTTGCTCCACCTCTTCTTCAGACGAGACGGGAGGGGGGACGCTGTTTTGGTTACTCTTTCCCCCTGCTTAGTAGCTTTTGCTGTTTCTTCTATTGCTCCGCCTATTCACAGACGAGGACGCTGTGTCGGCTGTCCACACACACATTTTCACAGATTAGTTCCCGTTTCGCTTGCATTCCACTTTCTGACAAGTTGGTCGTTTCATATCCCTTTCAGCTCCACCTTTTCACAAACTGGGCGCTCGCTGGTTTCATACTCTCCACCGTTTCGCCTGCCCTCCATCTTTTTTTTTTTACTGTCAGGAAGCTCTCCATTTCACTCGATCGCAATTTAAACAGTGAAGAATACCATGTAGTTGTCCTCTGTATTTTTAACTAGGCATTCCAGTAACTTCTGTAAAATATTGGTTTATAAATGTGATGTTATTTATAGACAGAAATCAAGGCAATTTTATTATAGACTATCATATCTCTACTCCCTCACGCCACTCATTCTACTCCCTCCCCCCCAATTCTTCCTCCTCTTTTCCTTCCTTCTCCCATCTCCACTACCCTCTCTCATCTCCACTCCCACCCTCTCCCTCCCTCATCTCCACGACCATCCCCCTCCCTCATCTCCACCATCACCCCCACCCCCTCCCTCATCTCCACCCTTAGAGTTAACGAGTTCTGGGGAAAAATTAATGTTTTTTTTTTTCCCTCCGTGGTGTGTTGGTGGTAGTTCACCCCGGGTCTGCTCTAAGGGTTTGTTTATGTGCTCGTGTTTTGATGTTGTGGTCGGTTGTAGGGAGAGTTGGTTGGCTGGTTTTGTTTTGGTTTAGTTGATTTTGTTATGCTCGTAGTAAAACTGTAATAAGATTTGGCGGATAAATTGAATAACTAAGAATAAAAGAATAGTGGACTAAAAAAAATTGCTCGTTTGTACAGGAATTAACAGGGAATGTTTGCACTCTCTAAAATTAGTATGCACGTTTAAGCCCTAGTTGGTGACATTAGCAACATGAATCTGACCTATATACACGTATACTGTTAATGAATATGATGTATTTCTTTGTGTATGAACCTCTGTCCTGCGTGACAGTGAGAAGTGAGTGATACCACCCTCAGTGTCAAGACCTGACTGAATTACTCAGAATAGGCAAACTGTACTACAAGCTTTGCCAATAAATTTGTTAAACATAAATAGTTGGTGACCTGTAGTTTGGTTTGTTGTCACTGGCAGTCATTACCACTACGTAGCTGGGTAATTGTCGGGGGAAAAAAGGCGCATTCAAACTAAATAAGAAAAACAATAGCTAAATAAAAACTAAAAAGCGCACCCAACTAAGTAAAGAAAAAAGTCTAGCCAAACTATACGTACAGAAGATTTGTGAAGAAAAACTAGGAAACTCCTCGACTTACAGACAAAACAAAAAGGTCAGTTAATAGGATTTATAAAGAAAGGATGATTAAGAGGGTGTTTGATCCTTTAAATTACGAGAGAGAGAGAGAGAGAGATGGGGCGTTTCAATTAAAAAAAATGCAGATAACGTAGCTTAGTAGAATGTAGCCAGGAAGAAATGTATAAAAATAACTTACGATTACTAAGATAAATAAAAAAATGTAAACCCAAAGTAGTGGGTAGTACACTTCAGATACAAAGTGTGTAAATAAATAGCTAAATATATCTCATGAATACGGGGGTTCATTGCCTAAACGTACTCAGAGCTAAAGACAACCTTATTATATATATATATAAAAAAAAAGGTAAAATACATAATAGATAAGGAAATACTACTAGAATTATTTGATAGCTTTAACGACTTTGGGTCAAGCATAGGGGGGGAGGGGGGAGTTTACGAACCCAAAGTATGTTTATAAATTAGTTAAGTTTGTCCTTCCATGTTGACAGGCGGGAGCGTATGGAGGTCCATGGCTTAGTCTAACGTTGGTATTGTATAAGGATTATATTAGTGGTAATTACGGAGTGGCTTTACAAGTTAGAATGCCCTTGTTAGTAATTGAATTTATTTAACAAATAGTAATAGAAAAGATAATTTGTTTTATAATCCGTGCCATGCGTGAATTGACTCAACATATAACTTACAATGGAACTGGTAAATAGCTTAAAATGACGGGGATATTTATGGCAACTTGTAAATTACTTAAACCTCCCCTTTGTAAACCATCCGTGGCTCGGTAACTAAAGTGCTCCAACAATAACACTAATGAATCACAATGACTATAATTATGTGTGTCCCCTAAACCTTGACAAAAATATAAATTCCAATTAAATATTAACAAGGGAGAATTATAGAAATTATTAAGCATATAGCCCCGAGAACCACGCCTGCCTCCCTGGGACATAAATCCGGTCCTCAGGAAGGTCTTAAGGCGGATCCCGGCAGATAACATCCCCTTAGAGTTCACACTATGCAAACGCGACACAAGTAATAGGTCACGGAAGAACGAACATGAGTACGTTGAGGACATCTCCTTCCTTGTCAAATTTAAGAATAAATATAGTTGTCCTCGGTACTTCTTTTACGGGATTTGTTTTTTCTCCGTCGCCTCTTAGGTGATCTCTTCCCCCTCCACCTAGTCTAACTGAACGAGTTTCTTCTCTTAAGGAGCGTTTTTTTTTTCCCTAGTTGGGTACGATGATCTTGTGATGGAAAAAATTCTGCCTACACTCGAAATTAAACTCCTCACTGTAGTTGTATCCAGAATATTTTTTTTTCTTGTCCTTCCTGGCACAAAAAATCGTTTCGCGTTTCTTTACCACAGCAGAAATTTAACCCCTCTCCGTCCCCCCTACCCTTTCCCCCTCCCCCTTCCTGCCCTGCCCGCTCTAGACTAGTTTTTCCCCTCGCTGGGTGGTGGGGACCCCTGGAGACGTCTCGGGCATCTTGGCACTGGCACTGTCTGGCGCTCCGAGTGCCAACTGAGTGTCGCCATCATAGCATTCGGTGCCAAGACCCTCCCTCCCTCCCTTCTTTCCTCCTTCCCTCCCTCCCTCCCCCCCGCCCTTTACTTTCTCTCATCTACCCCTCATCCAAACCATATTGATATCTACAGTACGTTAAGTTAAGTCCATCCACTAAGAGACAAATTTTTAGAAATGTTCCCCCCTACCACCACCTCCTCCCTCAAGTACGTTCTTACTAGAGGGACATTTTAGGAGTTGCATGAAATCCTGATGAGACGCTGAAGGAGCCTAGGGTTCCTGTTAGGTTCCCCCTGGC
This sequence comes from Homarus gammarus, assembly GCA_958450375.1. NCBI lineage: Eukaryota > Metazoa > Arthropoda > Malacostraca > Decapoda > Nephropidae > Homarus > Homarus gammarus. Next base: position 318,529 of record CAUDMG010000915.1, read on the forward strand.
GTTGGCTGTCGCTAGGTAGTGGCTGGGAATGCCAAACTAGAGGGCTTCTGAGCTCCCCGGCACGAGAGGAACGCGGCGCAAGGTCCCTCCACTCCGAGGCTCCTCCCGGCGGTACCAAATTTTTTATTATTATTATTTTAAAGTTAGCCCTTTCTGTGACCTGGTGATGGCGTCCCATACCTCCAGCCTGCAAGCTTTATGCCTCCTGGACATTAGTTCACCGTACAAAGGCGTTTAATTATCGCCAGGTCCAAGTTTGATGATTAAATACCTCGAATACCAACGGCCCGCACACTCTACGTGTAAGCGGCGAACATACACACACACACCCCCCCCCCCTCCTCCTCCTCCTCCGTTTTCTTCCGCCTTTAACCTCCTCCCCCCTCCCCACCCTGCCCGCTTCTCGTTCTCTATGCGTATGAATCACTCGCCTGGTTGACCGCGGGATCGTACAGGGGTATTAAAGTATCGTTACGGGGCGCCATTAATCTGGTCGACGTCACCACACTTCGGGAGTAAATCATTGCCGGGAGTGTGTCAGTGCCCACGCCCTCCACAACTCTTAAAAAAAAAAAAAAACACGGGTACCTGAGTTTCAGAGTACAGTCCGACATACAGTATCCAGTTACACCCGACTTCGATGTCATGTTTGAGAGATTTGCCAATTGGAAGAAAAAAAAGCATATTCCTTTTATTTTAAGTGTTGTTAGGGGAAATCTCTCTTTCATTATTCTTTCTCTTCTGTTTTTTCTTTGCCAATACTTGTCTTTTTTCATACTTGTGTATGGTTTAAATTGCGTGTGCGTAAAGAACAGCAATTGTTAATGTAGATGAATTTCCTTTATGACTATATATGTACGGTATTTTATTATAAAACCTTGTAAAACTAAGTAGTGTAAGCCTCTGTATGTTTATATGTATCAAGAAAGTATGCTTGTGTAAGAGAGAAAGGGAGAACAAAGAGAAAGAAAGGGGAAGATAAAGTGAGATAAAAGAGAATTGGAGAGAATGAGAAAAATGGATAGGTAAAGAGAAAGGGACAGGTAAAGACAGAAAGAAAGGGACAGGTAAAGAGAGAGAAAGGGACAGGTAAAGACAAAGAAAGGGACAGATAAAGACAAAGAAAAGAACAAGTAAAGATAAAGAGAGAAAGAAAGGTAGGGGTAACGAGAAGTACAGCATCCACTTAGGCACTACTAACCAGACTCCTCTCTCTGCTTGCAGAAGATGAGGTGGACGTTGTGTCCTGCAATGACCTGGCCACCACCACCACCCTGACTGCCTCCACCAACACCACTACCATCACCACCTCTGCCTCCACCACCACCGCCTCCTCTCGTCTCCAGCTCCCGTCCAAACGCTCCGTTGACGTGAAGAGACAGCTCCAACTGGCTATCCAGGAGGCCATGAGGAACAGACAGAACCGGGCTGCAGGTTCAACGTCACCGGACAGCGATGAGTCCGGCAGCAATAACAGATTTGTGTCAGTGAAGATCAAGACGCAGGGGAAGCCAGCTGCCTACACCAAGAGGATGAGGGACTACCACTCAGAGGTGAGGCCTGGGCCTAGTACTGTCCTTTGGTCACTTTATCAAAGATGTGCATTTCAATTGCTGGTACTGTATGAAGTATTGCACAAAATTAGCAGCCAAAATAAGAGTGGATAAGGCAATCTTTGAGAATTCAAGCCTTCGTTTTTAAGCTGCCCCCACCCCTTTCTGATCAATTATGTATGGTATATATTTTGTCATAAATGAAGCTCTAGTATTTACAGTCTTTCCACACTGATTTCCATTTACAACTCTATACACAATGCTTATTATTACAACTTTCTACTCTTAAACCTATTACAAAACTGCATTTGGAAAAAATAATTTCCATCTTAACATTTTGTGCCTTTAATAGCATAGTTGTCTCTAACTAGAGTTTTTTAACCCCTTTTCCTACGGTTATTCTCTACCTTTGATCAGTTAATTAAACATCTTGATTATAGGTGCAAATACCTTTATTTTTTCTTACTTTCTGTACAGTTGATGACCATAAATAAACAATTCCTTTCTCCCGGTAGGTTATAAAGTCAACAAAGCACCGACGGAGGAACCGTGGTGAGAGTGACGAGGGTAGGCGGTCTGTTCATAACTCTCTGGAGAGACAGAGAAGAGTGGACCTCCGCAACGCCTTTGAGTACCTACGCCAACTTGTACCTGACACCATGATCCTGGAGAAGGCCCCCAAGGTTCAGATCCTGAAGAAGGCTGCGCTACATTGTAAGCAACTCCAGCACACCGAACAGCGACTACTCAGAGAGAAGGAAAAGTTGAAAAAGCAGTTGGAGGAGCTCCAGCAACGGAGATCGCAGACTAGTAGTTGAGATGGTGTTGGAAACCACTCGCCTGTACAGTTAGTTGTAAGCTAAGAAATGATTTAAAGATTGTACATAATTAATATCAAGGATAACAGATATCAAGGGAGCATTAAGAGAACGAGAGAGAAAGAGTGTGTGTGTGTTTGTGTGTGTGTGTGTGTGTGTGTGTGTGTGAGAGAGAGAGAGAGAGAGAGAGAGAGTACCTTTTTCAAGACTTTGATATAAGCAGCCTTTATTGTATAAGTGTGATATTTTGAGTGCCTATTTGTTTCTCCTTGTGCTGCACTTGATAATGTTGGAAGGTCAGTCAGTTCCTGAGCGACTTCTCTTTAAGGTTGTCACATTGTTTCAACGGCTCGATGAGGTCTCATACATAGCTCATTATTATTATTATTACTATTATTATTACTATTGTCAAAAAATTGAATATTAAAGCTACTTATTAAGTAAATATATTATGGATTAGAAAAAATAGAATCTGCAGACATTTAGGTTTCAGTGACGTGTAAAAAACACACTTAATCTGATGTAAAAGGGATTCGATCATTCACAGAGACCTGAAATTGTTTTTTTTTTTATAAATTTTGTAGATATTAAAATTGGATGAACCCTTACTAATACTGCAGGTATTATACCAAAGCAAGTGTGAGGTTTGTCTGGAATAATGTGTATTTAACTCTTTAAGCATAAAGATGAATCAATCTTTAACTCAAGTTGTATGTTCCTTAATATAAATATATATATAGTATATATATCTATATCGCTTGCCATGATCCTAGAATACAATGCAAAAAAGCGGTATATTTGTATGCCTGTTGCGTGTGTGTCACGAAGTAAACTCTCTGAAGTCTTGGTGCACAAAGAGATTATTGAATTATAGTACTGAATTTATGGGGAGATATACTGTACATATGTAGGGAATGTCACACTCAATACAATCTGCACATAATCATCACCACAGTTTCTAAAAGATTATATTATAAGAAAGGCTGAGTGTTACATTTGGAACTTAAAATATTAATTAACTCCCTTTTTAAGTCCAAATTGCATTTAGAAGAAGAGTATAAGGTTATAACATTTTTGTGTTTCTAGTAATGGAATTTTTGTACAAATGTTTAAGAGAAAATTCTGGGTGAGGAACCCTTGAGGAGTACTTGATCTCACCTGATGTAGAGGAAACCAATACGTAATAATACATAGTGACAAGAGACGGGTGAATCAGGCATTTCCTACTGCCAGAAACTTAATGTCTCCGCTGATCATTAATGTAAACATTCTTGAGTTGATTTGAAATGTGATGCCTCAACTGCCCAAAAGAAAAACAGACATAGAATAACATGAACCAAGACTTAGAGAGTAAGTACCTCGTGATTATCCTTCCAATCAGTCCTTACTGTACCTAATATCCTCGCCCAATCCCTCCTTTCCCGAAACAAGAGTGACTAGCTCAAGTCTCGGTGATTCATTGTCCCTAATCCCCCCCCCCCTCCCCCCAAGTGTGTGTATGGCAGAACTCTCATTTATCTGATTCTCAGTTTTTTCTAGTGGCAGACGAATAAAAGACATAGAGGAGTGGTGGCATTGCTGACCCACTCGTGTAGTGTTTAGTAGGTAGTGTGTTGCAGGTGACGCTGGTTAATTACTGATTTTGGACGCTAGGTCATGTTTCAAGAAGGGTTAACATTTGTCTCTGTGAAAAAAAAAAAACACGGGATTATTAAGTTTCTAAACAGAAAAACATTGGAAGGTAATTAAAGAAAAAATTGTGAGACACTTGTCTTAATGTATTAAAATACAGTAATGGACTCACGATTTTATTTTATTATTTTTTTTATAAATATATATGCTGGAAGCCTCTGCCTATAATTTGGGTACTAAATAACTTCTTAGCTGTAGGAAGAATTAGCTTCTTATTTTGGGGGAAGGAAAGTTAGTTTTTTTGTTTTTTTTTTGTAACGTGTCCCTGATTGAAGCCTAGATGTCAGTGCTGCAGAATCCCTTTTACTCACGTCACGTGCTGTGTAAAAATGCTCAAGAAAATTAGTCGAGGGTTCAATATTCGATTGCATTAAAAACAAAAGTGATGTGAATTTTAATATATCGAATTTTGTAACGCCATGGCCAATTGCTTTTTTTGAGGCCTTCTTTTATGTAAATGAACCCCCTCCTTCTCATTGCTCAGTTTTGTACTTAAAATGGTAAATAGATAAATAAATAAAAAATGCGAGAAAAATAGGTATGTACCCTCCCCCCTCAGTAATAGGCATACAAGCAAAATCAAAAGCAAAATTTTTTTATGCATGCAAGATGCCACGTGCTCTTTGGTGAGAGAATGGAAAAAAATTTTTTTACTTAAAAAATAAAACTTTTGCCAATACCTCAACACTAAAAGAAAGGAATAATGCAATGACTTTGGATTACTTCAATTTTTTTTTTCTCTTCATGAACCCCAACTTGGATGAATGTGGCCTCTGTGATGTACACAGTTTTTTTTATAGTACAACAGACAAAATTGGTGTACACCTGTGCTATTGTTGAAAGAGAGAGACATAAAAAGTGAAGATGATATACAGGCATGTCTCTCCTCTTAATTGATATAACCGTTCCTTGATGGCCACATTTCTCCGAGTCTCTCCCATACATACATAGCGTAACATAACAAACATGCAAATGATCATAGCAATGTATATAGTAGTTCTTTGTACTTTTTACAGATTTTTTCACATATGCTTTGCTATATATATTATCAACAATATGAGCTGATGTGCACGGTTCATACTGAAAGGGGAGTATATTTTTTCACATTTTCATGGTAGCGTTAGTTGATATGTCTGAGATTTGGTAGTATTGTACATAGGACTATACAAGAGCACATCAGTTCCATATTGGGTGAAGTTATTCCTCGCCACGTGTTTATAATGAATGTACAAATTTTTGGCCTGTTTTTATAATGTAAGTTCAAAATCATTATTATTATTATTATTGATATTATTATTGCCTTTTTGTGTCTATTGTGAATTTTTCTCAGCTCGAAGCCTTTTAGAAACTGTTACAGGAATATTTTTTAAAAAACTTGTTTTTTGTTCTGAACTAAATTTTCTGAAAGGAAATTTTCTGAGCGACAGGAGCCAATGAGGCCAAAATTATTTTTTTTTTTTTTGAAAAAAACTTTGACTTCATTTGCCTTTATCAAAATTGTTAAAATTAAGTTTTATAAGATTTGCCATTTCTTACTTATAAGTCAAAAAATGTTATTCGATTTAATTGAAAATTGTTTTTATGCAGAATTTATCAATGTACTTTATTATTTGAAGTCATTTATATAGGACAGTGTTACAAATTTAAATATACCATCTATATACGATATATATGATTTTTCTTGTATCCTTTTTATATCCCACATATGTGTTTGTCAGGTACAGTATGTTGAATTAATATGAAGTTATTGCATATACATTTTGAAAATATCATCAGTACTGTACTATACTGTAATTTGGAATAAGGAATTATGTCAAACACGATCATGTAAATGTAAGCTTTATATAAATACTGTACACCTTTTATAGAGCACAGTACAGTACCTGTATACATGTGTGAATACCAGGAGGCTGTGACAATGTTATTGATGCAAATTTGGTTTTAAAACCGTATCGACTCCATATCTATTAGTTTTCACCAGTTGTAAATTTTTACCATATATTTTACTGTACTTAGCAAAAATGCCAATCAAAATCAACTTGAACCAAGTGAAAAAAGAAGCAGGGATTATTTTGAATTAAAATACAGTACCTGTATTGTCATGTTTGGTGTTCATCAATTATCACGGAAAGGTTTTTGATTTATTAAGTGATATGTCTTGTATTAAATCACTTGAGGAACTAAGATATTTAGAAGACTTACAGTGATAACAAAATAAGAGGAAATTGATGATGTAGTTGACCATTTTATCCCTTATGGAAAATCTGAGGAAGAGCTCCTACAGATAGTCTCTGGAGGTTAAGTTTCAGATGATCAGTAAAAACTAGAATTGCAAATGGTGGTGTTTGTGGTCTCGACTACTGGAGATAGTCTTAACAGTTTATAAGGCAGGTTTAAATATCAATAGTCTACCCAAATCACTTTCATTTTTTGATGTATCGTATTTGCAGTGTTTGGTGTATGACAGTGTACACTTAGAAGTTAACCCAAGTTGGTGAATTAGACTAATACATCTATTATTACATCACATCCTGATACAAACTCAATAGATAAATGAGATGAGTAAAACGGCAATGATTAACAAGAACTTAATCAAAACTAATTACATGATGTTCAATATGTTCATAAATCCTACCCCAATGACAGCAATATAACACAGGAGTAATAGATGGAATATATAGACGTCCAGGACAAGTAGACAACGAAACGCAGTCAACCTGGTAAAACTACCTTTGAAGAACTCCCATGTGTATTGGGAGGACCAGGACCAACACTGATTTATAGTGAATGGAAGTAAAATTGACACACAAACTCCAAAACTACTCAGGAAAGTGTGTAGGGTTAGGAAAAGATGAGCAAGAACAACATTAACAGTGGAGGAAAGCATTTACCAATTATATAACATGAATTAGAAAGGTCAGATATCAAGTTAGGAATTTTCTGAAGGCTCAGGGTGGTGGTCTTATACCAGTAAAGATGAAGAGAGAGAGAGAGGGGGGGAATTTAGTTTTTGGTTGAACATCTTTCTAGACGAGAGTGAAGTACTGTATACAGTACATCTCCAGCCTGGACACGAACTGCCAACATCCAACCACTAAGTGATATCTGGTTTACTGTCATGTTTGAGGCTAACGTACCTTGTCTTATTCCACCAACGGCAAATTCTTCATTGTGCTAATTTTAAAGACCATTACACCACAACTGATTTCACCTGATGATTAAACACCATAATGCTACTTGGGGCGTGGGGGGGGGGGGGATTAGGTCAGGTGATGTTAGGTTAGGTTAAGTAAGAATGGGTTTAGGTTATGTCAGGTTAGGTTAAGTTAGATTGGGTTAAGTTAAGTTACCTTTATAGGGTAGTTAATTTTAAAATGAAATAGGCCTGGGGTGTCTATATCTTCTCATGATGCCAACATATTGAGGAAGGGATTAAAATCTAGTGACCAGTTGAGGCTCTTAGTTCACGAAAAAAAAAACTACTATAATGTACACTTAATCTCCTTTAGGATTAGTCTTTACAAGGGGCCGCAGGTAGGATGACAACTCTTACAGGAACAGGAAATCCCATCGTGATCACTGTCTCACACCACTGACTCACTGTGAGAAAGAAAAAAAAAAAGAGAAAAGAGAGAGAGAGAGAGAGAGAGGTAACCAGTGTGTGCGTGTGTAACCACAGAAACGTAAGAGAGTTTGAGAAAGAGAATGCGGGAATAAGGGAACAGCCAGGGCAAGGGAGTAACCGCGGTAAGGGAATAGCCGGGGCAAGGGAGTAAACCACGCTAAGGGAATAGCCAAGGCAAGGGAGTAAACCACGGCAAGGGAATAGCCAGGGCAAGGGAGTAAACCACGGTAAGGGAATAGCCAGGGCAAGGGAAATAGCCAGGGGAAGGGAGCAATTACAGTAAGGGAGTAGGTACGGTAAGAGAGTATAGGCACGCTAAGGGAGACACTGGGACAAGGGAGTAGTCGCTAGGGTAAGGGAGATGCCGCGATAGGGGGCACGGTAAGGGGCGGAGAACCTTCAATGAGGTTATCTAAGCTTGGCTGGTCACCCCTACTACTCAATCGTACACGGGGATGCGCTCGAGTAAGTCACCTTCACCCTCTTCAAGCGAGCGACTTAACAACATCTGGTATTTATAAAAGACAACTTAGCGGGATTTTAAGGGTATGGTGGGTTACATACAGAGGGTCTTTTGGTGAGTTAAAGAGAGCGTTTCTAATGCCTCTTGTACAGATCAAAAGAGATGAAGCCAGGGTTTTGAACCTTTGAAAACAGCCACTTAAGATATTAGAACTTATAGAAGACCTTCTTAAAGAGCTTCAAGACTTATAAAGAGCGGGATAAAGAGCTTTAGAGCTTATGGAAATATTTAAAGAGCTTTACATTGTATACAAGAGCGATTTAAAGGGCTCTACAGTTTTTAGAGAGCGAAATAAAGAGATCGAAAAATGGGGGTAAAGAGCGACTTAATAGGGTTTTAGGTCTTAAAACATCGATTTTAAATCCCCCATTAACATAAAAAGAGACATAAAAACTGGGTGACGGACGCACGAGCAGACACATGGACGAAGGGACGCACGGACGGATGGACGAACACAGGGACGGACAGACGGACGCACGAAAATGAGTTAAAAAGGCCTCAGATACTCTCAGGCCCTACCAAAAGTTATCTTGGCTAAATCAATTTACTGTTTACCATTATTTGTATTCTTACTGTACACTATATATACGTGAACTAGTATGTAAATTTTCCTGTGTGGTCATCTGGTGGAAGTAATTAGTACTAAGCTTATATTATTTCTCTGCGTTGTGGGTCATGTTTTTATTATTTATTTCATTTGGTGTTTCATTAGTTTTTGTTGTAGCAGTTAAGCTCCGTCACAAGAGATATAAATACCTGAACGGAGGTGTAACCACTAACTGGCTCTTACAACAATATCTCGCCAATTCAGCATTGTTCTGTGTTTGTGAAATGAAATAGACAATTCTATGTTGTGGGGCAAGGTTAAGACATTAATATAAACCAAATACTGCACTGAGAGCTTCGTATTAATATTACTTTGATGGATCTTTGGCATTATATTATTTGTAATATTTGCAGCAGGTGGCGATACATCAAGGCGATGTGGGTGTATGACCTTCTCTCTATTTATTATATAGAGCAAAACTAATCTGTTGAATTGTCCCTCATTATAATTGTTTTTTATGGAAAATTTCCTGTAAAGCAGAATAGTGTTTAATTATCTCTTTAACGTGCTCCTGAAGTTGTGCTAAATCCAGCCAATCGTAAGCCGTCTTGGTACGAACTTCAGCCAATCACTGACCAAGAGGAGTTGACACGTCGGAAGACATGGGCACAATAGGTCTGTGTGTTAATGGACTCCAACGTGAGCTGGTGAATAAGGTACGTGTTAGTGCTATGTATTTTTTTCACACTGGGATGTTGGTGTTTGTATTTTAGATGAAATAATGTATATTGAGTCCGTATTATTTTCTGTTTCGGTCAAGTATTACTGTATATGTGTACTTAAATGCTGTGGATTTGGATGTGTACACTAGGCTTGTTTTAACTAGGGTACATTTGAAAGATGCCAACCATTACTTCGATTATATTTTAGTTTCGGTCATCTCGGTAATTTAACTATTGGAATCGTTTGTTTAGTACTTTAGACAATTCTGTTTGTTTTGACACCTTTCTTCTATGACGTTGCCCTTGCAACTGGGGGGGGGGGGGGGGGGGCTCCGTTAGGAAGTTAGGTCAGGTCAGGTCATGGTAAGGTATTATTTTAGTTGTGTACAATCATTTTTTTCGGGGATTTTGGCATTTGCAATCTATAGGTCTAATAATTCAATTGCTTTTCTTCAATGACTCTTGCCTTGTTAATGTCAGGTAACGTACAATTACACCATGACGCTTCAATAAAGCTACTTTCATTGGCACCGGATATCAAAATAAGTATTTTGTCTTTAATGTAAGAGTGAGTTATCCCCCGTGTAGGAAGTTAAGTATGGTTGGGTAGGTTTCTTAAGTTGGTTAGGTCAGGTTCTGTTATGTTCATTATTATTCACTTGCGACACGAAGTGTATGGAATTAAAGTTAGTCAGCATGAGATATATCGATTGCATGCTTTAAAAATCCCAGATTCCATGGTTGTATAGAACTAAAATGTCACCCTTGGTAATTATTCGGATCTTGAGTTCAGTTTTCACTGGTTTTATTAAAGTGGCTATATTTTAATAGAACTGAAGGTGATTTTCGTGCAAAACTCTAAAAAAACAAACCTAATTACAGGACCGCTGACGGTCATGAGTCTTAAATTTGCTCAGGTCATTTGGGAGAGAAACCGTCTTGGAACAGTGGGTAAATATTCGTTTAATGGCTTCGCTCCTTTTGTTATGAAATTAGTTTATAATTTTGGTGTATTTGGGTGTTACTCAAATTCGACCTTAATTTTATGGGCTAATTAACTTTATTTTTTTATTGAATACCTAAAAAACTTCAACTTCAAATCACTGAAACCTAACCTAACCAAACTTGACCCATTAGAGAACACCAAGACGAAAATCTTAGCGTATCCATTAAACGAATATTAACCGAAAAGTGTCTTGGAATTGCGTAAACTAGATTCCAATCATAAAAATCTTAATATTCCCCGGCTGTCAAACTAAAACATCATTACTTCCTTGTATTTAATTATGGAAACATGTATATGTAATAATAACGGCGAAGGAGACTTTAAGTGCCTTGTTCTGTGTATTAAACCTTTAACTGGTTCTCGTTTGTTGGTGTACTGGGTTTATCTTGTATTAAAGCGTTTAATTGTTAAATCTGCTGCACGGATTATTTTTTTTTTAATTTTCACCATCATCCGGTAATGAACTTCACCGTTGAGGTAAAGGGAAAAAAGTTAGTCTCGGCGCCTTAAGCATTTGAACCAATAAGCAGACCGTTCCTAAAGTGATTTCAACAATATCGAGACCTAGCTATTGCTTCTCTTGTAAGCGAGACGGCAAGTTTGTTTAGCAGAACTGTGGTTAATTTTTTGCTAGTCACAAGTAAAAATTCTTAAATTAGCGGAAGGCTGTTTGCTGTGTGCGTAGTCAGCTGATACTTTAGTTTATAACCTTATAACTACAGTGAGTGTGTGGCGTTAAACACTTGTTCTGTATAAGTACTACAATGGATCATTATTAGTATTTCGGAACTTTAGAAATATTGCCAATTGCAACTGATATTTTTGTTATAGTTTTTTGAGGAACCGTTTATCCCAACTAATTCTTTCGGTAAAATTGCAGTTTCACTACCAATTGTTTTTTGACCTGGTATCTTGGTTTTTCCTATAGTATTTGGGAGTCGTTCGAATTTGACCTTCATTTCTGTCGGAAGATATGTTTTTGGGTTACACAACTCCTCCCCCCCCCCCCCCCCCCCAATTCCTTTAACCAATTAGAAGTGAAAATACAAAAATACTATACTCGTGTAATGTGTTTTTTATGCCGCCGTATTCTGTCAACGTCCACTGGCTAGACTATGAAATTTTTGTAGGAAAAATAAATATTGTGGTAATTTCTGAGCACACCACTACCACCGGAAGTTTTGATTTCGTTCATTTTTTCCATACTGTAGACGTTCTTATCAATATTAAAGTATTTTAAGAGGCGACAACTTTTTGTTTTAATTATAATTTTGTATTTTATTTAGTTAATCTAAAATGAGTCTCTACAGTACGTGCTTTGAAAGAAATTTACCGTAAATACTCTAACGAAAAATCGAGTCTCCGCGTGTCTGTTTACAACCAGGAACCCGCTCGGCCCGTTAAGTTACACCATGATTCTTAAGTTGCTTTCATTGGTACCAGTTATCAAAATAAGTACTTGGTTTAATATAGCGGGGCGGGGGGGGGGGGGGGGGGGTGGTTAGGTCAGGTTCTAGTAAATGTGAACCTCAAATACTTCCCATATCACCTGAGGAAAAAACGAAATCGAACAACTTCTGGTGGTAATGCGGTTCTCAGACATTATCAATATTCCGTATAACAAAACTAGTTAAGGTTTTGGCCTAAAGAATCTCTTGCCTTTTATAATTGGCCCGAAGTAAACACAGTTCAGGTGCTTCGTACGTTATTTATACTCTTGTTAATCGACTAAATAAAATTTTTCTCGTCTTGTTAGGACTTGTTATTGGCCGTACCTTTGGCTAATTTGGACTTGATGTGCCGTGTAAACTTGATATCGTGCATACTTTGGTCAGTTCATATTTACGAACAGTTTTGATTATTTGTCCTAAGGCATGAATTGTGACGCCTTCCATATGGCTTGCGTCTGGCCTGCATACTGTTCCATTATCCTCAGTTTACATTGGTGTCCTTTTATGCGATCACACGGGTAATGTAACATCACCTGGAAGTGCTGCTTGTAAAATTTAAATGTTTTCAAATTGGTATTTGGGTAAAAACTTCAAAATAAAGTCTTTTCAAAAGAACTTACTGGGTTTTGTCTTTTACACCAGGTAGCCGCAGAGGATGACCGGCTTAGGATGCAAGTCTCTCTCCCTCCTCTTTCTCCCGATGTTTGGCATTCTAGCCAGCACCAGCAACTACACTGCCGTAACACCAAAACCGGAGCCTTGCTGCTACGGCAAGAGGAAGGTGCCCCACGGGGAGGTGTTTGTCTCCCTGCCCGAGATCTGTTTAAACCTGGTGTGTCAATACGGGGAGATCGTCCGTGTTTATCTAGAAGGGGGAGCAAAGAGCTGTTGCGAGTTTGACGGGATTCTGTATCCTAATGGGGCAGAACTGGAGCTAATGTGCTTCAAGATGATCTGTAAAAGGGGCAGATGGTCGCACCCTGGCACTATTGACCGCTGTTGTAAGTGTTCCTTGGCTTTCCCTTTATTTTTAGGTGAACAATTTAGTCTTTACATCCTTAATCACACTTGTTCCCCTCACAGGTAAACACTGTACCCTGTTCAATGACCCCCACATCAGAACGTTCGACGGGTATCAGTACGACTGGCACGGCCGCTGCAACTACTCGATTGCTCAGTCTGACACCACCCTAGACCCATATATGGGCGTCTTCTCCGACTTCGTGCCTTGTGCTGGTGAAGCCTCTTGCCTCGCCCACACCACCTATAGGGTGAACCCTCACACCATTATCACCCTAAAAAATTCAGTAGAGTTCGACGTGAGTTACTTATCGCTACACTATATACCTTGTCTGCTTATGTTGTAAGAAGCAAATATAGTATAAACTGTACTGGTGTCATTTAAGTTTAATAATGTTTTGTGTAGTTCTTCTATCTGGAAAAAATTATATAAATTGGTTCATAATGATAATTATGAATAGTCTACGTGCACTCTCGTAAATAATTAAGTGAACATATTGGTAGAATTTGTATATTTTAGTGTTAAATATCCTTCACTAGTTGGAGGTGAACGGGCAGCCCTTCCACGTACCTCTGTTGGGCGTACGTCACTTGATCACGGCAGACGGCACCCAGCACCCTGTGCTCGTCTTCAGGTCAACGGGCTGTATTGTCCTTATTAGCTCCTCCGGAATTGTCGTAAATATGATAAATTATTTATAAACTTAACAAATTTATATCGTGTGATTAGGGGTGTTATTATTCACCTAGCTGATCATGTAATTACTTAATCAATGACATTAGTAACCTCGCCCTCTCCGGTTTTGAAGACTGTGTATCTGAATCATTGGAGAGAACCTTTTGTCTATTTTACCCTTGAATATTTTGGATCTTTTTACTTTACAAAAGAAACCGAACTAGAAGTTTCCAGTAGGTGCTTGAAAGATTACGAAACCTGCATAAATTTTTTGAATTATTCTGTGCATTCCTGTAATCTTGAACTGTCGATTGTATCATCTTGCAGGTGATGCACTGTCGGTATCGGCTGGATGTATGGGCTCACCCCAACCACACGAACCACCTGGACGGGCTGTGTGGCCACTTTAACTTCTACCAGCGGGACGACTTCACTAACAGAGACGGAGAGATCCACGCGCTCCACTACTGGCCCCTCGCCTTCCCCCTCTCCTGGCTGGTATGTGACTTACGGTAACTTTCGTGATTACAGCGCACTAGCATCTCTGGTGTGTATTTAACCATGGGATATAATTTATTGGGCATAAAATCTTGAATGTTTAATCTTCATTGATGATTTTTGTGTAGCCTTTTATAACCTGAGGAAAAAATGGCTTTTGAAATCGTACCCAGTATAAATACTCGTAATATTTTTTTCTTCCAGACCTCTGAACAGCTGGATCGGAAGTGCCTGTACAGGTGTCCGGAGCCTCACCTCACGTGCTCGGGGGAGACGACAGTGAGTGATGCGCTTAGTTTACTTTTGATCTGCTTGCAACGACGGGTCATACTTGTTTAAGATTTTTTGAACTTGTCAGCTCGGATAATTTAGCAGTTTTAATTGACTTTTAAATGTTTTCTATAATCTTTAAAGCATAATTACGCCTTAAATAGGTGTAGGTATTTGTGGAATGTCTGCTTAGGGGATTTTATTTAACAGAATTAATTAGGACAACTAGCATAGTTAAACCTTTTAGTAATGCAAATGTATGTCTAAAAAATGCGTTGCATATTATATTCAAAGATTATGAATTTTTTTTGACTAAATTTACCTAAACTTGTAACTAACGTGTTGCAGACCAGTCCTTGTTACGCCAATGCTGCCTCCATGGTCCCCTACACCACTAACTGCACCGCTGAACTCCAACCCATCATTGGAAAGGCTGAAGATCTTCAATCATATATCGGTAAGACCCCGCCCCTCCTCCCCGGAACTAGTCCCGCCCCTCCTCTCCGGAACTAGTCCCCCCCCCTCCTCCCCGGAACTAGTCCCCCCTCCCATCATCCCACACTTTTTCTCGTGTACTGTACAGTATTCCACAAAGCTGACAAGTTATTTTATCGAAGGGGTTATTGATCGGCTGGTAAAACTTGGGTAGAGTTAAACACTTTGGTACCGGAATAGTTGAAAGTTAGTTTAATAGTAAATTCTTAGGTGAATCGTGCACTTGGATTTAATTTTTTATTTTTAACTAAAGACATTATGGAGCTTGATACTCCCTAACTGTTTAAATTTTACCCCTTGATGAATGTGAAATGCTAAATAAATAGGTACTTTTTATTAGTCCACATGAATTTAAACTGTGGTAGAAGGTTATATAGTTGGTCCATAATTATATTATAGACACGTGCGCCTTCGACCTGTGTTTGGAGCTTCAGAACGGAGGTAACCTAGACTCCATTTATAAACTCCTAACCAAGATTAAGTGGGTCCTCAAGGTTGAGAAAGCCATATATCTAAGGACTTTTGGTAAGTGTCAAGCATAACCTAAATACCATGTTTACTGTTGTAATATTTTTGGTAATGTATAATTCACATGTCCAGAATTTTTTAAGTCTTCACAAATTTATTTCTCTAACTTTTATACTGATAGACTTTAAAAACTTTGTTTACTTGAATTATAAATTTTCCATCACAGGTTCTAGCGCCTACACTCCATGATCTTCCACACCGACTCTTACGTTAGTACAGGTATTTTGTCCTCGTGAACACCCTTTCCTCCCTGACCCACTTTGCAGGCCGTCACCTTGGCCCGTAACTCTGAATCTTGTAGGAACATGGTCTACATAACTGTTGTCCCAGAACTCTAAATACTTAAACCTCTTGAATGCATGTTGGGTTTTGGTGATAATTGTTATTTATTTAGGTTTTAACATCTGAATTTATATTTTACTTGAATGTGGTTGTGGCAAGATTATCAAATTTATTTTAATTATGTCTGGTAGCGGATGTATGTAAACGCCTTACTTGCACCAGGTATTGTACAGAATATTTTAGTTGAGTTTTATGTACAGTTGTTTGGTATCCCTGGCGTGCATGTCGACACGTGTGATGCACACAAGGAAAGATGTCCGTATTTTATCTACCGTAAAAACTAAAGGATTGGACTTCTTCGACGAAACTGGTCAAGTTCATCTTTGTCTTGGCAAATTTGTGGCAAAGACTACATTTTCAGTAGGTCTTGTTCACTAATTTTCGACATGGACAGGCTTATGATCTTGTAATGCCTTAAATTTGTGATTTTCTTTTTTCCCAGAACGACTACTATACTTCGGGTCTCGGTCCTTGAAGCTGACGAGTCCAGTAGTTGTGGAACTACTTGGCGAAATTAATAAAAATGTGCCAAAATAAGTTTGTCCATTATTGACCCAAAGGTTCTAGAAATTTTTCAAGGAATTTTTTTTAGGACTTTGCCCGATTAAATTCTGTAAGACCCCATTTTTCTGTTAAATAACCTTAAAATTTTTGACAAGGTCTTCTGGCAATCTTGTACAGCCTTGCCACATTGCTCGGGGAGACCAGGGTCACTGTTAAAGGTTTGAGTGAAGAACTGTTCATGCTGACCAGTAAACCTTGTTTATATGCATGTCAAACCAATTGTGAACTTTCATCATGGAGACCACCGGATTTCCATCTGTGCACTGAAAGGTTCGAGACTGTCCATTAATACTATTCGGGATGTGATTTTAGGGATCCTATCTTTTTAGTGCAATACTAAGCGTGCACAAACTACATAAAGCATTACCAGGGGTGGTCCGGACCCCCCTTTTCATCAGAAAAATTCCAATACGGTTTCCACCCACTCCCAAAGTGCTTTGAAATCGATGAACAGATAGTCGGGCTTTCAAAAGTTGTCTGATATTAATAGCAATGTGATGACTGCTAATGAGAACTTTTGCATTGAATGTGTGTGGATTCCGTCCCATATTGGAATTGGGTATCATGACTGCTGATACTGGCCAATAAGTCCTGCAAGAAAGACAATGTGGACCGGGTCCTTGACCTGTTCAATGCTGTAAAAGTCGGAATCGTGAACTCTGACCTAGAATAACGAGAAATGCAGAGACCTGGTAGTTGTAGCATTGGTAAATCCGATTTTTTTTTAGTGACGAGGTACTGGTATGGCCAGCTTAAGGACAGAACCAAACCGTGTGATGTAGTCGTGGTCAGAATTGGGCTAGGATAGACACATCTGGCAAGTTAGTGACGCTGTGCCCATACCGGAACACTCGGCATGTACTCTTAAGATTTTGTGAAACTTTTAAAGCATACTCTTGAACACTTTATTATCGAATATGACCCTGTCAAAGACTTCAGGCCACCTGGTTTATAGTATCATGAACTTTGTAATTACTTCAGTGAATCGGTAGTGCTTGAGGACATTTTTGCTGTATATCCAAAATTTGCTAGCCCACACTGATTAAGTCTCCAAATAGAATGACTTGTATTGTATATGAACCACTGTCCTGCGCGGCAGTGAGAAGTGATACCACCCCCAGTGTCAAGACCTCGGAAGTCAAACTGTACTCCAAGCTTTGCCAATAAATTTCGTGTAATATGTGATAATTTCTTTTCTAAACGGTGGAGTTATTTGTTCACATATGTTTACAGTGGGTCTTGCTCTTCTATGTTACGACGGAGGCTCTTGGACCACCAGCTGTGTGCTCTTGAGGTTTCTTCTTCTTTTAACTGGGAGAAGATTGGGTCCTTCAAGTTTGCTCAACTCTGAGCTTAGCTGTGTGTTCAGTGGTTCGATATTGTCCATTTCGTGAAGTTCCAGTATTTTGGTGGTGTATGGGGGAGTTGCTTTGATGCTCTACGGTTAGCTTTGTTTTGTACTGCTGAGTGGTATTGGTGGGCACTCCAGGGGGGTTTCAAAATGCCCATGATGCTGGTCCGTTTTCAGAAACATTCTGGGAGGGCTTAGAGCAACCCCACCCCCCTAAAGAAAAAAAAAAAGATAATGGGTTTTGATGTGATTTGTTCAAATCTGACATCGTTTTTTATCGGAAACCACTCGTTTTGAGTTTTGCCCTCCTCCCTCATAATAGTTCTATCGGTTACGTGTTCTGAATTCCCAGTACTCTGTGCTTGCTAACTTCTACCATATAACCAAACTAAACCTTACCTAACCCCCGGTGACCCTAGCCGAGGGCCTTGTCCCCAGACCCCCAAACGGTATGCAATAACCCTACAGTTGCGTGGTTAGCCTCCACGAGAATATAAATAACCGTCACGGTATTTCTTACCTTACTCCAGGTCAGGGATTAGAATGGCTCCATGTTGCGACAGGTGATCTGATTTTACTCCTCTTATAATTAAATAACTTCTTATTTTCAATTTGCGACGGAAGTGTAATATAAGAAAATGATCATAGAAAAAATTGCTCTATCGATTGAGTGCAATGAATTTCTGGGACTTTGTGGTTGCTGTAAACTACAATATTACCAAGACATTTTTTCTATGACACTTTCTTCGCTGACGAGAAATAACGGAGGTGAGCAAGTTACAAACCACGTCATCCCCTTAAAGAGCTCTGCTCTCTGCAATAGGTAAACAACGAACTGAGGCGAATGATGCATTATGGGAAACGCGGGGCTCTCCGTAATTTGTTTAATGTCTAGTATTGTGGGAAGGCGGTAGCCAATTAGCGACGACTCGTTTTGCATTGACCAATCACAGCGATTTGAGGAGATGAAGCAGCCTTCTCGTGACTCGTTCAATTTCTACTTATAAGTGGCCAATATGAGAAGAAAAAAAAAAATCTACCTTGTGTGTACATTGTTCGCCCAAGGAGCAGGAAGCTATCAAACTCGAAAACGGACTGTTAGCACCAGAAGCGAAGGTCACATTCGTTCGAATCACAACAAGAACCAAGAGAAACGTATTTTTAATGGAAAAATCGAAACCTGGCTCCTATCATAAAGTGACCTAAACAAATGCTTTTACTGGAGTTTGTACTGACACACAGCATATTACTACAATATATCATTATGTATATCAAACTCTTAAGTACGCCGAGAACTCTGATATAATACAGAATACCACTGATCTGTTCCGGAGGAAAATTCTCACTTTACTGATAACTTCACTTTTAACAGTTCATGGGCTAGCCTCGACACTTAACACACAATACATCTACGAAATTCTCTGATCCTTAAATTTGTGTATACGTGTTTGTCAAATGAGATGGTTATGTTTATTATTCTCAGACAGACGTAAACAAAATTACCCCCAGACATCGTTATACTATTCACAATATAACGCAATGAGTTCATATTGAGGCCGGAACGGACATATTCTGACTCGAATTGTCCGGAGACAGACGATATGCAACGCTGTGGTGAGTATTATGATTTTCTCAGCTTAGCTAATACCTGTTACCTGACTTGCTGTCTTTCTAGGGCGAGGGAAACTGTCTTCCCTCTAGGATAAAATTTGAAAGATTTAAGTTCGACGTGATTCGAATATAGTGTGCGATTTATGTTGTTAACTTGACTTACTCATTCGGACAAATTGCGTCAGGAGATGTTTGTTACGGCCTTGGTGTGAACTAACCCTAAGGCTACATACACAGACTGATAAGAGTGCAAAACAGTATATACGAGTTAAGCCTTTAAAGAACTGATCATTTTTTGTGACAAAAACCATAGAAAACGTAAATATTACACGAGTGACTACCTTGAGTGATATTTTTGTATTGAATCTATAATATATCATTGTCGATAGCAGTGCTAATGTCCGCAGTGCATACGTTGGACCACATAGATCGTGGAAGTGTATAGGTTCCAATGTATACAGAGTGAGGGTATGCAACAACAATAAACAGTTAGGCAATTTGACCAAGGTCAGCCGACAAAGCCACCAGCTACTTATTTCTAGTAGGGTCCTTTGCTTTAGTTTGGTTACTAATAATTTCCAGTATATCTATAAGGGAAAAAGTGAATTTTATTTTATAAATATAAGAAGCATCACTTCAACAATACAATATTCCGTGGTTAATAATAGAGATACTCTTTTCTTGCTGTTAAGTCCTTTAGTTTTAGCTTTGAATAGTTAAATAACATTATTGAATGTAATGTGGTCAGGTAATTTGTTTCAGCACGCTACAACTGTAGAGGAAAGTTGTGGGCAGGACCGCAGGCACCGGGTATCCTTAAAGAAATGTTCTCTCCCTCAATGAACATTATGAACATATCCCTAATGCTTAAAATTTTGTTTTTTAAGATTCTCTGGGTAAGGTCATTTGAGCATGCAATAAACAGGATTGTCTAAATCACGCTTCAAGCTAGATCCTTGGTAGCTACCAAATTAGAGTAAATTGAAAAGGAGTTCCTCTCGTGCCGAAAAGCAGTCAGACGTATTTTTTACGTCAAACGACACTTTTTGGAAAGAGAAAACTAACTTGTTTATATAGTAAAAAGTGTACCTACACACAGCCAGAAGCTTCCCTTTACCCTGAAAATATATACCACTTCACTGTCATCCCCTCCAGTATAAAATTTGCAACCACAGTGTGAGGCCGAATCCAGGAAAAATGTCACAGAAAAAGCTAAACTATAAACTAAAGTGAAAACTATAAACCTATAAACTAAACTAAACTAAACTAAACTACGTGTAAATTGGGTGTAACACAATCATTAATAAATTGTGTTGTCAATGCGTACAAGTTATGTATTGTCAGTTAATAAGTGACTTAATATATTTTTTGTTTTATTACTTTAACTTAATGATATTTAAATGAAATGTGACTTTTTTTCTGCGACTTTTTTCCCTGTGAATTTATTTCCGTTCACCGTAAGGACAACAGTGCTCCTCGATGGTGGATGTTATAATGTAATACTGCACTTCGATAACGCGAGGGCCTTTAAGCACGTATTCTACATAACTAAATACATTAGTCATCGTATATGAGTGAAGTAACTAGACATCAGCAATTAGATATTACGAGATATATACACCTGTGTAGAGGTACCAAACACCTGCTATGAGACGGACTGAACACCCACTTTCACTCAGATAGTCAACAACAGTCCTCCCCCCCCCCCCACCGCGCGCGCACACACACACACGACTAGGAGATGGATATTCTACAAATTCGTGAAACTTTTGTTGACGGAAGGTGAGAGGTGGCGGGCAGCTGGCATGTGATCTTTACAACATTGTTTATAGAAACTGATAGAGCCATAAAGAGCTCACAGTATGGTGACCACGGAAACCAACGTAAATCCGGGTCTTGTTGTTGTGGGTGTCAACACAGAGCCAGGAGGGAAAGTCCTCAGCTTTCATTACGAGTCACTTTTCACGAGCCAGATTATGCCGTCTACCCGAGGAAAGGTGATGATGTAAGTGTGTGTATTGTTCCCGACAGGCCACACACACATTTAAGTTCATCTGATTCCTCAACACTCGCTCTTGTTACCTTGCTGGGACCACATTCAGGAGATTAATGTCATACCTTGGAGACTTTGTAGCTCCTATATTGTTGTCGTTAAAAATATCATATAAACACTTGACTCTTTAAGCTTTTGACGTCATATTTCAGTGACTTCTTTTACCCGGGTGAGTTACTTCCTCCTCAGTAAACATTTACTTTATATTTCACCTCCAGGCCAAACTTTAACGTTTACAATTTCTCTTCAGTGATGTTTTATTTATTTATTACACTGAAAAGTAAGATTCGTAACGTCTCTTATTCACGTATATTTATTTCATTATTTCTGAGTATAATTTGTCGTTCCACCCATCAGTAACACACAGTGGCTCGTTAAGTCTTTTTCCTTCATATATCTTAACTACTTGCTGTGTGAGTTCTCGTTAATCAACAAGTCAGTTTCTATACACCTGTTGTCTCTGATTTTTTTCCTCGTTTGGATCCATACAACTCTTATCTGTCCTTATTCCTCACATTTTTTTTTTTACTTTTCGTACCTCCCTTTTCTACCTGTATTGTAATTAATTAGTGAGTATTTATACCTCCGTTTTTTTTGTTTCATTTCTCCTCTACTTCTCATTTATAATTATTTATTATTATTTTTCATTTATTTCTTCTATGTTTGTAGTTTCCATTTTCTGTTCGATAATTCCAATTCTCCATTCACCTGTCAGTGTCTCTCATAAAATAGAAAAGGCCAGTCTTCACGCCTCTCATAAAATAGAAAAAGGGCCAGTCTTCACGCCTCTCATAAAATAGAAAAAGGGCCAGTCTTCACGCCTCTCATAAAATAGAAAAAGGGCCACACTTCGAGTCACAGGATGTAATATAACCCTCATTTAAGCTTCATGACACTCAGGTGAAAGTGGAATGACGGCAGGACGTGGGTGTAAATGGCTGAGGATTACATCATGATTGTGATTGTCCCGTGGTGAAGTGATTGTGATTTAGTGTGGTCATGTCAGTGTTGAGGAATGGCGTGTGTGGAGAGAGAGGTATGGTTGATGGAGGACAAAATCATTGTTATTATGTTTTGAAATTAGTGGATGATTCATGTCATGGCGTGTGTGTTACAGTGCTATCAGTGACACATGGATCCACCCCTCTGGTTCTTCTATACCGTTCACTCTGGGTATCTACGTGTACATGATAGAAAAACACACACACACACATACATACATACACACACACACACACACACACACACACTTTAGTTTCAAAAATTACGGTTTGGGATTATATAAAAAAAATCCTAAGTGAAAATTTGGTTTAAATACACTATTAAGACTCAAGTAAATACCAAAATAAATAACCCTGAACTCAAAAATTATTTACAAACATTATTTTTGGATAAGTTGGTATAAATCTGTAACAATATTCCAGATTATTCAGACCAGATTTATAGCCGAGTTCCCACATATTTCTCTCAACATTACCGATTTAGATTGACACTTCTCTAGATCATCAGAGTGAGTCTTTTATAGTCATCAACCTCAAGGCTTTTTACAACGATGTTAGTTCTGATATATATTGACGTTAAATTTGAGTAAATATCCTTGTGTACGAGAGACGAGTTAAGCTTCGTGAGTTTGAGGTCAGCCATATTTATTTACATCATCAAGAGTGTGGTAGGATCTCACTACATTAATATCTATAGACTTGACCGGTAGAAAATTAGATAAACAAGCAGGTATAAGCGATTTAACAAACAAATGACGACTAGGTTAAACATATACACGATTCCTCTCACCACACGGGGAATGGGATTTGTAAATTGTACCAGTAAACAGATGGATCACTGTGCCTCTCGCTGGCTTATGGTACAGTGTGTGTGTGTGTGTGTGTGTGTGTTCTAAACTAGGATTTACTGTACGTGAGCTGTTACATGATGACTCAAGCAGCTCCTTTTGAAACCAAATACTTCACGAACACTCTTACGTTAAATGTACTATAGACCCACATGTAATTCGTGATACACCTGCAAACCGAATAGGGGAGGAGGGTGATGTACTGTACCTTTAAACCCTCCCACTCCTCCCTCACCCCTAAAAAAAAAAAAGTGGTTTTGTTAATGTGGTCTGTCACTATTGTATCCAGATTTCAGTCACAGCTCGAAAAGTGCTTGAGATATCACCCAGAATAGAAAGAAAACAAATAAACAAGCAAACAAAACACCCACCCAATACACTCCCCTCCTCTCGCACGGCAACTGGAGGAGGGGGGGAGGGGGGGGGCAAGCAATTATATAAACAATAATAATAACATGTGTTAAGGTCTGTCTCCCAAGGAATTTCTGAGATGACCAAGGTTTCATAACTTAGTTTGTTGAAATAATACCAAACGTTTCCCCTCACACCTGGAGTAAGGTTATTGTATGCTTAATTACTTCAGGAACACATTACAGGTATAGCGAATTTAGTGGAATAAATTAACTTTAAAGAGGTATTAGAATTTTATGTATTTTTCTCTATTTAGGTGATGTTACATGGGCGACGTGAGGGTAAATAACTGCTTGTATTGTTCTATGTACACTAGACAACCTTGTGTTTACACCAGGTGTTTAGTATCTATATATACAGGAACTGCTTTAATAATGGTGCTCTAACGGCAGTACAACCTTACCCGGCCTACATAACTTAAACTAACCAACAAAATAATGCAGACTATTATAACCTAATCTAACCAACCAAACATAATGTGACTAATTACTCTAACATGATTTAACCAACTGAACATAATGTTAGATAACCTTTGTTTAGACAGAAGATACATGATTAGGGTCCTTATGGGAGGGAACACACGTCCGAGCTGGGACCAGGTAGTTCATCATCTTTTGGAGGGAACACACGCCCGAGCTGGGACCAGGTAGTTCATCATGTTATTAGGTACACCTGAATAGTTTCACAGAAAGCCTAAATAACTTAACCTAACCTTAACGAATATTACTGAACTCTGATTTATTTATTCATTTTTTAACACAATGATTATCGTGGGTTATATAATATTTTGATATATTCTAAAAAATGTAAATGTCAACATAAGATTGGGAGAATTTTTTTAAAATCTAAAGTTACTTAAAACAACAGTAAAGGTTTAACTATGCAGATGGGAGGAAAACAAATATCATGGTAATAAGTGTAAGTAATAAATAATTAAATAAACCTTGAAGGTAAATAGATTTATTTTGATGTTCTTTGTCTGTTATATTATAATACTAATGTGGTATACTTATAACATATTTAATCACCTATAATTAACACACAAGTTTTTTTTTTTTACGTGCCGGTCAAGCCCCGACCAGGGGCTCGCTAGGCCCCCGGACAACTCTTTCGGAGCTTGACCAGCACGTCGTGTTTGTATTATCATCTCGACTTAATTATATGTTACAAAGTCACTTGTGAGTTTTTCAGTTTTGTTTTTTGATAATATTGTAAACTGCCTCATTCATACGAGTCACCCCCAGCCAACCTCGCTCTATATTATGAGTTGTTCGTGTTTTTGGCAAAGTTTATCTACATCACCTACACCTTGGTTCGATAAACTAACTTTTCCTGTTATTTTCGCGTGAACTCCACAAATCCCCCTCCCCCTCCCCCCCACACACCCCCTCCACACAACCCAAACATCGCCTTTCTCACAATCTCCACACCCCCTCCACACGATCCCCACACCCCACACCTCTACAGCCAACTCTCCCACACCGAGCCGCCAAATACACTCCTGGTTCAATTCTTACCTAGGTGAGTCGCCTGAAGTTGACACGCTAGTCTTTATATGACCTAGAGAGAGAGAGAGAGAGAGAGAGAGAGAGAGAGAGAGAGAGAGAGAGATCTAAATATCAAGCTCTCACGTGTTGGCCACAATTTGTTTCCGTCAGAAGAAAACTCGCTTCTCACATTTGTTCCCAAAGGCTGGAGTACACCGCAGACCATCAAGTGTGGGTGATGAGCAGAGCCTTGTGGTGCAAATGAAACACACACACAAACACACACACACACTCACTCTCTCTCTCTCTCTCTCTCTCTCTCTCTCTCTCTCTCTCTCTCTCTCCTATTCTTCTTCATTCTCCTTCTCCATGTATCCCCCTTATACTCTCTATGAGCGCTCAGCATGAAACACACACACACACATCCCCTATACTCCCCGACCACTTGTCTTGCACTAATCTCTACTAATCCATCCTTATGACAGCTATACCATTGTCTTGAGAGAAACGCTAGTGCTTTACCATATAATAACCGTGACTGACTCCCCCGTACTCCAACAATAAGTTAAGTATGACTGAGGCATTAAACTCTCTCCTGTAATTGTTGAGTCAGATTTAAAAACATTTAAGAATAACCAAAAGATTGATCCACCTCCTCTCAGATTATTTCACCTGAAGATTAACCATCCTTATCTAATCTAACCTAACCTAACCTAACCTAACCTAACCTAACCTAACCTAACCATCCTTATCTAATCTAACCTAATCTAAATTAACCTAATCTAAATTAACCTGATCTAAATTATCCTAATTTAACCTCAACTAACCTAATTTGGCTTAACCTTAAGAAAGTTAAATTACCCCACAGGTAATTTTAGGTTGGTTAATCTTCAGGTGATATAAACTGAGGTGTGAATCTACAGGTGAGTTAACTTGCATAATATGTTGAGTTATTTGACAATATTTAAATTATTTAATCGTGGGGGAAAGTCTTAATTTCTTCTACTGAATGATCGAAATGTTCCTGAACACCTCTGGATCTAGTTCAGTGTATGATGAATTTTAATATATTCAGTAGAGTTATTGCATTTAATTTGTTAATATTCGTATTACTATATATGGCTTATAAAATAGTGATAATTATTTAACATATTATTTCTAATTTGTGAATGTGGGTGACATCATCGGAGAATGTCTCATAATTAGTTAAGTTTTAGTGAAAGTATGAGTCACAGTCGCGGTAACATAACGTGTCGTGACGCTTCTGTCATTCATTATGTACAACTTTGGCGCCTAAAATCATGCATGAGTTTTGTTCTATTACGTTATACTGCAGTACACCTCTCACAGCCAGAAGCCCGTGATCAATTTAACAACACTGCCGTCATAGAAAGTAAAATTTTTAAGGTTGTGAGCTGGGAAATTACTGTGATAATTTCTGTACAAAAAGAATAGTTTATTATAAATTGCTGGGTCTTGACGGTGGGTGCACGGGGAACTTTCTCTTATCTCGTCCCTTTGTCTTGGTGGGGTAACAAAGGTTCCCTAGGTGACCATTGCTTGCCCGTTCACCAGATACACTGTAAATAACTTTCATTTAATGTTTGTTCTACGCCACTGGAGGTCTGCACACATTTGAAACTTTTCTCAGCCTCAGGACTTGAGTAAATTCACTTTAATTTGCAATTACCCCATTTTCTACCCCATGTAAGACAATGGATCCTACAGTGGAAGGTAGGAAAAACATTTATACGAGCTGTATTTTTTTTAACCAGAAAGTACGTGTTTCCTCTTAGACCTGTCCTTTCTTGTGTGTAAAACACGTCGGTGAAATAACCGTTTATAAGCCTTTGTCTCTCTGTGCTGAATAAAGTCGTCTGGCGTTACCTATGTGAAGTATTAAAAGTGGCGTCCTCTTATGGAGGGGCTTACAATGGCCGCTTGGCTTAAATCCCGGGTGATAGGTCTCGCTAACACAACCACCGCTACACCGTGACAACGTTTTCTTTAAAATACACCAAGAACAAAAGTAAGAAAATGCATTCAACAATATATGTTAAATTTTAAGGTGTGGTGTTTAAAAAATGATCGATTTATATTAGAGCAAGATTGTTTCGTTGATTTTACGACATATATGGCAGGGCACCGAGCTGCATCACCTTATAGTAGAGAGAGATCACCCTTTTGTGTTTACCCCGACAACCAAATCACAGTACCTCGTGTATCCGTGGCAGGCCTCAGTATCCGACATAAAGACAGTGTCACTAGCAACAAGAAAATTTAGTGTTGCGATTCAGTCCTGGATGTTTCCGCTACCAATATTTTAGCTCAGAAAGATATAGTTATGGCCGCTGTGTCCGAGTGCTTGTGTGACTTGCTGGGACGACACAACCTGGACGTCACCCAGCCCAGCCATACGTACTGTACACCTCCCTCCTGGGTAATACCACCAAATCGCTACGTTTTAACCTCGATGAATTAACAATCACTCTCTTTAACGCAAACAATATCAAAGTCTAATGAACGAGGCAGCAGATCCGTATCAGAACAAAGACTCGTGTGTGCAGTCATCGTGCTAAACTTGGACTTAAAACTGATGGAGCTTCGTTAGGTTGTTCGCTCGCCATTAAACATCCGCGATTCTCTTTTACCTTAATAACGCTCGTCACTGTTGTTTACTGAGGAATCAAAACAAGGAATAGAAGCGAATGAATGAGACTTGTCTTTTGATGCTCACAACTCTGCCTTCACTTTTGGGCTGTATGAACATTATAAACTATTTTCTATATCGTTTGGTCATTCAGTCACAAGTGGTGTGTGTGTGTGTGTGTGTGTGTGTGTCAGGGGCGTGTCATCCATCACTGTGATTGTATTTTGATTTATAAACGTGTAAACCTTTGGACACAAGTCATAAATGTCTTCTTTAAACGTCAAAGACTGTTTATATCGCAGTCAAGGTGATGTTATATTAACCAGTGCAGGATATTCCACAGTGTGCTATTCAGTGTATGTCTGTTAATAAGACCAATTTGACCTAAATATACCTCAGTCATATAAACGACCATTTACAATATAATGTTGCGTTTTAGAATCAATTATAGACTCTCAGCTCATCGGTAATTGTCAGTACTTACTCGAAAAGACTAGAAGACGATGCCATGATATTGTTTATGTTTACTTTGTGGAGTGAGAACTTTCTAACTACCTCTTCAACTCAAATGATCAAAACAAACATTTTCTTCAAGGTTCGAGCGCTTTCTGAAACTGAGTGTTTATAAGATTTTCATCTGTCTAAATTCCTCCCGAGTGTCGTCAGGTAGAGTAGGTGAAGATGTTTGAGTGCGTTGTGAGGTACTGTAACTGCTGAGTCAGGCGAGAGAGTGGTGATGTGTGACACCTCCTTCACTCATACTTAACATCTGCCACAGCATCATCCGCTTCCCGCTGAGATAAAGCATCGTACGTCCGTGTGTCTGTGTGTGTCACTCTCTCTCTATCTGTGTCGTGCTCTTCGTTATTCATTGTTCACATCCGCCGCACCGTCTTCCTGCGCCGTCTCTTAAGAGTAATGCATATGTCCTTGTTTCTCTCAGCTTAAACTTTGTCACTCGCTGTACAACTCAAGCGGTGAGAGTTTTACCTAATATTTTTCTGTTTTGCCTAATATTTTACAGTTCCAACTAATTTTTTACTGTTCCACCTTAATTCTACAGTTCCACCCTATATTTTACCGTTTCACCCTATATTTTACCGTTTTCCTTGTGTATATGTTAGTTGTATCACCCGAGTAAGGATTTATGTTTTTGACTTCCCTTATAAAAATGTCTCACGTCTGTCCAAATTCACCAACAGCATTAAGTCATTTTGTTGTCGATTTTTTTTTCTTGGTGTTTCCCCGTCTTGAGGAACGTGGTCTGAGGATCTCTTTTTAGTCCTTTATTGTTGGCTTATGCTTGTAGTAAAGTCTCTATATAGTGTCATTACAAGAAACACACACACACCAATAACAATTCGAGTCGGTGACAATCAAGGAAGACTCCGCTTTCTACCTGAGTTAATTAACAAGTCCACAACCATCATCATCTTGCTGACGACAGGTAAATGTGTGGACACCTGAGACTAGGGTGGTTGCCAGGGGCTATATGGAGGTGGTTACGGTACTTGAGGTTTGTTGAGCTATGAGGGTGTGAGGGAAAAGGTGAGGGTTGTGACTGTGTTTGTGAGAAAGTGAAGGTTTTGAGTGTGTTTGTGTGTAGGAGAGAGAGAGAGAGAGAGAGAGAGAGAGTTTGTATGTATATGTGAGAGGAAGAGAATATACTGATATTTATGTGTGCATCTGTGTAGGTATTTGAGTGTGTGTGTGTGTGTGTTTATCTGTACTCTGTGTTTGCGTATAGAAATTGGCTTGTGTGTGCTTGCGTAGAGTATTTTATGACATTGTTTGTTTGTCTTGTGCCTGAGTACGTGTGTGTGCTTGTGGGATGGGAAAGTATATTATCAGTGCATGGAGGTGGGAAGGAGGAGTGAGAGAGTGAGAGTCATAGAGGTACATGAAAGTAAGTGAAAGGGTACAAGAGAAAGTGATTGTATAAATAACAAACGTATAATGAATGTGTTTGTGTGTGTGGTTAATGAGCATAAAGTCAATATGTGTGTAAGTGACGTTTTGTATATAGGTAAGACGCTGTATACTGTAAACGGAACCCTACTCAACATGCTATAGAGGAGGCCTACACAATACACATCCACTTCATTACATATTCTTTCCCACCTCGTGTTCTACCATGCCTCTTGTGAATCCATAACAGTGGGGAGAGGAAGGTAGTCTACAGGGTAAGACTCTAAGGTATTGACAGTCAACTATAACTCAATGTGTGAAGGAGAGGAGTCACTTATTGTTTGCTTCTGAAGGTTATGGATCGCACGTTATCTGGCCAGTGTTTACTAGTGAGGTAAAACTTATGTTGTTTGTAGTCCTGTGATGATCATTAAAGTCTTCTAAGATAACTTTATATGTTTTCTAGTTTTGCTTCGACCCATAAATTGCATCACTTACACCTCGACAGCGAAGATTATTTAAGGGTATATTCTATTTTATCAACAATAAAAAAAAAATATAATAAGGTGGATTTGTCTCTAGTTGAACAAAGTGATATTTAGAATCTTAACACTATACTTATATAACACACACTCTTCCTTAACGCTATGACGAGGTATAAGATGCTGAATATATAATAAATTAGTGTATATTAAGGCGTGTGTTGTGATTAAATATAAGTGAAAGCAATTGAACTTTTATATATGTAGTTTGTATTATTGTTAATGTAAAATAAATAATGTACGTGTTAAACAGTTTCTCTGGTAGTGTAAGAATACTTGTTTTTATTGGTTATGAGAATGACATTTGTATTCTATACTCTTTGTTCTCATTGGGTGACGCTTTCTCTCATGTGTATGTGTTGGTGTACACAATGTATTCATGACGAGGAAAATATTTCATTTTATTTTAATTATGTATTTGAGTGTCAGGATGAGTGTTTGTGTCAGTGTTTGATGAGTTATGTGCTGTACGATGATGATGATGTGGTATTTGTGCTGATCAATCATTTGTTCTTGTGTAAATCTCTGCTTGTGTGTGGATCTGTCTGAATGTGCATAAATGTTTGTATAGTTATATGATGGAAATTAAAATATAGGCCATAAATCCCATTACTTAACACAGGTAAATACTAAATATAGGAATCTTTCGCTGTTCTTAGGTTTTAATCATTGATAATTATTGTATTTACTAATCTGAAAATCGCTCTTAAAGACTCTATTCATTGAAGTTATTGTCTTAACATTAACACATTAGAATTACTAAGTGCTTAAGAAATGTGGGAATAAAATGTTTGAAAATGTGACACAAGACACCCAGATTTAGAGACCTTAATAAATTGGTAAAACTCTCATACATTCACTTGGATTGTTAGCTAAAGAGGAGACAAACTACCACGACTTTTTCTATGGGATTTTTACCTCTGTCCATTTTTTCTGATTTCCCATGATAGAACTTTTCTTTTTTTCAGGTTTTTTCCATGACCGTGGGAAAACTGTATTTTCTTCTCACTGTGTGTGGATGAGGCGCCTGGGTGTTGGAAGCTACTGTGTGGCTGTGGTCACTATATAGCCCGTTGTTGATGTGTCAGTAGAAGAGTTATTGGGTTAGTTTAAGACTCTATAAAGAGCTTTTGGTTATAGGTATTTCTCTGAAGGAAAAACGATTAGTTCAAGTTTTTTCTCTAAGTATGAAACACTCACATATGTATACAATGAGAGAATAACGTATGTATTCCCGGGTCCTGACGAATACCTCATAGCACGGTTGAACAATTTGACTCGCACATGTAGTCTCAGTAATGCTTCCAGTATAATCCGTCAGGTTGCATTATATTTCGGCTCAAATTTGGAAGATGCTTCATTCTCTCACTGTACAGCCACTTACAAAAATCCTGTCACCTTTCCTGCGGCTTCACGAACCCCGAGATTCAGAATCGTGAACCCGAAGCAATAGACACCGATACATTATTCAGTCCATAAATGCTTCGGATTCATGAGTTTGAATTTCGGGTTTCGTGGTTCAGGAGGAGAGGCGACAGAACTGTGTGTGTGTGTGTGTGTGTGTGTATTATCTATGGTATATCGACTTTTCATAACCTGACACGAAAAAGTTCCCCATGCTAATTCTACATCTAATAAACAACAATAATCCTGTAGTCATCATCCTACCTCATGACTTTCACCAATCAACGTCTTGCATCACAACGTT
The DNA here is from genome assembly GCA_958450375.1 of Homarus gammarus. Classification (NCBI taxonomy): domain Eukaryota; kingdom Metazoa; phylum Arthropoda; class Malacostraca; order Decapoda; family Nephropidae; genus Homarus; species Homarus gammarus. Next base: position 350,429 of record CAUDMG010000915.1, read on the forward strand.
TACGATCCTCAGGAGTAAACACAACATGTTCAAATCATAACTTCTCATATCACCACTTTCTCTGATCCTCTCACGTATGACCATTGATGGGGTGCCAATCGTGCTTGAGGTGCCACGCTCGTTAGCAAGTAACCAGCATCACTTGTGTTATGGTGGAGTCACTTGGCACCCACGCTCACGTCTTCACCACTTTCTTATTGTTACTGTGTTCTCTAAGTTATATCTGGATGACGTTACGTTCATGGTGTGGGTCAAAGGTATCATCATACTTAAATGGTCAAAGTCATCATACTCAAGGGATCAAGTCATAGTACTCAAGGTGGTTATAAGCCATCATACTCAAGGGGGTCAAAGTCATCATATTCACACGAGTCCAGTTAAGTCCACACGAGTCCAGACAAGTCCAAAATGCACAAAGAACGAACACAATCCTCTACTTATATTGGATTGGAATTCGTGACCATTTGCTAGCGTGACCAACTCAACAACCTAGAACATAATTAAAGATAATCTCACATTTTCTTCATCGCTAACCTGATCGTGACGACCTTAATGGCGTTATTAATCAGAGGGTGGCGTCAGGGTGTCACTTCGCTCCTTGAGTCACCTATTGGGGGGAGGTGGGGATGAGGTGGTACACAGGGAGGACTTTCTATCTCTGTCTGTCTGTTTCTATCTGTCTCTCTCTGTCTGTCTGCTTCTATCTGTCTCTCTCTGTTTGTCTGCTTCTCTCTGTCTGTCTGTCTGTCTGTCTCTCTCTCTCTCTCTCTCCTCTCTCTCTCTGTCTGTCTCTCTGTCTGTCTGTCTGTCTGTCGATAAGCCTTTCGTGGTCCTATTCAACCATCCATAGTTCCTTCCGGTAGTGTGTGTGTGTCCTTGTTGAAGGCCATCTGGCGGAGTGTGGTCAACACCTGTTAGGAGATATTTATAAACCTACAGGTAACATATTCCAATTTTTCTTTCAGGTATATTATAGTCAAGATCAGAAAAAAAATCATACTGAGATCACAATACCTAACCTAAACCTAACCTAACCTGACCTGACCTGACCTAACCTGACCTGACCTGAACCAGAGCTAAGTAATGTGTTTTACGGTGTTTAATCATTTTTATTATTTTTTTTTTAGTATTTATTGGGCACCCCCCCCCCCCCCCGGTCTACATCCTTGTGTAAGCTGAAGCGCAGAAGCGTTTACAGGGCCCAGCAGGGAAGCAAAGTAGGTACCTGCTGTAAATCGAAAGTTGCGAATTCGTATTCAGGGACAAGTTGTTGGAGCTTCCAATAACTTGCTTAGACATAAACCATTGACTCTTCAGGCTTCTACGCCCTTGTGTTTAATCATGAAGTGAAATATGCTTTGGGGGCTAATCTTCAGGTGATCCCAAACACTCATCCACACGTGACTTCAACACACTACAGCCAGTGTGTTTGTTTACCTCGAAGGTCCTGACGTGATAGAAAGAAAGAGTGGTTGAGGTGTGTACATTCTCTGTGTGCGTATATATGTGTGTGTATGTTTTTTTACGCGTACCGGGAGAGAGTATGTATACGTGTGCGCGGTTTGAGTGTATGTGCGTGTGTGTGTGTGTTAACGTGCGCGTGTATTTGTGTGTGAAAGAGAGAGTGTGGAGGCGTGAGACGACGAGAGAGGGGAACTGTCAGTCAGTAGTGGTGTGGCTGCCGTCGGGTACACACGTCCTACTGAGGCTCTCATCTGGCCTCTTCACTCGCCCGTGTGCCCCTCGGTCTTTATACATTTTCGTCCACTTTTTTTTTCATTCTTCATCTCGTCTAATCTAATTATTTTTTTTTTGCTTCATTCACTTTTAGTTCGTGTATTATAATTATATTCGCCAAGAAACCGCAGATGTGTGATATAATTCGAATTAAATGTATATATAACTCGTACCGTTGATCATTTTACGCGATTGTGTTAAACTATCGGGATAAAAGTGAAGATTGACCGATGTGGAGAATTAACTTCCTTCATTTAACACTGTGATGAAAAATACACGAGGGTTAAAGCAGTTCTGAAACCGAAGAAAAACAATAATAAACCCCCCAAACCTCCCACGAAGCTCTGAGGAAATTAAAACCCCCCCACCAAGATGTTAAACCTCTGATGGGTGTTATTGGTATAATTTAACCAATCACATTCCTTCTCAGACGTTCAACGAGAGGCTGTAGAGTAACAAGAATTCTATTTTGAAACTCAGAGCATTAAGAAGACACATGAGGGCCGACTCTAAAGCCACGAGAGAGAAAGAGACAGAGACAGACAGAGAGAACTAGATAGTCTCCATTAACAACGAGAACAACCACATCAGCAACATTTATCTCTCTGAAGTCTCTCGTGGTCAGTGATCGCTTGAGTGCTACTTATTACCTCTTCACTCGTCGATAGTGATCGCTTCAGTGCCACTTATTGCTTCACACGTCGACAGTAACCACTCAAGTGCCACTTATTACTTCTTCACTCAAGTGTCACTTAATTCCTCCTCACACAGCGTCAGTGATCACTTGACGTGCCACCTGTCAGCTACTCAGGGGTGCCAGGGAGTGGACGCTGACACCATGGACACCAGTGCCTCCCTACAGTGCCTTCTGGTTATCTTTCTCCTGAGCGCCACCACACACGCCCAGAGAGGTAAGTGAGAGACTGTGCTGGGATGGAGAGACTGTGCTGTGAGGGAAAGACTGTGCTGTGAGGGAAAGACTGTGCTGGGAAGGAGAGACTGTGCTGTGATGGAGAGACTGTGCTGGGAGGGAGAGACTGTGCTGTGAGGGAGAGACTGTGCTGTGAGGGAGAGACTGTGCTGGGAGTGAGAGACTGTGCTGTGATGGAGAGACTGTGCTGTGAGGGAGAGACTGTGCTGTGAGGGAGAGACTGTGCTGTGAGGGAGAGACTGTGCTGTGAGGGAGAGACTGTGCTGGGAGTGAGAGACTGTGCTGTGAGGGAAAGACTGTACTTTGGGGGAGAGACTGTGCTGTGATGGAGAGACTGTGCTGTGAGGGAGAGACTGTGCTGGGAGAGAGAGACTGTGCTGTGAGGGAAAGACTGTACTTTGGGGGAGAGACTGTGCTGTGAGAGAGAGAAAATGGGAGAAGACCGAGAGACAGTAGGAAGAAGAATGGAAGATATCGTAAATTGAGAGATAGTAAAAAAGTGTGTAACGTTGATTGTGTGTGTGGAGAGAGTGAGTGAGAGAGAGAGAGAGAGAGAGAGAGAGATATGAGTACCCATTTATATCTGTCGTGACCTTGTGATGAGATAATCTATACCTATAACAAAATAAACCACTTACAGGCAGAGTAAACAGGTCACTACACGCTACGCTTAGAGAGAAAAAAAAAACGGAGAAAGTACACGAAGATAGTGACATAATCTTGAGAAAGAGTGAGAAAAAAAAAGAGAAATTGATATTAAAATTAGAGAGGAAAAGAACATAGGAGAGAGCTAAGCATTGTTAATGATATAAAAAAATAAAGAAATAATTAAAAAGACAAAGAAACACAGGTAAAGTAGTTGAAACCTTATAGAAACTTAACTAATTAAAACAGACAGGTACATAAGGTAAATTAGTAGGTTTCCAAGTTACAAGAATATACTGAGACAAGAGATGCAGTACACACAACAGTCACAGTACAACACAGCGCAACATTCCACCAACAGTGATCACAGAGATGCATTCAGTCAGTCAGTCAGTCAGCTATAGCAGTGAAAGTGGCGAGGGTCAGAGACAGGTTATGGGTGGGTTGTGGAGGGAGAAACTGGTTGGTAGTAGATGAAGCCTGACACTGGGTCATACGGGGTGAGTGGGGGGAAGGGTCAGGGAGCAGGGAGGTGGGTTGTGGAGTAGGGAGGGGGGGGGGGGCTATGGAGTAGGAAGAGGAGGGAGATCTAGGCAGCAGGGAAAGTGGGGACAAGGTAGAAGGGGAGGGAAGGAGGCTAGGCAGTAGGTAGAAGAAGACGTAAGAAGAAAGGAGGGGGAGGGGACCCGGGCAGCAGGAAGAGGCAGGAGACCAAGGCAGCAGGGAGAGGGAGAAGACCCGGGCAGCAGGGAGAGGGAGAAGACCCGGGCAGCAGGGCAGAAGCAGGGGTGTGGCTCGCAACTGACACACTGACCTTACACCTCTTGTTCTCTGTATCTAAATTAAGCGTTACATGATGCTCGAATAATGAGTCACTCTCTAAATTCCTGTACTCCTAGACTACAGAGATGATTTCGATATGCAATAATGGGGGATCACCTGAAAATAAGTCCCCCCAGCTTGATTGAATACCCTGTTGATTAAATACCCAAGTAATTCCTCGGGGGGGGGGGGGGAGGTGTTCGGGTATTAGTGTTAATGGGTTTATTCTTAAGGTAGAATAATCTAGGGAGGGTAATCTTCAGGTGATGCAATAATGATGTGATTTACCATTCGTCTGTACAGCTGGCGCCTTACAGATGGGAGGAATTGCTAGTGTTGTAGAGTAACTGGATTGGTGGGTAAAAAAAGTGTATATATCCCTGAGATTGTGGCGCTTAGAGACCATGATCACTGTTCCGGTATAATTCACCAGCTAATTGGACAATAGGTATTAATTATCACCCTGACGTACTACAGAGCCACATTTGTTACCTGTCCACTCGCTCTACCAGCACACCTGACACTTTTGGGCCAGGAAATTTTGTAGAAACATGCAAGAGACAGGAAGAAGCGAAGGTGATATGAAGAGAGAAAGTAAAGAAGAAAATAGTCGATGTGAAGATTATTGTTTAAGTATAAGTGTGATGGTGTAAGTAACAGTGTAACACAGTACACCTCCTGTGGCGTGGATTAACAGTAAGTCACCTCGCATTTTAAGATAATATGCTGAATGTGTGAACAAAAGCTCTGCGGTTTACTGAATATGTGTGATAAAGATGGGCGTATATTGACCAAATGCTGTGAATGAGTATGGTGGGTTGGGAGATGGTGAGTATGGTGGGTTGGGGGTGGTGAGTATGGTGGGTTGGGGGGTGGTGAGTATGGTGGGTTGGGAGGTGGTGAGTATGGTGGGTTGGGAGGTGGTGAGTATGGTGGGTTGGGGGGTGGTGAGTATGGTGGGTTGGGGGGTGGTGAGTATGGTGGGTTGGGAGGTGGTGAGTATGGTGGGTTGGGAGGTGGTGAGTATGGTGGGTTGGGAGGTGGTGAGTATGGTGGGTTGGGGGTGGTGAGTATGGTGGGTTGGGAGTGGTGAGTATGGTGGGGGTGGTAAGTGAATATAGTTGGGGGTGGGGGTGATGCTGGTGGAAGCGGAGGGGAGGGAGTGGTGATGGGTCTCTTACACCAAACATCTCAAGGGTCCAAAACATTTACAATCGTTTGGACTGTAGTAGTAATAATATATGATCTCTGACGTGTTGTCCTGCCAGTGTACTGTATAATCACACCTGGTGGCATAACACCTTCAACTTATGGCTGTGGGGGGATTTTAAACCTTGTCTTACGAATGCTGAACCTCTTGACACCTATACCCTCACCGAGATAATTTTGAACCCTAAAAAAAAAACTCGTTAAATAAAAACAAAACAAAATAATTCTACTAAACCTAAGGAAATTTTAACACTTCGACAAGAAAACTTTAATCATCGTTCCAAACAAACTTTAAACCAAGGTGAAGAAAGCATTGAACCCTTCCACAATAATTTCTCGAACTTTTAGATGAGAGAACCTTAAAACACCTCTGCCTCTAAAACTTAAACCTTTACCTTAAAAACACCTTAAATTGTCACCTTGAAAAAAAATAATATACTTATCCCTTTTCTAGCATAACTGTGAACCTTCCTTAACAAATCCTTGACCCCTTCACATAAAATCCTTGACCCCTTCACATGAAAGCCTTGACCCCTTCACATAAAAGCCTTAACCCCTTCACATGAAAGCCTTGACCCCTTCACATAAAATCCTTGACCCCTTCACATGAAATCCTTGACCTCGTTAACCAGAGCATGACTGTCACGACCAACACTTCTTCCTCCTCCCTCGCTCAACTCACGCCCCGTGGGAGTCGAGAACCAGTGGACCATATCAACTGGTGACTGCGCTAAGTTGAACACCGTGTGATCAACTGAGCTGCCTATATGTTACACACCAGAGAGAGAGAGAAGAGGGGTAGAACGATAGGATAAAAGACATTCACAAGCCAAGATCATCAACTACAGATTAAGTCTATGTGTCATCCTGAGTTCCATCACCCCTTGAGTACGATGCCTTTCTCCTGAGTACTATCAACCCGACCATTGAGGAAAGATATTTAAACACCTGAGTACGACGACATAACCACCTTGATTACATACAATATTTAATCCCTTATGTACGAATTATTATCCCTTTGAATGATTGGCTAATCCTCCTTGAGTACAGTAACCTTGTACTCACGAGATAGTCATCGTACTCAAGGGCTTAACAGTAATAAATTAGGTAAGAGGAGGTGGCGATCATTAATTGTGTTTGTGAATTTTTTTTTATTTCTCTGTTGTAGTAGTCACTGGAAGACTTCCTTTTGATATAATCTATTTACAAATCATCTCAAGTCTTTTCATACAATGACATCAACACTTTCGTCACGTTTTGCTCAGAGAGAATTACCGGGAAATCTTACAGTGCTCTCAGATCATAATAAACACGTCAAACATTGGCTTTTATAGTAAGTGGAGCGTATTGTAGTGTGGCAGAAATTACGCCGCCTCCTGAAGGTGTAGGGAATAGAAGTGTCAATCAGTTCAGAAGTCTTTGTTGGAGTTAGCATGAAGATTAGACACCCCCCCATGCTTGTTTTACCTGGTGTTTAGACTCCCTAATGCTATAACCTAACCTAACCTAACCTAATCAATAAAAAGATCTTGATAGTTAAGGTCAAAAGCTTATAAGTTTTTCTTTATTATAGTAAGTAATTAGATCTTCCTTTATACTATAGACTGTAATATATTTAATCTATTTAACTGAATTTGAGGCTTATTGGATTGTATTTCCCTTAGTGAGTCATAACATATCTACGATTGTCTTAAATAATTTTGGGAATGGTATTTACAAAACTAACTACAATTATTATATTTATTTATTTATTTTTTATTTTTTTGGCTCTTGGTTATTAATGAGATTTGTTCATTCACTCGTAACACACATCAATGAGGAGGAAAATATAATAATAATAATGTGATGAATAAAGTGATCAGTGAAGTGTATCATGAAATAGTTTAAAATTTTGAGTTTCTCCTTGACCACTGTAAGTACGTGATGACAGAAGGTGTTGTCTGTCTGTCTGTTTGTGTTGGGGAATGAGTGACTGAGTGTTAGTGAATGAGTGACTGAGTGTTGGTGAGTGAGTGACTGAGTGTTGGTGAGTGAGTGACTGATTGATTAAGTGTAAGTGAATGAATGTTAGTGAGTGACTGGCTGTGTGTGTAAGTGGGTGAATGTTAGTGAGTGGCTGTCAGAGTGTAAGTGGGTGAGTGTTAGTGAGTGGCTGTCAGAGTGTAAGTGGGTGAGTGACTGTCAGAGTGTAAGAGGGTGAATGCTAGTGAGTGACTGGCTGTGGGTGAATGTTAGTGAATGACTGTCAGAGTGTAAGCGGGTGAATGTTAGTGAATGACTGTCAGAGTGTAAGCGGGTGAATGTTAGTGAGTGGCTGTCAGAGTGTAAGAGGGTGAATGTTAGTGAATGACTGTCAGAGTGTAAGAGGGTGAATGTTAGTGAATGACTGTCAGAGTGTAAGTGGGTGAATGTTAGTGAGTGGCTGTCAGAGGGTAAGAGGGTGAATGTTAGTGAGTGAATGACTGAAGGGGGACACTCTTGATACTTCTTTATTATCCAGATGATGACAGTGATCTTGCACGGACGACTTTACACATTTTAATTAACGTTTGTGATATTGCTGCTGTTATCATTATTTCTCTTCGTAATATAGGAGAGGAAAAAAAAATGCTGCACCACGGACGACTTATAAACACACAATACCTAATCCCACTCATTGCTAACCTAACCTAACCTAGCCAAACCCAGTTGCAGTAGGTTAGAGTGACACACGACACCTGTCTGGCCCAGTAACATAGAGACAGCCTCACTAAATGGCCCACTTAGTCAGCATGTGAGAAGAATGATAATGACGGTCTTGGCTATTCATGGTCTATCTGATGGGAAGAAAATAATAAGGCTCTAATGATGTCAAATTAACTGTATGACTGTGTCTCTGATTCTTTATTGAGCAATCTATTTTATTTCATTTATTATCTTTCTTTCTCTCTCTCTCTATCTATCTATTCTTATATTTGTTATTTTATGCATTTTTTTTTTGTCACTTGATTGATCTATAGACTCTTCACCGTTCTCTAGTGCCTCAGTTGGTAGGAATAGATCACTCAGCCTTACCAGACACACGGCTCTCACTGCCTTTATGAGGGTGTTAGTGCCAGGGCCCCTACCCACACCGCTCCCCCCCCCCCCCCACTCTGTTAGTCGCCTTTCAAGAGACTCAGGCAATTTGGGGATATGGTTTCAGATTCCGGATGATTCTTAAGGTATTTCCAATCATTGTTAGCGCCAAGAGAACCACCATACCACCATAAGCTGTAGGTGAAGTTAAAACAAAAAAAGCTGGAAACCAATATGACGTTGGAAAATGCATTAAGTATCTACCGTAATGGATGAGTCACACTTGATTCTTCACGATGATAAGTTGCATTAATTATCTAGTAAATTGCAAACACCGAAAGATCTTGAAATCACTTTGAAAATGACCTGAACCTCCAAGGCCTACCTACCTACCTACAGTGTGCTACGAGTGTATGTGTTGTGTTATAATGAATCTTCTTGGTGATTATACTTACCTCTATAACAAGACTGTGTAATGAAAAACACATATACACAAAAACAGTAATACAGGGTGTCCATAAATGATTATACCCTGATTGAAACATGAGAGCATACTGTTTTCAGGGTAATCATTTATGGACACCCTGTATTTTCTTTACGTTTGTTTATCACCAAAATTGTACCTAAATCATGACACTCAAACTTAATGATGTAAAAGTTGGGAAAAATATCTCACTTATATACACGAACACTTCCGGTTGAGTAAAACACCTAAGTTTACCCTCCAGCTTCACAACATTAATGAATATATAAACCAAACTACTAAAATAAAATCATATTATCAAATCTTAAGTAATGATAAAATAAGCATTATCATCCCTACACTCGGCCGTACTAAAGATTATCATAGCGTCAGAGTATCACCATAATTCACGTGATTACTCGGACAAAGTGTGTGTGTGTGAAGCATCTCGGATGATGAAATATCCTGAGAATTCATGATTGGTGACCAGAATGACCTCTCAGATACACAGGTTGGTAGGGTAAGTAGTGTCTCTTCCTCCCCCCCGGCCAGCATACCGTGCCAGCCTGAACGTGATGTGTCGTTACGTTAGAATGCAAGAGGAGAAATCTACCGCCTCTGTCTGGAGGCTGGTGTTGTGTAGCGGCTAAGTGATCACCAGAACGAGAGACATAACAAGAGTGAGAGTACAACTGTTCATAAACATTTCACTTTCAATTTTTATTTATTTACTTTGTTCTTGACGTAAAAATACCCTGGATATGTTCATTAGTTACCAGTGATAGTTAAAATTTTTCGCTATTTATATAGAGAAAGTTCTAAGAGTTCTTAATACAGGGTTACACAACTTTCATCACCAGCGAGAAGGTTATGGAAGATCCCAGGTATGCATAGACAAACAGTAACTAGTGTGTGTGTGTGTGCGTGTGTGTGTGTGTGTGTGTGTCATTCCTCCCCGTCTACCTTCCTGGCGGTGGACAGACAGGTAACCCCATCACTCCTGGAGGTAAAGGCAAGACGGTAAGGGGGGAGGGCATGACCAGGTGTATACGAAGATGCTCCCGAGAGACAATTAAACAACTTCATTAGGGATTTTACTCAAGGCAACAGGTGATCATTCACACACCTGTCATAAAGAAAACGAAGTAAGATGAAACTATAGATAAAACGGCATAAATAATAATTGTTCTATACATTATTATTATACTAGTGAAAAAAAAACTTTGTAAAATTAAAAAAAAATATGAATTAAATATTAAGTTTCATATTGTGTGTTTTAGGGCGTATGATAAATCGACTAATATATGACAGATAGTTGGGTGTGACGCCCCAGGGACTCTCTAGTAACCTGTGACAAGGGAAAGTTTCGATACTCTAGTTCCTGTATCTCCCATCACCATAGAGAGAGAGAGAGAGAGAGAGAGAGAGAGAGAGAGAGAGAGAGAGAGAGAGAGAGAGAGCGTTCACTTAGCAGCCACCAATAAATGTTTATATTGTGAGTTCGCTTGCCGATGGTGTGTGTGTGTGTGTGTGGTTCGGGTGATTGAGGTTAACGACAATACATGATACTGGGGAATTATTATTTGCACCTCAACACTAACGCGCGTGTTGGCCAGTAATGAAACACCAAGAATGTGTTGGGTCATCCTCACACACACACACACACATGTTTATAGTGACACCTGGCAACTCCATCATGACGTCACTGTTCGTTCCTGATGGTAATAATTCAGTGAACTTCTCTGAGTGGAAGGTTGTTCATACCGCTGCTTAAACACGGGTTACGCGTGAGGTGGACTGTGTATACTGTACCAACCAGCCTTAACACACAACAGGAAGCTCGTAGTTGATGATTCTTATATTCACTAAAAAGTTTGAGAACTTCCTTGAAACTTTTGATACCATTAAACACAACAAAAGGTTTTAAAGTACAATACTGTCAGCATTATCGTGGGAATTGCTCAGCAGTTAACTGATTATTGACCTTCCTTAAAGTCGTGAATGGTACCTGTGAAGTTATTAATAATTTTTATCTAGTTATTTTAATTTAATATTTGTATTCCATGGATGTATAACTAGAGTTGAATTAATACTATTATTATAACTTACTATTTTATTATCACTGTGTTCAGCATATATAGAGGCAATAAAGATACTATTTCGGGTTACAAAACAATGCAGCATTTAGTCAGCTTACCAACCAGGAACATTCTGTACTAACTGATGTGTGTTCTGGACGGCCTTTTGACGTTTTTATTTGGCCAACATCAGACGATTTTACTCAGGCCAGAGAGATCCCTTGTACCGTTCCTTCAGCATAATTGTATTGCAAATTTCGGTGTACCGGGGCCTTGTGTATACATCTGAAACCTCCTGTGTTTGTCTGAATGAATTATCGCTCGATTAGCTCCAACACCTGGCTTGTCTTAACTAAAATATGATCCTCAAATGACTCTCACAAGAAATAGAATGTAATTAATTTCACTCTAACAACCACCAGATAAGACTGCTTCAGGACACAATCAATACAATAACTATACACCATACATATATACGCCTGTACATCATATAACAATAACTCTTCAACTATCTTTTAATTCTTATCTTTATCTTCATATATCCCTTCATTATTCCATCCCTCTCCCTCACCACAGGATGAAAAAAATAAATCAGTTTTGTCTCCCCTTCACTTTCACAGAAAACGGGTATTTATGACAACAAGAGAGAGTGTAGGGGCCGGGCGGTAGCTTCAGCGTTCCAGCTCACAGATAAACCATTATTACCTCAAAGTGACAGGCAGTCCAGCCCAGCGAACTGCTTAAAATATGCAACAAAAACAAGCTTAGGTTCTATAATAAACATGTATAAATAATAGATATTATTCCACGACGGACGAATCAAGAGTTTGGGTGACTTTAATAAATGCGAAATGTTGTTGTTTGTAGTGCCAAGACCTTGTGACCACGATCGTTTCCGTCAAGTTTACTCCTATAAACCACGTCCACGCTTCTGCACGCCATGTCCATGCTTACTCCACGCCTTGTCCACGTTTCTCAAGTGCTCTTCTACGCCATAAACACACCTCCACACAGTACCCATTCTCCTTTGCACCACCATACTCACGCAATCTTCCCCGCTCCTCTCTGGCCGTGCCCCGAGGCTCAGTGAAAGCACGTGACCGCGGGGGTCACCACAACACATCGTTACAAGGTGTGGGTGCGGGGTGGGTGGAGGGGTGTAGGGAAGAAAGTGGGCGGAGGGAGGGGATGGGGAAGGAGAGAGAGAGGGGAGGGTATGTCCGCCTTGCTGGGATAAAAAGTGAAACTGAGCAGGAGAGTAACATATGTTTTGTGGCTTGTGGTGATGGCGCAGTGTGTGTGTGTGTGTGTAAACAAGACACGTCGTGGTGTATGAAGCTTCGCACGAGTATCTAAGAGTAATCATTGATGATTAACCCCCATCTTATATCATCATAAGAATAATCATCTTAATCGTAACTTAACGCCAACGTAACGTAACTTTACCAAACGCTAACCTAACCCCCCCAAATAGCATTAGGTTTTTGCCCATCAGGTGTAACACGCTTGGGGGCCTTTTCTTCATATTATGATCCAAGCCACTTGCTATATAGTGTGGCAAGGGAAGACGCCTATTAAGCTAATATTATGTCTCGGTATCTAGTTAAGGTCTGATAAACTTTGTGCATCCTTGAAGGTTAAAAACTTTCACAACCTCTAACGCAGTGGTTCTCAACCTTGTTTGCCCCATGCACCCCTCCTTTCCAAGATTGTCTGCCTCAAAAAGTGCATTCCAAATAATATGCATATAATACTGAAAATCCTTTATTTTTTTGATATTAGTACATATACATTTACAATTTTACATGGATTATTTTTATAGTGGAGTTTTACAAATTAAATGCCAATTGAAAATGTTGATGGATTTATAAAACTTGAATAAAAGTAAAATAGTTTTTTTTTATTTATAATGAATTACTTAACAGACCAAATTGAAGCATAATGCAATAAACAAAAAGTTCAATAGAATACCAGGATATTATACATTTATAATTAATTTTATTCAGATGAAGATTACAGTCAATGAGAAACCTGTGATTGTTTTTTCTTCGCCAATTCTGGGATACGCGGAGGAGTGCTTGAAAGGGCACAACGCAGGTCATTTTCTACCTCTAATCTACTACGTTGCTTCGTTTTAATTTGCAACAGAGTTGAAAAGCCTGACTCACAAAGATATGTCGACACAAACGGAAGCAATGCACGGATAGCTCTTTCAGCCACTTTTGGGTAGGAATCGCACATCAAGGGCCAAAATTCTGTGATTGATTTCTCATCGAACATATCTCTTGCTCCCGAATCAGTTCCCCCCCCCCCCCCTGAAAACCTGAATTCCCCCCTGGTTGAGAACCCCTGCTCTAACGGAAAGAAATGCCAGAGGATGAAGATAAAATACAAGACATGATTTTATAATGAATCTTTCCGTATCGTGTTCACAGTTATTACGTCACTGGAGAATCATTAACTATACTTCCTTTATCAGTGAGACGTGTGATGCGTCTTACCGGAGGCTCGATCATCTTAAGCAAACTTCTTCTTCAGCAATTGGATCTCTTCAAGTGTTGTCTTGAGGTTCATTAGCGAGGTGCCTTTGTTAATTTGCCTCTTGTTGTTCACTCCTCTTACGCTAGGCCATTGTGGTGGTGGTGGTGATGGTGGTGGTGGTGATGGTGGTGATGATGATGGTAGTGGTGATGATGGTGCTGGTAGTGGTGATGGTTGTGGTGGTGGTGATGGTGGTGGTGATGGTGGTAGTGGTGGTAGTAGTGATAGTCGTGGTGATGGTCGTGTTGATGGTGTTAGTCGTGGTGGTGATGGTGGTGGTGATGGTGGTGGTGGTGATGATGGTGGTGGTGATGGCGGTGGTGATGATCTGTTCACGGAATAATTCAAGCGAGATATTTACATACTGTTATGGAGAGACACGATGAAAGTGGTTGAACTAGATACTTTCGAAGAGATATCCAATGTATATAATTCATATAATATTATATGTAAATTATACTAATCAACAGCGGCTATAATGAGAGCGAAATCAGACCAAATATGAGATTACGTAAACACACCTTATACAAACAGCTTAAACCACCTCACACACACACACGCACACACACACACACACACACACACACACGAGAAATTCTAATCCAAACAAATGACTCGGAACTTGACACACACCTCAAACAGCTGTTCTTATAGCGTTACTGTTGCCATGGAAACGGTGCCAATGTTTACAAGCGTGTGCAATACGTACGTGTGTGTGTGTGTGTGTGTGTGTGTGTGTGTGTGTGTGTGTGCGCGCTTGTGTTGTGTTTACTGATGATCTCCGATATGATTTTTGGTAACTGAGGATGTTCACCTTCTCTCTCTCTCTCTCTCTCTCTCTCTCTCTCTCTCTCTGTGGGTGTGTTACTCGTAAGAATTTCACCCCAGCCATGACGAATGTGTTATTTGTGTCGGCGCTTCCCTTATGCTGAACGATTGTTGTGCCTCATAATCATAGATGAGTTTCTCGCCAGGTATGTGTATGTGTGTGTGTGTGTTTGTGTGTGTGTGTGTGTGTGTGTGTGTGTGTGTGTTGGCGTGATTCTGTGAGGCGTGATGCTGTGAGGCGTGATGCTGTGAGGTGTGATGCTGTGAGGTGTGATGCTGTGAGGTGTGATGCTGTGAGGTGTGATGCTGTGAGGTGTAATGCTGTGAGGTATGATGCTGTGAAGAGTGATGCTGTGAGGTGTGATGCTGTGAGGTGTGATGCTGTGAGGTGTGATGCTGTGAGGAATGATGCTGTGAGGAGTGATGCTGTGAGGAGTGATGCTGTGAGGAGTGATGCTGTGAGGAGTGATGCTGTGAGGTGTGATGCTGTGAGGCGTGATGCTGTGAAGGGAGATGCTCCGTCTTGATCATCTCTTAAGAGTGGTAATCTCAGTAGTTCAGAGCTAAGGCGATGATGTTTTTATACTGTGTGTGTGTGTGTGTGTGTGTGTGTGTGTAAAAAATGATATCCGGGTCATGGTAATTTTGAAACCTTGAACTCAAACGTAAAAAAAAAAATAATAATCGCATGCGTTAAAGACATGTATTCCCCTCTCCTCTCCTACCCACACATACGTTACAAAAACAATATAGTACCAGCTATACTAATACTAATACTACTACTACTACTACTACTTCGACGACGACCAATGCACATACTTCTCTCTTCGACCCCTCTCCCTCTTCCACCTCTTCCTCTTAACAATCCCTCTCCACATCTTCTCTTCCTCGTCTTCCTCTCTCCTTCAACTCCTCCTCACCATCACTCTCTCTACCCCCTCCTCCTCCTCCTCCTTACACTCCTTCACTACATCTCTTCTCTCCTCTCCCGGTGTCTCAGTTCTTCCCCCTCTTCCTTCCCAAACCCAGTTCCTCCCCCTGCAGTCCTTAATGAGAGCAAGAGGGAGAAAGTGAGAAGACAGGGAGAGAAGGAGGTTCTCACCCCCATCTTACGCCCTCCCCAACTTTCTTAAAGTCTTTTATTATCATTTCCCTGTTGAGTTGATGTGGTAGTGCTGTGGTGGTTGCTGTGGTGGGTGCTGTGGTAATGCGGTAATGGTTGCTTTGGTGTTGAAATAGATGCTGCGAACCCTTACTAGTGCTGTAATGGATGCTGCGTGGTCTCCTAATGCTGTGATAGGCGCTGTGATGTAGTTATTGATGCTGCACACCCTAACTAGCGCTGTAATGGATGCTGCGATCTCTAAATAATGCTGTGATAGGCGCTGTGATGTAGCGATGGATGTTATGGTGATGCGAGGTGCGGTGGGCTAGGTTTCTCTCCCGCGAATCATTGTCTTCCTGTAAACAATGTATAACACGGTCGCTTTCTTTACTTGTGACTTTTTTCCGACATAAAAGAATCAAGTGACCTCATTACCTACTCTTGTTCCCGCCACTTTTTTTTTTATTTCGTTTTGATTTATTTTTTATCCTCTTTGTGCATTGGTAAATTGTCTTTCATTATTTTATCTTCTTTTATCGTTATGCTTTTTGTAATTTTATTGTTTTTTCTTCTGTTTTTTTTTATATTCGTTTTCATTTTATTTAATTTTTTTTTATCAATTTCCTTTGTACTTATGTTTCTATTTGTATTTTCTTTGCTGTTTTTGTTATTGTTTTTTTTGTTTCTTTTTTGTGTGTGTGTTTGTTGATGTTTTAGTCTCGTCCGACCGAGTGAGTCACGCTAACAATACATATATTACACTATAATCGAATCACAACTAACTCGAATCTAAGAAATTTTATCCTAGAGGGAAGACAGTTTCCCTTTCCCACTTCGGCGTCACATATCATCTGTCTATGGATAATAATTTACGTATAATTTTGGAATCGGAAAAATATGACAGATTATTGACATTTGTGATTACCCGATACATGGATAATTGAGTAGTCTAATATAGTAAGTTATTTTTATTTTTTATGATATGAATCTTCGCTGTGATGACTTGATGGAGTATAAAAACGTGTCTACCAGTGTGTTCATGTCTCTCGTTAGTGCATCCGGGGCTCTCACGTCAGCACAGGTACAGTACAGGTGTGAGTTTCAGTGATAATGACCAGGTGATTTAGTTGTTTGTGTAGTTTATTTGTTGATATCGATTATGTAGTTATTATTGTTGTTATTGTTAATTTTGTTGTTCACTGTTGTTGTAGGTGTGGTTGTAATTCTTGTTATTTTTTTTGGTGCAAACGTTTATCATGTCTCTGTTCTCGTTATTGACACACACACACACACCTGACTGTAACGTTACTTCTCTCACACCTGACTAACATTACTTCTCTCACACCTGACTGTAACGCTACTTCTCTCACACCTGACTGAAACGTTACTTCTCACACACCTGACTGTAACGTTACTTCTCACACACCTGACTGAAACGTTACTTCTCACACACCTGACTGTAACGTTACTTCTCACACACCTGACTGAAACGTTACTTCTCACACACCTGACTGTAACGTTACTTCTCTCACACTTGTGGTTGTCACGAGCCTTCTCCTCTCAATCACTGTCACTGGTTTTTATATTGTAATTTCCTGAGCTAAAAAACCCCCAACCCACAACAACTCATTAGTGTACTTTCTCGCTGGTCTGGTGAAAGTGGTCGTGTGTGTGTGTGTGTGTGTGTGTGTGTGTGTGTGTGTGTGTGTGTATTTAAGCATTTGTTTGCTTCAGTGTTTGGGTATTTAATTGTTTATGTGTTTAGATGTTTGTGTGCTTCAGTGTTTGAGTTTTATTGTTTGCAGTTAAAGGAAATAAAATATCACCAAAAAGACAATAGGGACCAAACGCAGCTCTTTATCTTTTAGAGCCATATTGTGTGTATAACAGCTGAGAGTGACTAACAGTATATTCAAGGCAATTTCACACAAACTCAATATTAGAAAGATGAAATTGAACCCCCCCCTTAAAATCGAACACATAAAAAAAATCACGTTTAAACTTTAATGTAATTTTATTTAACAGAATGATGTACTGTATAACAACTAATGAATGCTATCTCTGGCGGGTCATTTACTGTTCACTCTCTCACATAAAGTCATTACATTAGTTCAAAACGATATTTATTACAAGTTTATACACACAAAAAAAAAAAAACGAAAAAAAAAAAACATAGCGACCGGCCAATAATCCCGGAGTTTGTTATCAATGCACCACACAGTCCTCACCTGCTGCTGCCTGGCGTACAAACAGAAGACAGTCTTGTATCTATACTTGAATTTCTCCCGAGTGTTTCATTATGTTACGGCCAATAGAAGGTACAGTAATTTCTTCATTAAAAATTTCAAAGGAACTAGAAATTTTCTATTACGAAGATGAGGAAGATAATAAAGTAAGAGAATTAAAAAAAACCAGCTGATTAAAAACGGGGGAAAAGGGAAGGAAAAAGAGAGGGAAAAGGGGGGAGGAAAAAATTAAAATTGGTGACCCATCTAACTATTCTAAAAAGGAAAACGATTTACCGCTACGTCTTCTGTGAGGGTCTTTAATGAGAGTCTTAAGTGCCTCTTCTTTATGTATACCTCCTTTTGTTGTGAAGCTTTGACGAAGGAGTCTTTGTGAGGTTCCTGTGTGATGAGAGTTTAACAGAGCCTTTGTTAACCTCTGGTCATTCTTCGCACGTTCTTTTTCACGGTTGTCTCTTGCCCAAATTTACACTCGATCTCAAAGAGTATTTTTCTTGTGTGTGTGTGTGTGTGCGTGCGTGTGTGTGTGTGTGTTTGTTTGTGTGCGTGTGTGTGTGTGTTTGTTTGTGTGCGTGTGTGTTGTTTACAATTATCTATGCCTTCTTATCCACGTCTGTTACTTCTTGCTTGTTATCCATACTTAGTGTTCCTATTATCCACATTTGTTCTTCCTCTCAGTTATCCACACTTGTTCTTCGAATCTGTTATCCGCACTTGTTCTTCGCGTCTGTTCTACCTTCTTGTTATCCGTGAAATTATAATCCACAGGAAAAAAATAATCGTCATTAAACAGGAAAGTAAATACACTAAACTTTAAATATTTTCTCACTTCACAAGAACAATATTTGTGTAGGTCTGATGGCAATGACAGTTACACACACACACACACACACACACACACAAACATCTGTTCACTTTCATTGTTTTCGTTATGTAGACTCAGTATTGACTCGTCATAAGGCAGGTTGCATCATGAAGTAATTTGCATACAGAGTTGAACTAGTAAATAACTTCAAGAACTTAACTTTCATTAAAAAAAAAATGTTCTAACAAGTAGGACTATGAAAGACTGTCCATAGGTTATACTTTGTGTGATTGTATGTTATTAATTACAGGTTAAGTCCTGTAATTCAAAATGTATTCGAAATTATCCCAGTGAATGAGGATAAAATCATATTTCATAATTCACTTGATTCCATATGTATGTAATATTCATGTAAAGTAGGTAATCGTACTCATAGTATGTTCGATTCCGCTCTATGCTAAAGTACAGTACATTACAACACTTGTATTCGACAGTAAGCTCCAGCAGAATACGTTCGAAATCTTGCTGGAATACACATTTTGAGTTATGCTTCGTCGTGAGTTCGAATCTATTTTGAATCGCTGCAATGGCTTGATGAAGTGTTCAAACCGTGTACCCATAGTTGTATTATCTCCATATTCTCGTAATTCAATAATTTACCAACATCTAAAACTGTTCATTGTAAATTCACTGTCATTAAGGCAGGTGAGGGTGACAGGAGATGATAATGACGGAAGGTGATGATGACGGAATGTGATGATGATGACAGAAGGTGATGATGACGCAAGGTGATAGTGACAGGAGGTAATGGTGGCAGGAAGTAATGGTGACGGGAGGTAATGGTGACGGGAGGTAATGGTGACGGGAGGTAATGGTGACAGGAGGTGCAACAATATTGGCTACATTGTCACTATCACCTTGACGCTTCACCTAGTGTCTCTCTCTCTCTCTCTCTCTCTCTCTCTCTCTCTCTCTCTCTCTCTAATTGGTCACTCCGGAGCCTTTGTTGTTGTCGTGTTGGTGTCTCCTTTGTTTATCATCTTTTTTGCTTTAGTCATGACTTTCTTCCGTCTCCTCTTTTCTCTTTCTTTCCCTGATCTGCTACACATTCAGAAAGAGGAGGTACATTATTATCTTCGTTCTATTTTCCTCTCGTAAGTAAGAACTACCTAACCTAACCTAACCTAACCTAACCTAACCTAACCTAACCTAACCTAAAACATGCCTTCAGTACCTTGCAAGGCCACATTGATCTACACTTAACAGTTTTGGACTTTGGTTAAATTAAGAGTGTTTTGAGGCAAGACCGTTCGTAGGCAGAGACAGACAGACAGACAGACAGAGAGAGAGACAAGGGTATTAGCATATATTCATTCCATATAAGTAGCGAAGGATGACTCCCGGCTTATTATTACAGGCACCAAACGAGCGATAAACACCTACTTATTACACCAAACGATAGATCAACTCACAGACTAGTAGTAGAGGAGTCAAGCCTTACAGTGACCTGGTAAGCTGAGTGTCCACTTGACCAAAACGCACTACCGAGTTTCTCATTGTCATAGGTATAGAAGATGAGTTACAACGAGACTATTATATACTCAGGTGCGTATACATTGCCAGGTAGGTTAGATTACCACATCAATTAGGGGAGAGAGGGAGGCAGTGAGGTGTGGTGGACGAAGGTAAGGAACCGCGACGTATCAGGTGTGTAGAAGGAAGGGGGCCAATTATCATATATACCTCGTTACCGCCGAGGTAAAGAGGGAGGTAGAGGGAGTAGGGAAGGCATGATGAAAGGGGAGAATTGCTGGGGAGGAAGGGATTGACTAGTGATACGGAGATGGGGATGAGGGAGGAGGAGGAGGGGATTAGGGAAAATAAATGAACGTGTGGGAAAATGCAGACGTATAGAAATGGGACAGAGATGGGAGAGAAAAACGGGGACAGATAAAGGGAAGATGAAACAGAAGATATGAATATAGTATGGAGGAAAGGAGGGGGGGGGGGGGAGAGAGTGATGCAGCAATTATATAATTATTTAAAGCCAGTATCTCACACCCCACAGTAACCTGACCTGACCTGACCTGACCTGACTTGACTTGACTTGACCTACTGTAACCTGGTGATGATGTCACGACATTTGGAGACGACGTCACAGTAGTTGGTCAAATGAATCCCAACCTGACCTTACCTACCATTGCGCGCGTGCGTGCGTGTGTGTGTGTGTGTGTGTGTGTTGCCCCTTGTGTAACGAGGATGGCTGGCACAAGGGCCACGGAGGCGTGAATTTGTTTAAGGTGTAGAAGCTGTCGCCAACACAATAAGAACATCCTACGTTAACGAGCTGCATGACCCAGTGTCAAGGAATAGTCCGCGAAGACCGGACAACTCGCCAACTGCACTGGCTAACCATTACCCCGGAACACGATCCACAAATCGATTAACATCCAGGATCCCAATTACTGCTGGGTAGACAGAGACAAATGGGGTAAAGAAACTTGTCCACAGTTTCACCCTGCCCGGGGATGGTACCCGGGTCCGCTCGCTTGCGAGGCGAGCCTGTATGTGTGTTTGTGTGTGTGTATACGCACGTGTTTATTGTGTGCATACGCCAGCGTGTATGATCTGTGTGTGTTTGCATATCACCATTTTCTTACGTGAAGGCCCGTCCACGTACGCTGGTTGACGCACACAAGCATGATAGCAACTCACAGTTGGCGCACTTCCGCTCCTCCCCAGCATCTCCTCCTCCACCTCGTACAGAGAAAGTCTCTTATTGTGCTCATCTCTCTCCCTCAAGCAACACAGTGCTCACTCCTCACCTGTCGTAAGGCACAAACTATCACTCTCCAGCTCGGGGCCTCCCACCCAACGCTGTCATTACACTGTGAACGCGGGCCTGAGCCAAGCCTGGAGCTGGTGGTCCCATTGTTGTGTCCGTCTGTGTGTTGCTGTCTAGATTTCTCTTTCTCTGTCAATCTGTCTCATGTTTAGTTAATTCTATTTCTCTCTTCTTCTGTCTATGTTTTTTTATGTAAATGACACCGATTATTCTCTTGCGTCCTGTTCATCTTGGTTGTGTCTGTCTGTGTCTCACGTGTCATCAACTGTTGCCACGTTAGTTGTATGTCTCCTAAATAATGATAATAGTTATAATGTCTGTGTTTCTGTGTAGCATTATAAGGTTTGTAATATTCTTAAGCGACTTCTTCTTTATTATCTTTACTTATTTGAAGAAACAAAAACAGAAATATATCATTGGTGTCATTAGTTTTACGTATTCTTTGCCTTTGATGTGTGCGTGCGTGCGTGTGTGTGTGCGCGTGCGTGCGTGCGTGCGTGTGTGTGTGTGCGTGCGTGCGTGTGTGTGTGTGTGTGTAAATGGAGAACAGCTGAGGAAGACAAACAGTAAAAACAGCCATAAACTCGTAATGAGACAATTAAATAAAACCAGCTCCTACACCACCCCCCCCCCCCCACACACACCAAATCTATAACAATAATTAACACCGTATGCATCTATAAATTCTACTTCTATATCTTCTTCTCTATCTATATCTCTATCTAACCTAACCTAATAGGTATTAAGTTTTTACTACCACAAATGTTCCAGGTTGTTAGATACATAAGTGTAATAAGTGGGGGTAATTTTCCACGCCAGGAGGAGGAGGAGGAGGGGGGGGGAAGAGGAGGTGGAGGGGGAGGAGGAGGGGGAAGAGGAGGAGGAGGAGGAGGAAGACGTGACTGACATTCCAAGCTGATATTTAGAGCTATAGCTATACGAGAAGAAGATGCGCCACTTAATTACACCTTCGTCAGTAGTTTTTTTACACAGTGGGTGGTGATATGAAGTGGCGAGTCGAATTTCTGGTATTTTACACATGGACGTGGAGAAGAAAGAGAGAGAGAGAGAGAGAGAGAGAGAGAGAGAGAGAGGCATCATCATTACACGCCTGTTAATCTATAGGCCTCATTCCTATTTCGCTTTTGTCACTTCTATTTTAATAAGACTCGTATTCAAGCTTTATATACCGTAGTACGAGCATGATAATATGATACACAAGTAAAGCCAAAGTCTTATAAGAGGAAATATAATCAAACTCGTGTTTATATTAATTTAAAGCGTAATAACTGGGCCAGAGATTTCACAGTAGTTGGGCAATATTTGTGCCAAGCCGTTCGTTCGTTCTACTTGAATTCTGTCACGCTATGCCCCACCCCACCCCACCCAACCCGACCCCACCCCAACCCGACCCCACCCCCACCTCACCCCACCCCACCCCACCCGACCCCACCCCACCCCGACCCCACCTCACCCGACCCGACCCCACCCCACCCCACCCCACCCTTCTCTCATGACAAACTACTGCCACACTCCACACTTCACACATCACGCCTCATACGTCATTATTTTTTACACGTCACACTTCACATTCTACGTATCATACCTCATACTCCACATATCATGTCTCATACTTCACACACATTTACACTCCACACATTACACTCCACATTCCACACATTCCACACCCCACATATCACACTCCTTACATCACACTCCGCACATCACTCATTACACTCCACGCATTACATTCCACACATTACACTCCACACATCACACTCCACACATCACACATTGCACTCCATACATCACATTACACACATTACACTCCACGCTTAGTAGGATAAGATTAAAGAGAAGAATAAATTACTCTACAAAATAGTCCCGTGTAGCTCCTAACATGTCACGGTAGATGAGTGAGTCTCAATGTACTTCTATCTGGCTTCTGTATCATCACTCAGAGCTCTCCCACATTACCTAACACCTCAGTGGCTCAGATGACTTTATGGGCTGAAGATGGTATGTTATTTTCGTCTTTTATAAGGTGTGTTGGTGTGTGTGTGTGTGTGTGTGTGTGTGTGTGTGTGTGTGTGTGTGGTCCCATTAACAAAATATTCGGTATTATCAAGTAGAATCAAGTCCACAAGTTAAAAAGCTACATATAAAACGTCTACATTTGAGATAACCCTTTGGCATCATAAAGTAATTTGTTCAGATTTGGGAGATAAAAACAGTAACACCCATTTTTTTTTGTTCCTTCGGTTTCCATTATGAATTTTTTGGTGATGTATAAAGTGAAAACCAAAGGTGGAAGGATTGAAGATTCTGGGTAGGGGAAAGGGGAAGGCAGGTGGGGATGGGGAAGAGATTTGAGGGGAGATGGAGAGGGTAGATGGCGTGTTTAAAGGGTTAAGACAGTAGGGAAGGGATGTGATTGATGTATTTCAGGTGTTGTGTGTCTTGATCCTTATTGTGTTTTAGGTCAGGTTATTTTCTTAATATAATTTGTCATGTCAACTGAGTTATATGTAAGGGGAACATTTTTAGTTGCCCCGTAACAGTACGAATTTGGTTAAAGGAATTCTAGGGACTCATATCTGTACTACAAAACTATATTCATTAAATCCTTGCAAATGTATTCTTGTGTTGTTGAATCTAATCTCAGAATAATGTTTCAGAGTGTGGCATCAGCAGGTTCAATAGACACAGACAACCTCGATGGCCGGGTGATGACACTACTATCTACAGTGAAGGTGACGAACTTGCCCTTCACGACTTAGTGGAGGACAGCCAACCATACTTCGGGGACGTAACAGACAGCAGCCAACCTGACGAAGGAGACTCAGAGAGAAACACGACAGAACGTTCACGGACCAACAACCGCATGATGGTGTTCGAGGACAGGTCGACAGGTCGTATTGTGGGCGGGAGGGAGAGCAAGCAAGGAGCCTGGCCCTGGCAGGTGATGGCCGAATGTTTACCTCTCACGTGTGTTAGGTTAGGTTAGGTTGAGTTGTGCTCAGAAATGTCTTGGAAATTCTTAAACTATAAAGTACATACGTAGACGCTCTATAACTCAGAACTCTCAGAAATTCAATGACATTATCACTACCACACACACACACACACACACACACACACTCATCGTTTATGTTTGTTCTGGCTTGATTATTGTTGAATGTGTGATAGCTTACTGGACTGACTGACAGACTAACCCAGTTCCCTACAGCGACGATGAGTTAGGTGTTTTACGGAGCTCTTCACACGGGTAAATTCTTCAATGACTTTTGTGAGAGTCACACCATATACGCCAGATACTGAACACGTTTCCATTAACTACGTGAGCGAACGAACATGTACCTCACCTAAACACTATTTATCATCAATTCATTTCAGTATAATTTCCTTGAACGTTACTAAATGAAAATAGATGATAATTAGAAGCAGCAAAGACTTTTTTTTAATAGAATTTGTTAACTTAATCTCATCAGTCCACCATCACATAACAGTGGTATTTTGTGAGGCATTTTATCATAATCTTATGGTTCAGAGCCAAGTCTTCCACTTCACAGATAAACATAGAGCAACTTTTAGAGTCATGTGAGCTCCCTGATGCACCACTGTTGTCATCTGTATGCAGCCAATGTTGGTGTGAGATTTGGCCTCCTCAACGGTACAAAAATAAACAAAAAAACAGACCACAAACCGATAATAACACACCCAACCAGAAATCTCCCTTCCAGCATTTCACAATCACCTAACCTAACCTACCAGAAACTTTTCCTCCAGCGCTTCACAATCATAGAAACATTTCACTATACTCTCACTGTTCTGTAGAGGCTTCTTCACTGTTATGATGAACTACACACTAAAAGCACTACCACGCGCCCATCATCAGCCTACGAGAACATACCTTGACCAGTTGTTTAATGACCAGCTGTGTATGTAACAGATGGTCTGTATATGATGTTACATTGGCACATTTATCGCGTCATGTGACATTGCATTGTTACATCTGTGGTGTCATTCATGTTTATAGTGTTACAGCTGTTATTTTCTTGAGAGAGAGAGAGAGAGAGAGAGAGAGAGAGAGAGAGAGAGAGAGAGAGAGAGAGAGAGAGAGGTCACCTGTGTCGTGTGTTTGCAGGTGTCGCTACAGCTGGTACACCCTCGCTGGGGGAGGATCGGACACTGGTGTGGAGGCGTCCTTATTGACCAGCGCTGGGTCGTCACTGCCGCTCACTGCATCAACAAGTACGTAGTCCCCTTACCTCCCCTAGTACGTAGTCCCCTTACCTCCCCTAGCACGTAGTCCCCTTACCTCCCCTAGTACGTAGTCCCCTTACCTCCCCTAGTACGTAGTCCCCTTACCTCCCCTAGTACGTAGTCCCCTTACCTCCCCTAGTACGTAGTCCCCTTACCTCCCCTAGTACGTAGTCCCCTTACCTCCCCTAGTACGTAGTCCCCTTACCTCCCCTAGTACGTAGTCCCCTTACCTCCCCTAGCACGTAGTCCCCTTACCTCCCCTAGCACGTAGTCCCCTTACCTCCCCTAGTACGTAGTCCCCTTACCTCCCCTAGTACGTAGTCCCCTTACCTCCCCTAGTACGTAGTCCCCTTACCTCCCCTAGTACGTAGTCCCCTTACCTCCCCTAGTACGTAGTCCCCTTACCTCCCCTAGTACGTAGTCCCCTTACCTCCCCTAGTACGTAGTCCCCTTACCTCCCCTAGTACGTAGTCCCCTTACTTTGACTGTGAGGAACATTTTCCCTTCACTCGAAATACTGCACTCCTTTATACCGTCTCTCACAAATATAATAATAATAATAATAATAATAATAATAATAATAACTAATCAAAATAATAACAAATATAAAAATTATTAAACAAAAATATAACACTACTATTAAAAAAAATAATAATTACGCTAATAATGATGATGATATTAAAAATAATAAAGGACCACAAATGAAAACAAAATTAGAAGGGAAGATCAATAGCGAGAAACAATATATGTATGTTGTGTTGTCAAAGTAAGAGAAACAATTGAGATCCTGCAATTGTGTGTAAATGAGGCAGAAATTCAGATCAGCAACCTGGGACTTGGTCACAGTTTTCGTGATGCCATATGGCAGCAGGGTCTACCACTAGACAACACATTATGCTTCCAATATCATTCCAGTCCTGGTTGGTAGCTGCCTGTTACCTTCGAACGTTTTAAAATCTTTTAAAAAGTCTTCTATTTTGCACTAAAATTTGTAATGGCGTCATTTAATTACATTTATATACACTGGCAGACATTATTGTTATTGCACACACTGTTTAGAGTGTACTCCAGCTAATTTTAATTAATTGTGTAAACCATCAATGTTTTTCTAACCAAATCTTGCGTCATCCGTAACGTCTCTTCTTGATTTCTGTCACTTACGCTTTCTTTTGTTCACCTAAACGACTATTATGGTCAGCTGACTAAGAACCGAGCAGGACAGACACACCAGCTCACTTTTTAAGGTGAGACTTCCCAGACTGATATTTCTGAGACAAACATATTTAAAAAAAAATGTAAAGCTACTTCAGTCTTTACCTTAAGTTATCAAGTAAGAGTTTGATCACAATGTTTCTGTGACTATGATTAAATTTAGAAAACATTATATCATAAATTAGTACTGAATTATTTGTTGCTAATTTGTGAGTGTAGATAACTAAGTTCTTATGGAACATAACTATAATTTATTACCACTTCACTTTTTCTTCCAGAGGAACATTTAAGTGTTTTACTCATGCAACATGTTATATATATATATATATATATATATATATATATATATATATATATATATATATATATATATATATATATATATATATATATATATATATATATATAAATAGTGAGTAAAAGTTACAATATTTCATCAAAATTAAGCTGTTCTTAAAGATCTCTGTAAAGTTATTGAACAGCCGTAATCCAGCTAATGTTTGCAACGTCTTGAATTAGCTTTGAACGCAATGTGGATGACGTTCCTCATACAAATAAGTAAATCTGTTACGGATCTGGTAATATTATCAGCTCTAATTTATCATCATAGAAAGATGAATATAGTCACACACACACTTGTCCTGAGCATGACACAGACAACATCAACACACGTGTAATGACCTAACCTAAACTTGACACTTAAATGATCGAGACGACAGTATTTGACAATATTAGGTTCACAATATTGTATACAGACCTACAGTATTTTCAATATAATATAACCCGACCCATTCTCTTCTTTCAGAGCAGAGCTTGAGTTTCATGACCACTTTAACAACCTTTGTCATGTAATAGATCACCACGAGTCTTGTAACACGAGCACCAAAAGTCCCAAATAAATAAAAATAAATCAGTATTTCAAACACATAAATCATTTCCAAATGTCTAGGTTAGGAAAAAAAAAAAATTTAAATTGCGTGCACTGTAACAAGTTTCTATAACAAAGTACTGTATATATAATTCCATGCCTGTTACTGTTGACTTTATAATGATCCTCCACAACCCACAACATGTCTCCTGTCACAATATTAGGTTGTAGTTTCTTCTATCAGTGTAAATAAACTTTTCATCTACACAGAATTTTTAAGGGTAAAGGCTTTGGTTACTCGGTCTTCAGAGCAAAAAATTTCCATCATTTACACTTTATCTTGAATAATTTATATAACAGCGGAGAAACTTTGTGAAAATAAACTTGTAATTTCTGAAGGATAGACCTGAGTTTGTTCCAAGGAGCTCTCTGTTCCTCTCTTCGCTTACTTATCAATTCACTCCTCTCCTACCTCTCTCTCCCCTCCCCTCCCCCTCTCTCTCTCCTTTTACTTCCATCCCTATGTTAGGGTCTTCGTTAGCCTAAGGGTTTTATTATGCCAAAGGCTTCAGTCATTGTTAAAAGACACTTAATAACCTTTTTGATAGTCATTTAAGACATAACTGACATACTGTATACCTCACCAGCCCTGACAGTCCTTAGTTAAACAAAAAAAGTGTATATGATTGAGCTCTGCGTGTAAGACCTTTATGGTGTGTGTGTGTGTGTGTGTGTGGTGGGAGACGTGAGGGTGAGGTGTGAAGACGAGAAGTGTTGCAGCCCGTTGTTCTCGCTGCCATACGGGCCACTGTGGACCGCCATGGTTGGGGATTGGAAGCTCAGTGAGAAGGAGGAGGAAAATGATGCCATACAGCTCAAGGTGGAAAGAGTCGTCGTCCATGAACGGTTCAAGAAGTTCAACAATGACATAGGTGAGTCTGGGGTTCTACGGTGCTCCTTTACAATCCCTTCTTGCAATTTAAGCCTCAAGTCAATGATACAGACGAGCATAGCGTTCTATAACTACCATGGACAGTTCCGGCAGAAGGATTACATAAGAGAGGTAAGTGTGGAGGTCCTGTGATGATCTTTCTTAGGCTTGTTTTTAGTTTACGGCTCAATGGTATTACGGCAAATCTGACACCCACATGATGCTTCCTTGTTCACCTTCATTACGGTTCAGGATACAGTGACGATAAAGGTGAGTTTGTGTGTTTATGGTTGTATTATATTCTTTCACTAAGTTCCGGTGACATGAACAGTCATTATTCACTTTTGAAAGGCATTATTTACTCTTATTTTAATCACTAGCGAAATTATTCTCTCTTTTCAATACTGTAGGTGTTATGGTAACTTATTTAAGACAATTTAAATCTCCTCTCTCCCTTCATTGCTTCACCTTGAATGTATTTCTAAATGTTTCAACTCTTCAATTTCTCTTAGTGTTCAAATTCACCGTCACGTCAACTCCCGTCTTGGTACACCTCTGCATCACCACCTAGTGCCTCATACAGTTTGTTACAATTTCTAATACTTTTTGCATTTCACAATTTTGCTTAACCTCTACAAGAGTAATATCATGTTAAGTGCAACACAAAGCTCTGGTCTCTGATTATGAAAGAAGGATCGGTTACGTTACAATTAGCCATGTTCTTATTATTGTCAAGTTTATGTCTGAGGGAGAGACCGATCACTGACTGAATTACTGACACAACTGACGTGACTATTGGTGTTTATCACGAGATCTGTTTATCTCTGAGACTGCTAATAAGCTTAACACCCACCCAGCCCCCACCCCCCGCCTGCACACACATTCACAATAGAAGTAATAAAAATTTACATCATTGGAAAATTCATAAACAAGTACACAAACTTATACATACACCACAGCATCAACGCAAAAGCCATTGGTTACGACAATTCACAAGCTACTAGGAACAGGGAGGGGCTGACCTGAAAGTTTCCTTCCAGCAAGGCGTTCAGCTTCACCAAAACTGCTGCTGTGTGGCAAGTTGTTATGGGTGAGCATGACCGCTCTCATATGGACGGCCGTGAGGTTGTTCTCGGGGTCAACAACGTAGTGACTCACCACGAATTCAACGACTATCAAAATGACATCGGTAAGAGAGCCCTTACTTCCCATTCTTCTCCTTCTCACACTGCCGAGGGTTACTGAGTCACCAGGCTGATACGCGAGTCTCTCTGCAGTGTCACAGAATGTCCTCCCACGACTCATGGCCTTCACAGCCTTTCCTTTCTTCACACATTATACTTCCCATTTTCTGAGTAGGAAAGAATCAAAGACAAAGTCCCAAATACAGTTATATCTTCTGCAGGTCGACATTTCTCCTAGAACTTGACATCCCTGTGATTCTCTCTTCTTCCTAGACTGTCTTCCATTACACATGTGATCGTCTTTACACTACTTCTTCCATCACTGTTTTGCATCCAAGGTACATAGGATGTACAGCGTCTGTGTTTGTCTGCAAGAGGCGATGTAAGGCTGTGAGGTATGGGTGTTTGTTGTATGGTTGACCTAACCACTCGTGTCTGCCCCCAGCACTGCTCAAGCTGCCGCAGTTGTCAAACATGGCCTCCCTCGCCCTCACGCCCATCTGCCTGCCAGACACCGTTGAGCTACGAACCTTCTCCTTTGAGGGACTCAGATGTTATGCCACAGGCTGGGGGAGGAAACACACTGAGGGAACCCTCCATGGCCATCTCCAGGAGATCAAGGTGCCCGTATTACCACCAAGCAAGTGTGCTCACGCCTACAACACTTCCCAGTTTGGCTTTGTAAAGCTGAGTGATTCTCACCTGTGTGCGGGGGTGCTGGACGGGTCAACAGGGACCTGTGTCGTAAGTATTACAAGAGGCGTGGGCGTGAGTGGTAAGGGGGCCATCTGTACAGCAGGAAGAAGCAACAGTAGTGCAGTTGGGGCGCTGTTGGTGGTGGGCACAACATTTCTACATGCTAACCGCACTTGTCTGTCTATATTTACATAATATGTGCATGCATCTTTGGGTACACAAAAAGGTAATGCAGGTTGCTGATAGCGCTGACGTGACGTGTGTTGCAGCCATGATGAAACTTCGTGAAGATGTTGTCTACACCGACCACATCCAGCCAATATGCCTGCCCGACACAGCCCCTTTGGATAGCGAGACGTTTCTGGGAATCAAGTGTGTGGCCACGGGTTGGGGGATGAGAATCCAAGGCGCCATGCTGGAGAACCGCTTGAAGGAAGTGACAGTACCGGTGGTGAACAACAGCCACTGCGTCAAGCTGTACGGCATGATGCACAATATACCAGTAAAGAAGTACCACATGTGCGCTGGGCAGACACAAGGCCAAGGACTGGGAACATGTATTGTGAGTATAACACACAGTCAACACAAACATCTGGATTACAAATATAACTCAGTCGTAACACAGTTTCAAAGGTTGTTGTGGTGTTGTTATTAAGCTCAACACCACAACAACAGTCAGGCAACAAATAGTACACCGGATGTTTACACGTTCTGTTATACTGACAGATGACAGTCACTCCGAAGAATAGATTTGCTAACTCTAGATTTCCTTTATATCACTACTGTAGTTAGAACGGAATATAAACTTGTAGTTCTTTTCCCGTTCACTAAATCTTGCATTAGAGAATCTTGCATGTCTTAAAAGCAAAAAAAAAAAAAAAAAAATACTGTATAAACGGGAGGGCGTTAGACCAACAACTTACACTAGATAATAACACTGTTTAATTCAATAGTCTAGTCACTAACCTTACACCAATCAACTTCGCCCTTCACCTGAGGCTTTGATCTTTGACACTGAGAATTTTGAGTTTCGTGTTCTATACTTTGTCTAGCGATGATTACAGTCAGGTGAAGATTTATAAGCCATACCCCGGATAAGGAAAACAAGGAAAACATTACAGACATCTAGACGGACAAACATGATATGTCCAAATTATTTCCAAACTAGAAGAGGGATGAGAGAGTGCGCGTGAACGTAGAGGAACGTGTAGTGTATTGTGAGGATGGTGTTGTAGGGAGGGTGTCTACATAAGCCTCTCCTGGAGTGGGTTAATGGGGACGGTAAACTCAATAGAAATAAATTAGTCTCATCTATCACGGTCTGAAGGCAGGATATACCGGCAGGTCTCTCATAACTCCCCAACGAAGCTTCTAACCTGACAGTACCTGACGCTAGTTTTACCAATATAAGAAGCTAATTAAAGGTGACTATCTGTTCCTACACATCAATTACCAACAGCTTAAGCTTCAGTAACTGCTACAATATTTCTCCCTAACCTACTGTAGTCTGTCACTGGATATATTCTACAGCATCACTTCTTAACCTTCCTGTATCATGCTGAAATGCCTTAGTGTCAGAGGTATAATGCTTACTAACTCTAAGTAGTGTTAACAATTATGCTAACATTCCTCATAGAAGCTTTAGTGCTAGATTTTGCTAACAATATTAACAGGTTATTAGATGAAGCTGCTGTACATATAGTCCGCTAACACTTTATTTTTATATATATATATTAAACTCACGTGTTAGAAAACTTATTTGAGTCTTTGTTAAATTATCTGTAGAAAAATATGATAATAAGAGAAGAAAAAATGGCATTCATTTATACAGTTTTATCATCAGTTTTCTCCAGTAATTATTCTTCCTGAAGTTCTAAATATATATGTATGTTTTATAAGTTATAATAATAATGCTCCTCTTTGCCTATTTATATAGTGTGTTTATATGAAAAGAACTTGGCGTTTGAATACTTCCCTCCACGACAGAAGTGCTAGAAAATAGGTTTAAGGACTTCTTAGTGCCATGCCATTTACGTGTAACATACCGCTACCCCATCTCGAGTGGCTCACACACACACACACACACACTTACACACACACACTTATTACTACAACTATTACAACTATTATTATTACTCTTTTTTTTTTTAAACGTGGCCTCCATCCTCCCCCAATAGCCACACCTTCGCCGCCATTTTATTAACTTAAAATTAACTAAACTGATACATAAGTAGCTACCCTGGCTACCACAACTACGACTATTATTACTACTACTACTAACTACAACTATTATTACTGCGATAAGGCTCCTGAGACACCATCTTGGTCTATCATGTGCTTTACAATTTCGCATATAACAATAATAACATTCCAACTTTTGTTTAAAATTTATTTCTCGTTTCTTTCCATATTCTCCTTCCTCATCATTTATCTCATCCATCTTTCTTTATCTTACACCCCAATTCTTCTCTTTTACGTTCTTAGTCCCTTTATCTTCTCTCAAGTACTCGTTCCTCCTACAGGGTGACTCAGGAGGTCCACTTCAGTGTAATATGAGGGACGGCCGCTGGTACCTGGCGGGTGTCACCTCTTTCGGCTCCGGGTGCGCTAAGCCAGGTTTCCCAGATGTCTACACCCGCATCACTTACTACCTCCCCTGGATCAAGCAACAGATGAGGATATTTAGATGATCCACGTTTCATACTAGAAGAAAAACTAGTTCTAGATGAGACACTAGAGCCTTGGGAGGAGGAGGAGGAGGAGTGTACTGAAGAAACCTTTTAGTGTCTTCAGAAAACAAATATTATGGATCTCATTATTTTTGGCTCTAACTGTTTAGTATAGTACACTGAGTCATGACAACAGAGGAGTATATAGAGTTAATGTAACCTCTAACATAGATCAAATACTTCAGATAATATTTCTTATTTTTTTTGAAACATTTGTAAACATTGTCAAGATCTTATTGGTGGTTAACTTTAAAGTATCATGAGGGTCAAATGTTATGGGTCTCTTATGTTGGATGACTTGACTACTACTCGTGTGTCAGGCAGGAGTCTCACTTACAGATAGTCTACAGCACTATCACCAGAACTCAGTACAGGTGTGTGTCATCACCTGTCTG
This sequence comes from Homarus gammarus, assembly GCA_958450375.1. NCBI lineage: Eukaryota > Metazoa > Arthropoda > Malacostraca > Decapoda > Nephropidae > Homarus > Homarus gammarus. The sequence continues at coordinate 384,022 of CAUDMG010000915.1, forward strand.
TAGAGTAGTTAGTAAGTGTGGAGCAGGAGTCTAGTACTGTAGTCTTGACTGTAGGTGATGATGTATATGTTACTACAGTCTACAGTTGTGTGTCTTGCTGTGTTATTATGTCACCGCGTTGTTATGATATCATTAAGTTGTGCTATTATTCCTCTTAGTTATTGTCTTTATGTTCTTGTGTAGTTGTTATGATTCATTTCGTTTAGATTTAATAATCAGAGAACTAGTAACAATGTCATTAAGGAACCAATAACTTGTTTAACTGCTAAAGACAGCATAATGATTCTATTAAAGCAAGGTGCGATGATTCAGACTAAAAGATTCGGGATACTATGATTCGTCACTAGTCACGCCCATAGGATGTGAATCCTTGGTGAAATGTTGATCTCCGCGGCAAAAGGACCACATGGCCGTGCTTGTCTCCTCTCCAGATTAATGTACAAAATATTCAGTAATAGCTTAGCAAATATGACACGAACTATTGGTGTTCACTGTGAGGATGTACTGCATGTATACATCTGGAGTATGGAAGCTGGGGATGTGGTTGCATAAATTAGTCCATCTCCTCACAACACACTGGTCGTGATGTGTCACTTCTGTCTTCGTAAGAATTACTGCAGCACTTTAACGTTCTCACGTCTTAACTCACAGAGTTTTTTACCATAAACAATAAACAAAAATAAATGACTAAAGTAGTCCGGAACTTTGACGTGAGAGAACCACTGGCTCTGTTAGCATCTTTTGGATATAGAGAACCTTAATCCGGAGTCATAACCTAGCACATTAACAGGCTCTGGCGGAGTCCACTTCGTGAGGGAGCCTTGAGGGGCCAGTGACCAAATTTTTGTAAGCGACACACAATCATGACGGTCTGTCTTCGCTTGAGGAGAGATATAATGTTCCTCTACATTAGCCTCGCTACTTCATATGAATGAGATAACTTGTCCAATAAATTTTTTGCGGATTAAGGGGCTTCTACAGAAAGCTCTGAGCCATGGGTGTTTATCCTAAGTCACATTAGTTCCTTCTGTACAAAAAATAAGAATAGTGTAATACGTTTTAGATACGGTATGATGTATTTTCAGACGCTACCTACAACATACCTCATTAATGCTTTGATGGAACGATGCATAACATTTTAATTTCACCTTTAGCATACAGCATAATCATCTCTATTATGTTTTAGCTCTCAAACAGTCATTATACTAGAGTGAGGTCACCAGTTAGTTAATTAATACTATGACTGTTTTGTCGCTAGTCAGAGAAACCTACTAACACGTAGATATTCCCTTTGGAAGTATAACTAAGCTCCGGCTCTCTCCCGCATCCAAAGGTCTTCCCATTTAATATAATCAATCATAAAAATATTTTGCATTCATTTTCGCAATTCACAAGAAATTATCCCTTAAGTTTTATATATCTTCAGTGAAAGTTTAAAACGTAATAAATTAATACTGACGTTGATTGACTATAGAAAAAGATGTTTGAATGCATGGGGGGAACACTTGATGCATTAGTGCCAAGGTTTTATTATTTACACTGTTTAAAATAGTATATTATTACCTCTCTATGACAGTCTTACAAAACACAGTTAATCACTACGTTAGTTAAAGAAGGTCAGGCTAGACTACCACGTTAAGAAAAGGTAGCAGCAACAGTAGGCAGTGTGTGGTAGTGTTAGTAGGAAAAGGAATATACCAACACCACAGTCTAGCACCACACCAGAGCACCAGTAATAACTAGATACAGATTCAGATGTGTATTATTAACTCACGAGAAGTCACATTTATACCGAAATCCAATCAAGACATTTTACACTGAGAGAGAGAGAGAGAGAGAGAGAGAGAGAGAGAGAGAGAGAGAGAGAGAGAGAGAGATTTAGCTATCCTACTGAGCCTGTTCTGTAGTAAATGTCTCCATCGTGCCATCTGGGTGCCTCTAAACTGCAAAAAAAGTGAAAATAGTAAGAGAAAAAGAGAAACAGCAGGAAAAAATAATATACTATACTGTTATTATCAAATGAGGTGGAATTAGCTCTTCGTGGCCTTAAGGTGACCAGTGTCCACCAAGTCATGATTATAAATATATATGAAAATTTAACCATAAGTCTATAATTAATGTCATGTTACGTCTCTCTATTAGTGATGGAGTGAGAAGATAATTTTTTTTTTATTTTTGATGAGAATTATTACTTCTAGTCTTATGGCGAAGTAAGTGATGTCAAGAGTGAGTGAGTGAGTGAGTGAGTGAGTGAGTGTTGAGTCATGATTCATCCGATTTATGGTCATGGGATATGGTTGTTGAGGGCAGTGAACTTTTTCTGTGGTGTCTGTTATCAAAGCCATGGTCGTTCTCATTCCTCTGATTTCTCACACACACACGAATTCCTTGAATGAAGTTGTAAGAGGTTATGAGTGTGTTGACGGGGTGCTCATGTTGATAGTGTTGTGAAGTGAATTGTGGAGGTTATCGTGTGAGCCGATGAGGCAGACTAGTGTGTCGTGTGTCAGCCTCCAGGAAATGTCTTTCAGTGTTGTCTTATAAAAGTGTATTTTTGTACCAATATTTTTTATAATCAATCACAATATAATATCAGTTTTATTTACCCTCTATATGAGTCATGCATCAATGTACTATTACTCTCAGTCACCATATTGTTTGGGACACCACCCTGAGTTACAGTGCAGTACAGTGCAGTACAACACAGTACAGTACTCTAAAATATAACAAAATATAGTCAAATGACCGTCATACATGGTCCCAGTGGTTCAATTAAGGCAAAGGCCAACAACAGAGCTTGGGGTTTTAACATGTCAACGTTGTTAGATCTCTTTAAAGCTCTCAAACATGACCCAGAAACTGATCATGAACATATCATGTTTCCTTTGTAAAGAATATATGGATCAAGTATTGAACTTTATTACGATTGTAGAGGATTATGAAGACACGATACATAAGTTAGACAAGCAATAAGACGAACTCACACAACGACTCTCAGAACTCATGGAATCACTGAAGAAAGGAGTCATTAATTAGCAACAATTGTTCGATTTTTAAAATTCTGAACCCAAACTACGTCACGACCTCGTATGTCGAAACGCACATGCGCACAGGCACTTTCAGGGCTACTAACGTTTTTTCTGAAAAGTGAAAACTAGCGCTCTTAAATGGTAAAATTAGTCTACAGTCTTGACAAAACGTATATAATGGTGATTTAAGTCTTACGGGTAGAGCGTAATTGGCGTTTTAAATTTTCTAAATATATTCAATTACTTCAAGGGTCATTAATTTACAAAAAATAATATCCAAGTCAATGCTCGCGGTAGTTAAGACCGACAATATGGCAACTGGGGTTAACATAACACAAAATCTTCAAGAACAACTGTGAAGAAGATAAATGAAACCGAGTCAACTAACCCTCAAGGCTCACATTTCGAATAAGACAATATTAGAAACTGGGATATATAAGCGTTGGTACACTAATGGGAGGACACAAGAAATCAGACATAATTGGGGTTAGCGAGTCATGGGGCTGTGAGGAAGCATCGCCTCAGTGTTCACCTCGGAGACTGTATCCCTCAGGGGTGGGGAACGAATTTAGAAACATGATAATCATAGATCAAGTAATAAATAAAGAATACTAACCTAAAATAATTCACAGCTCATGGAGTGGATAGAACACAGACCTTATTGATAAAGGAGACAGCAAGCGAGATTTTCTCTACTGTACACTAAGATAACTGTTCATATAGAGACTGTAAATCAGTCAAAATACGCTACTTCACCTCAGTTATCCAGGGTCACAGCTTAAAGTTGAAGAAGCCACAAGTTCAGAAAATTGAAAAGGTAAACAATTTTGAAGTGAAAGTTGTGACCTCTTGGAATAATCTGTCGGAGTGTTGTGACGGTACCGAGTGTGAGATCATTAAAGACCAGACTTGATGAACATTGGCGCAGGTATAAATACATTCTGGAGCCAGTACATACACCCAGTACTTGTCAAAAGTGTGTAACAGAGACGTAACCGATCATACAAGCAACAAACAGGCCGATCATTGGCTATTTAGATAAAATTATACGAGTTATCCTTAAAAAATTACGTTCTTTAAAGAAGATATTTTGTACACAGAAAACGTATTCAATTAACCAGTAACGAATGGAGTTTGGAATGTTTTTATACTACAACACATCCCAGAATATAACTGTAACTGAACAATAGAACACTCGTACAGTAATATATGAACAATAGAACACTCGTACAGTAATATATGAACAATAGAACACTCGTACAGTAATATATGAGCAATAGAACACTCGTACAGTAATATATGAGCAATAGAACACTCGTACAGTAATATATGAACAATAGAACACTCGTACAGTAATATATGAGCAATAGAACACTAGTATTTTTAATGTCTGAACACAAAACAGACCGCTCTTACTTCTAACACCTGAACTGAATGGTGTGGCTGATGACAATGTCCGATTTGTATCCAAGTTCAGGTTTATATTGAGAGGATTTTTAGATAAATTTCCGACGAGTAGAAAGAAATTATTTTCCAGGTTTGGTTATATTATAATATATCTGGTTATATACGGTTTAGATATATTAATGTATGTCTGGTTTATATTAGATTTGGCTATGCTAGGTTTAATTATTATACAAGGTTTGGTTATACTGTTTGGTTATATTAGGATCCATTATTTAAGGTTTAGTTAAATAAAGTTTGACTATTCATGATTTGGTTATACTTCTAGGTTTCTTTACGTTACGTTCTATTATACCAAGTTTGGTTATACAATGTTTATTACGCAAATTTGGTTATATCAAGGGTTTGGTTACCTTTTACGATAGATCATGGATACAGAATTTTGTTTTGTCCTCAGTGATCGTCGCCACAATACATCTACTGTAGTATTCACCTTGTAACGCACTCATGGCGGAGGTGTGGGTCGGGTACTAGGTCCTACAGAGTTCCCGGGGCTTCTGTACCACCACCGCTGTACAGATGACACTGGGTTGGTAAATCGTCCCGTCGTGATGGTTTTTCTACAGTGCCGACCACACTTGTAATGAAGTATTATATTACTGGTAACACTGGCACTGCCGGCAGCTGGTTTTCACATCTCTTTTGTGTTATTATGAAACAACTTCCTTCCCAGCACTTAACAATAATTACATGTAATACGTAAACAGTATGACACTTAATTAGCCAAGAGATCAAATGAAGAGAAAGGTGTTGTCAGCCAGGTTAATCACTTCGAATGGAACTGGAAGCATTAACCTTAATTCGAAGAAATTACAGATTACACCAATCACTTAAGGTACCTTACTTATATCTGAAACTGACCAATCACAGGACAGCAGACTTGGGAGCTGATAAAGACAGGCAGACAACCCTGACGACGAACCTGACGATGAAATTGATAGAAAAAAATAGTCAACAAAACTGATCAGAATATTTAATATATGTGTAACAGTATGCATATATGTGATCATGTATAAATACGGTATTGATCTCATAATCTCAGGGTGTAGCTGAGCACAGATGGATCCCAGTGAGGCTGCAGACGGCCGACATGTGTGTGATTGATGCTAAATAGACCTGTCTTTTCAGTTAATTAATCCAGAAAATCTAACATCTGGCTCAGCCGTTCCCTACCTACACTTTGAGGCCCAAACGGCGGCAACTGGAGCATGGGGGTTCACGAGTGTTACTACTGTTTAACTTGGAGCGCTCGACGACCGTCACGTGTTCCATCATAGCCCCGTGACCCGGGATCTGCCGTGTTCAGTCTCCAGCTCACTCGTGTGTCATCAGGCGTGCTTGGCTATACACCGGAATTTCAGGAAAAATAACTTGTTTATAACCTAAGCACATCTCCTTGTACCACTCGTGAGCAACCATTGACTTGCCATATCAACTCCTCCACCTCCTCTTACAAGAGCTCGGGAAGGAGGAGAGGGGGGGGGGGGGGTCACTCGGAAGAATTATATACATTCATAATACACTTATAGATCCTACCCAACAACCGGTATCATTGTTTTATCTCTGAACCAAATACAGTGCTCAGGAACATACCAGATATTGGCATACCTGGCTTGACGTCATATATAAACAAGTGACAAATCAGGACAAGTCTTACAACCATTTGGATCAGATCGACTCAAGAGGCAACAGCTCCTATGCTTACCGAGAGCAGCAGAGTAGCTCACAATTCGACCTCGGGGTAATTTTTCACCATCCAGCTCATCTCAAAGTAATTACTGCAGGAAGTCTCCCACACAGTACCAGGAACTTATTAACAATAAAGTAGGTCACCCGAGGAAGATACGTTAAGAAAGGAATAATAACAAGTCAAATTATACATATTAAATACGAACAGTTAATTAGGAGAAAATCTCCGTCAGTTTCCTCCTGTGATACCGACCTGACCAACAACTACACCACAGTCCCTTGAGGCGGCAGCTCTGGCCTGGTGGGAAACAGGTAAATAACGTAACTGCTCTCACCGGACGACCCAGGCTGCTGGAACCCCTGAAACATTTCCTAATTTCATTTTACCTAAAGCAGACAACACGCAAACTCACAGAGAGAATATTATGCGTAGGCCCATTCCCCGAGGCAGAATGTCTCGTGTTCCCCTCAGCCAACATCCAAAGTGGAGTTATTTTGCAGTGCTAGATTAAATTCATCTCTGTATATCCACTTCAGTGCCTCGGGTCAGACTCGAATCTGGAATAGAAAACTGCGGAGCAACACAAAGTAAGAACCTATATAAAGGGCACATTGCCAGGGACATTGTTGGTCTGCGCTGTTTATATGTCGACGAATCCTCATACAGGAATATTAGCCAACATAAACACACTTAAAACTCCACTAAACTACATTAATAAGAGTCATGAAAATACCACACAGCGAAGACCAAAGAGCCACAAACAACAGTCAATATATAATGGAGCCCCACTTGTCTTCTACCAGGAATAGAGAGAAAGGTTAGCGTATGTCCTGGAACACTTCTAATGGAGAGAAAGGTGAGATGTCCTCCTAGGAACTTTCAAGACAGGGTTTATGGTTTATGGTGGTGGAACAAGTAACGATCATAAACCACAACAAGATGTGTAGTGTTAAGACTCCTATACCTTCCTCTTCCAGGCTATCAGTTATCTTCTTCCTCTGGGCATCTTGGAGGAGGATTTACTGATTCAGGGATTATGCTTCTGGGTTTGATAGCTGACCTGACATATCTAATTAGTACCAGTCAACAGACGTCTGGGGGACAGCTCTGGAGTTTTTATCCCCTGAGGAAGTATAAGCAGTAACTGGAAACGCGCGTGATGTGGTTACGCTAAAGATAAATAAATAAACACATTTATAAATACGGGTATATAGATAAACACTTCGTTGACGCATACTACTAACAACAACAGCAATAATAATAACACACCGCAGTCATGATGAATTACGTGACTACAACACCCACACAGGCAGTACAGAGGGGATTCATCTAACCCTTGTTAAATTAAATATTATAAAGACGAAAGTCTTTATAATTTTTATTTCAGGCGCATAATTACCTGCTATTTACTTCAAGCTAGTTGATGTGGTGCAGTAACACTATATATTATACTGTACTGGCAACACTATAACACTGGTAACACTCTAGCGCAGGTAACATTATAACAGATAACACTATAACACAGTTTACACAGGTAACACTAGAACAGGTAATAGTGTATCACCAATACTACAGGTGCAGGTGTAGACGAGAGGAACCACTTTAATAATCTAAATACTTGGTCTGGTCTTTCTTGAATAGAATAAAAACTGTGGAGTCGGAGAAAAAGAATGACTTGAACTTATGGAGAATAATTGGAAGTGTTTACCTGAGTACAGCACAATCAAGTGGGAGAGGATGGGGCTAACTCATTGGTCACAGCACATGCGACAAACCAACCACGCCCGACTCAAGACAGTCAATAAGTGTTGAAAATAAAGCTTCAGGTCCTCTGTCTCATTCATGAACCCTGAAACTTATGAACCTGTGAACCCGAGACATCACACAGTACACCACCAATGGGCCTAACAATGTGTAATGTCTCGGATTCACTGGTTCACGAGTCTCAGGTTAAAGGAGTGACAAGACTTTTTTCCGTGCCTTACTTATTGTAGTTTAAGTAAATCGAGAAACACTGTCACTGAACTATATCTGTTTGATAAACCTTTTTCTCTAATGGCTAGTGTAGATGAGAGTGTAGTGGGTGTATTGTAGATGAGTCGATGTAGCGCAGTCGGTGGTGCAGTATACAAATAATTCCTTAACCAAGTAGTAGTAGTAACAAACATTAGTAATCTTGTTAATTACAGCACCTTCTTTCACCTGCCATTATTCACCTTGAACACGCATTATACCAGGTGGACCAGCTGTATGAGACCATCTCTCTTTAATAACAAATCCTTATTATTATGAAATGTCCAGGGAATTGCATTAATTACTTAGAAGCTTTTATTGTGTTTAGAAGCTGATAACATGATTAAGTACATTAATGAACAGTGCATTAATTTTCACCTTAATGTTACATATTATTTTTTGCATATATAAATCAAGTATTACCACATCGTTGCTTGAACAGTAAGCCCACACTTTTATTTGGTAGTAAATTGTACCTTCCAGTGATATATTTATGTTAAATAGCAGAATTATGCATTGCGTGTGAGTGAACGACTGAACACGCAGAACAATTCCTCCCTTCGCAACTGAGGTTACTTACATTTACGTGTTTAGAGAGAAAAACAATTCTACTATTGATTAGCTGAAGAAGTAATTGTGATCGAGGTGTTTCAGCATAAAAAAAAATCTCAGTTAATTTCTTTGTCAGGTGTTGTTATAGTAAGATATTCTGGTGTTCGATAGGGAAAAAAAAGATCCCCAACATTACAACAAAAAAAAAGTGTGTTTTTTGTCACTAAACAGCATATTATAGTCAGTTTTTTATTGATGAAGAAAATATTACAAAATATCCATCAATCTATTAATCTTTATCGATCTTCCTCTTTTGTGTTAGGCAGATCAAAGGAATCTGGTACTTCAAAGAGAGATGGGGAAGGAGTAGGGAAAAATGATGCGTGACAAGTGTACCAAGACGGAAGAAAAGGCTCTAAACAACCCACTAGAGCGCACACACACACACACACAACGACACACACACACACACACACACACACACACCACACACGCACACACACACACACAGAAACGCGTCACATTTGTTTTCCAATGACTGAGGGCGCAGGTAGTTATGCCAGCTATTATGTACTCTGCCACGAGCCAAGACCTGTAGTCCCTGAGTCTTCCACCCCGATAGTGTGTTATACCTCAGAGAGACACACAGGTGCATGGTGAAGGGAGTGAGAGAATGACAATGAGAAAGAGATAATGAAAGGGACGTAATGAAAGGGGAGGAGAGGAATGAGGAGCAGGGTGAAAGAGAGAGAGAGAGAGAGAGAGAGAGAGAGAGAGAGAGAGAGAGAGAGAGAGAGAGTTTGGAAATGTCAATACTGTATCATATAATCTTGGTACAGTACCTCACTACAGCGAGTCTGAAATAAGTTATGTTCACTGAGAGGAAACTCCACTTGCCTGTATCGTAAGCGAATTATTCTCTCGAGTCTTAATTAACTCTCAAGTCACTCAAGTGTAGTCTTAATTTTCCAGTGTTATTGTTAAACTTTCCTTTAGTCAGAGTTACTCAAGGATTACAACGAGACCTTGCTACTTATCAAGGCTGAGTAAATAAGCTTCAGTATGCTATAGTTACGGATAAATTTATATGAGATTTGAGCAATTATTACAACTTAATAATAACAATAAACTAAAATGGATTAATGATATATTTACTTTATAATGCAAGACCTGATGTACGTGTTTTAATTAGTATACACCCATAAATACCTTAGCTGTTGAAGCGCAGTAATACAATATACTCTTCAATGTAGAGCCAACCCCCCAAAAAATTATCGGGACCCCAGAGTACGGTGGAACAGAAAACGAGCGTTCACTTATCGGTTGGTTTGAGTTGGGTTGGTGATCGTCTGTTGTTTCATATTCTTTCGGACGCTTAGGTCGGAAGGTGAGGGAGGGGGAGAGGAAGGTGAGGAAGGGAGGGGGGAAGGTTGAGGAAGGGAGGGGGGAAGGTTGAAGAAGGGGGCGATGATCTAAAGAGAGGTGAGGAAGACGAGGGAGGGGGGAGAGGAAGGTGAGGAAGGGGGGGGGGAGGTTGAGGAAGGGGGCGATGATCTAAAGAGAGGTGAGGAAGGCGAGGGAGGGGGGAGGAAGGTGAGGAAGGGGGGGAGGAAGGTGAGGAAGGGGGCGATGATCTAAAGAGAGGTGAGGAAGGGGAGGGAGGGGGGAGAGGAAGGTGAGGAAAGGGGGTGGGGAGGTTGAGGAAGGGGGCGATGATCTTAAGAGAGAGGTGAGGAAGGCGAGGGAGGGGGGAGAGGAAGGTGAGGAAGGTTCTAAGATCCAAGTGTACTCCATTATATATATGAAATTAACCCAAGTGGAAAACTCACCCAACATAACAATTCACTAATGTATCATACAAGCTATTAACTTCCTTTTGAGAACTCGCGACTCACTTGTCATTACCTGTGTTTATCATAAAAGAAATCCCTCAGGCGATGTCTCAGTAATATAAATAGTATGCCAGGAGCTTAAAACAAGGTAAAAGTTTGCAATTTAATAACACTTCATGGGTGTAACTCTGCAGCGCAACTTTTGATGATACTTACCAACTTATATTTTTACTTTATATAGACTTGAATATCGATAAATATAATGGTATATATAGAGGTAGAGAGTTTAGCCATACACCAGGTTAGAATAAAAGTATGAGTGAGTATGGGGAAGTGTTTAATCTGGCATCTCTTTGTATACCCAAGACAAATTAACTGGGTATTGCGTAACTAATCAGTGAGTGTTTCCTCCAAATTACTTAGGAAAGAATGTAGGTTGGGCTAAGTACCTTATAAATAGGGTATTTGTGTTGTTTACTGTTAAGAAGACGTCTAGTTGGCTCCTTTCTCAACCTATGTAATCATGTTAGAGGCTGTTTATACCGTTAGGCAGTGACTGTAGAGAAAGCTTCCTCTCTGTTCATTCTCATCATTTATAGTATATCCTTCACCCAGTCTCCGCACACGCACACGCACACACACACGCACACGCACGCACACACACACACACACACCACTGACCATAACAATACTGAAAATTAATGTTGTAAGTGTAATAAATTTTCAGTTATATGAAACAAATACCTGACTTGTAAAAAAAAAATAAAAATAATAAACTATATTTGTTATATTACCAATTTATAGCTTTACATTTTATTCTGGTAAATACTTGGTGGTAAAAAATAACGCTGTTGTTGCTTTCAGGATGTAATTAATAACATAACATGCAGAATTTTACACACACACACACAAGTTTCCACAGTTCACCGTAATTATACCGTGTTGGTGATGGATGTTGTGACTCAGGTCTGATCTTTCACTTACAACTTGGTAATTAAGGTGTACATAACGCTCCCTGGAACACACGGTAAGAAAGCTGTTGGGTTTTATTATGTGTGAGAAATATTTCCTTCCGTGACGAGATTATAGTAAAGGAGAGGTAACAAGGGGGAGGGAGAGGATGTGTGATGGTGAATGAGGAAGGGGGATGGTGAGGAAGGGGGAAGATTGGGAGGTTAAAGGGGAAGAAGGTGAAGGAAGGGGAGAAGGATGTTGAGGAAGGGGAGAATGGTGGAGAGAAGGGAGAGGGAGGGGGAGAGTGGTGAAGGAGGAAGAAGATACAGTCAGGTAGGGGGGAAGAAGGGGAGGAGGAAGAGGATAAGGCAAGACGAGAAATGTTTGTGCATATAAGTGAACAGTAGAAGACCTGAGCCCACAGTGCCTATGTTTACCCACTGTACTGTACCCTATGTTCACCAGGAGAGTTGTGGCAAACGGGTAGCTGATTCCCTTACCGTCCTGGCTATAATGAGCATCTGGCCGCATATACAGCTGGGAGGCTCAAAGAACGCTATCCCATTCGTCTAATATTTTCTAGTAGTGTCAATGAGCGTTTGTTGGTGGAGAATAGGAACCTATTCTTATCTTGCTGACTTGACTTGATTTGACTTGATTTGACCTGACTTATTCTTGACTTGATTTGACCTGATTTGATTTGACCTGACTTGACTTGACCTAACCTGACCTCTCTTACAGCCATGAAGACAAACCAGCTCACAGGATAATAAAACTACCGAGTTATTACTGCTCCATGGAAAAGAAATTCACGGTTACAATGTATAAACAAATCGGCTACATTTGCAGAGTCACAAGTTAGCTCGACTCTATAAATATTTGGCAAGTGTTGTGGAAACCTAAGGCTATGTATAACTCACGATTGTAAAAGGATATTTACGTTTATTCTAAATTTTTTTTTTTTGGCTAATTGATTCACTTAATAGACGCTATAAACAAAGTGACCAAAGAGGCGACTAAAGAGTTACCCCATTAAGAGCTTAAAATTTTTGTTAGACTCAGGAACAATAAACCCCCACTTTTTCATTGTCCTCACTGTCCTTTTCCTCACTCCCCCCCCTCACTGTCCTTTCCCTCACCCCCTTCAACTCACCCCCCCCCCAACAGCCTGGATTAGTTCAGTTGTAGTCGTGATCCAATTAAAAGTAACTATCTGGGGGCTATTTTCTTTTAATAGATTTTCAATAACAGGATTATATAAACACTCTGTCTTTCCTCACACGATATGGGGAGTGGGAGGAGGAGGAGGAAGAGGAGAATATATTACGAGTTCGACTACAGATAAGTTCACAGAGGTAGTGTACAGTTTGTTCAGTGGAATACTAAGGAGTTGGAATGTTTATACAGCAGATGTGATCAAGATGAAGATTAGACACCCTATCTAATTACACCTTAAGATTAACCCCCCTAATGATAATCTAACCTAATCTAATCTGCCTAATATTAACCTAACATAACATAAACCTAACCTAACCTTCATGTAGCATTATGTAAGGTGTTTATTATACTGAAGACCCAAAGTAAGAATAAAAAAAAAAAAATTATATTACATGAAAAAAATAAACACGACAGACTCGCTTCAACAACATAACCGGAAATATGTATAAAACTGACCCGAGGTGAAAAGGATTAACTAGCTTAGTCTTTGGGGCTATAGTTATTCTCTTATTTATTTATTTATTTATTTATTTATTTATTTATTTATTTATATTTTTTGTCTCGCGTTGAACTTAGGTGTTGAATTAAATGGTAAAAGTTGTCTCACATTTGTCGGAATTCATTTAGAAAATATTTACATATTCTCGTAGGTTTAGTGTAAGACTCGCACTGGGGGAAGTATTATGTGGGTAAGTTTAGTTTAGGTTAGGTTAGGTTAGCTTAGGTTAGGTGTAAACGATAATACTGTAGAATTTGTCAAAGTGGTTAGTTAAAAGTCCTCTCAGTGAATGAGTGAGTGAGTGACTTAGCAAATGCTTGAGTAAAGTGAGTGAGTGAGAGAAATGATTGAGTGGCTGAGTGGATAAATGAATAACTAAAAGAATGACCGAGTGAGTGAAAGAATGAGTAACGAGTCGGTCACTAAAGGAGTCTGTAAGTTAGTAAGGCCAAATCCATCTTAGTTGAAAAAGTTAACCTAATCTTTCTCTTCCTGTATGTGTATGTGTGTATGTGTGTGTGTGTGTGTGTGTGTGTATGTATGTATGTGCGTGTTTATATACTGAGACACATAACTATAGTGAGAACAGCAACACGAGAAGGATGGTGAAGTGTGCAACAATGAGTACCTACCCCCCAAAAAATAAATAAATAAACACAAGGAACGATTAACTTAACACAGTGTAAATACAGTTAACAACAACAACATAATAATAATAATAATAATAATAACTCACAATGGAGAGACGACATCCTCCTCCCCCCCCCCACCTCATTCCACACACACACACACACCTACAATTCCTCCTCGCCATTAAAAAAAAAAGTAAAAAAAAAAAAAAAAAAACAGATTAATAACCAAGGAATAATGGAAGGCATTAATTAGTGGCGCCTAATTTTGTGTCATACATTCCCACGCCAAATTTATTCATGAACGTTGAAATGTAAACTTGGTAAATGCGACGAAGAAGACTGCTGAAAAGGTAGCTAACTTTTTAATGGGTGTTAATGGCGCTATTTAAAACTTGAAAAGCGGAAGAGGACATACAGGTGCTAATGACGCCACGTATTGTTCCCTAAGTCACAAAGTCGACAACCTTCGTCTTCTGTTGTTGGTGCAGCAGCTTCGAGATACATTAATAATTATAAGTTGTGGTGAAGGATTAAGTTTTGATGTTTAGTGAGTTAATGACGTGTTGGGAGAGTGACCCCTATTTGACCCCCGAGTGACCTTTTAGTCTCTTTCCATACGTGTACTGACCTGGCACTTGACATTATTAGGGACCTGCTACGCTTTGCCATAAACAGATGAAATGTACCGGGAATTTCCCCCCCCCCCCCCCCACACTCATCATTCTGTCACTTTATGTAACTTACTGACAAAACCCATGACCCTTCAGGCTTTTACGCCCTTAGTGCATGAGTCATAAAGGCAAGCATGAACTCCGCATGCTTCCCAGATGGGCGCTGTAAACGCTTCTGCGCTTCACCTTGCACAGGATGTAAGGGGGTGCCCAATAAACTAGCCTCCTCAGGGGCAATCTCAAAAAAAAAAACACTTAATTCTTCAGCAGCTTGTTGGTCTTCTGGAGTCATTATGGGTACTTCTGAGCCCGATACCCCCACTGTACCCATCATCTCCCTCTACCGTGTCCATCCTCCACCCCCACTGTGCCCATGATGAAGGAGAAGGAGCGTGGTGAAGGAGAAGGTAGAGGATATTGAGGGAGAAGGAGCGTGGTGAGGGAGGAGAAGGAAGAGTAGGAGGAGAGGGATGGTAGTGAGGGAGAAGAAGGAGGATGGTGGTGAGGGAGAAGAGGGAGGGTGGTGGTGGTGAGGGAGAAGAGGGAGGGTAGTGGTGAGGGAGAAGAGGGAGGGTGGTGGTGAGTGAAGTGTACCCGAGTCAGCGTAGACTACAGCAAAACTCACCAGCTGTCTTCTGCGTTCTGTTCAATATAATTACTGAACCATCTTATCTCCCCCCCCCCTACTGTTAATTAACCTCTGTGTCACTGTTTTTATTCTTTTATTATTATTTATTTCTCTCCATTCAATAATATACTAAGAGTGTATCCATCAATTATACGCTGTAACAGAACTTGTATGAATTCGGTTTTTTAATATAAATATTAATGATGCACGTGTACCTAGCTGTGTGTGTGTGTGTGTATGTGTGCGTGTGTGTGTGTGTGCATTAAACTAGTTGTGAGTGTGGAAAGGTAAGACGTGTGTATTTGTCCGATTTAAAAGCTGAAATTAACATGAATATAAATTATACCTTCTAACATAAATTTCACTTCTGTATTACAAATGATTCTCTATTTTCCTCGTTTCTCTTTTTTTCTTATTTCTTTTCTGTCGATGGTTCAAGAGGACGTTCTGGCCTGCCACTGTCCAGAGACTACATGGTGAAGTACTTCTTTCAGCCGTTTTCTTGCACCACAAAAGAACCCCATTGAAAACAGAATGAGTTTCCAGGAGACGCCAGCTGCTGCTAACTGTTCCAGCTGACGTGTTTGCGTGTGTGTATGTTGCTGGCTAGTGATCCATTAAGTGATGTGTGTGTGTGTGTGTGTGGCGAGATGATCTGGACTACTGTGTGATGGAAACAACTAAGCGAGCTGACGGGTATGGTCCAAGGCGTAATTACAGATTATTGTTTTGGGATTTCTCAGGAGCACTCGAGGTCACGCTTACAACATATAATTAGAACATATTTACAAAGTGATGAGAGATTGTAGTTAAGAAATATAGAAATTTATATAAGAAATATATTAATAGGAAACATATCATTAGTCTCCTTTATTCTTCCATTAATATGTAAGTTAAATTATTCACTAGTATACATCTTATACATTATTGTTTAACTTATACAATGTTCCTATCGATTTTCATTATTCATGTTTTCGTTCATTATAATCTTTAACTGGATGGACTGAAGTATTATAGTCATTCAGAATAACTAGAGCAGATTTTTTTTTCTCGTATTAGTGCCAGTCAGTCACCCAGGATCACGGACCACCTCTCACCTTTTATACAAACCATGACAACAACAACAATATTAATAATAATGATAATGATAATGATAATAATAACAATAATAATAATAATAAAATAAAAGTTACTTACAAAATATAGAAAAATAAATTTTTCTGTAACTACTAGCAAAAATACCTGCAGTTATTGAACGAGCATATCACAATCCTTTAAGCTGATTCCGTTCACATACTCATTGCTTTCCGAAAATAATCTTGACAGAATGTACGAATGAAATAAAATACATATAACACATAAAAATAATGACGTGATAGGATACATTCATTATACTCACAATGACTAATAAGTAGAGAAGGTATTTGTCCTCTTAATGGTAAAAATAAGTAAAATAAAAAGAACAACTATCTCATTAACCGCACCGTGAGTCGGAACATCGTCATGGTGAAGAAGTCAAATCACTTTTTTTTACATCAACTATAATCTCTCAAACGTTTCAGAATTTCTAATAATAAACCTGATTGTTTGATCTTTTGGGATGAATTCTGTTGTTTCTATAAAATAAAAACACAATAATAATATTTGTTATATGACCGACAGAAGCTCCCGACAGGTATGCATAGGATAGCCCAGAAAAAATGTCCCTGCTTCCCTCCCTCCCTACCTGCTCCCTGCCTGCTCCCTCCCTCCAACTCACAATTACTCAGGGAGCAGGTATGGAGGGAGGCAGGGAGCAGGTAGGCAGTGAGAGAGGGACATTGGGACACCCTATACATTCATTAACATAACCTACCAATTACCTACACAATTTCAGGAAGTGCATCACGTCTAGAGACACCCTCAACAATAACAAGGAAGGAGAAGTGTATACAGCAGCAAAACTTTAGATGAAAATACACACACGCCATTAACACGACGGATAAAATTGCACACACATGCCATCAACAACGAGGAAAAACTTGTACACACAATCAAGACACTGGGGTATAATTCAGCTCAGATCCACCACCTTTGATTAGACGCACAAAACCAACACATATGGTATAACGTCGTACTGCCCAAACACCTTAGTAAACTATTTATAGTGTCGCGACACCTGGGGTAAACCGCACATAACAGCGCATGGGAAACAGTAAGTGTAGCAGCACATAAGATAACGTAAGTGTAGCAGCACATAAGATAACGTAAGTGTAGCAGCACATAAGATAACGTAAGTGTAGTAGCATATAAGATAAAGTGTAGCAGGATATAAGATAAAGTGGAGCAGCACATAAGATAAAGTGTAGCAGGATATAAGATAAAATGGAGCAGCACATAAGATAAAGTGTAGCAGGATATAAGATAAAGTGGAGCAGCACATAAGATAAAGTGTAGCAGGATATAAGATAAAGTGGAGCAGCACATAAGATAAAGTGTAGCAGGATATAAGATAAAGTGGAGCAGCACATAAGATAAAGTGTAGCAGCACATAAGATAAAGTGGAGCAGCACATAAGATAAAGTGGAGCAGCACATAAGATAAAGTGGAGCAGCACATAAGATAAAGTGGAGCAGCACATAAGATAACGTAAGTGTAGTAGCATATAAGATAAAGTGTAGCAGGATATAAGATAAACTAGGTATAGAAAGGTAGCCGTCGGCGTTCCCCCTCAGCCAACCTGCTCACGGCTCCACAATTTTCCGGCCTGGTGGAGTTCTTTAACTTGCGCCGCTTGCAGCCACCAGGAAGCGGCGGCAGCTGTTGATACGCGACCCACACCTTAATTCACAGTACGAAAACTCAAAAAGACACATTTGTCAATATCTGCCGCCCCCCCTAAAACAAAAAAGAGGAAGAATTTTTCCATTTTTATCTCTCTGGTTACAGGAGCGATAAAACGTCGAGTGATTCGTGTTCATTTACTGCACTGGCGTTGTCAAGAATTTTATAAAGTCGTTCTCTGAATTGTATTGTTGTGAGGTTTATTGTTTAGTGTGAAGCAGAGATACAAAGAGTTTGTTTACATTGTGAATATATATAATAACCATTTTAATGTTTAGGTGGTGAGTGTCAGGGTATTGTGTCAGCTGGCCTCACGCTGCAGAAAACAAGGTTATGGTGTTTAAATTTGCTTACAAGTGAGAGATAGCTAGAGGTTTTCACACATACGCATAGTCGAAGAGAAAGGAAGGGCAATACTCTCAACTTAACACAGTAAAGAACCACTCACACACATCTTATTTCACCCCCCTGTGTGTGTGTGTATTGACTCTTGACAACTCTCCCTCGCTATATTGTAGAGTGGCAGAAACCAAGACCAAACTCAGTCTCTCCCTTCATTCTCTGTCATTCATTCACTCTCACTGCTGGAAGAGATAAATTCTGCTCTCGTGTTTCCCTTCCCTAACAAGACCCCCCAAATATCTACACTCTGCTTTACCCAATTTCATTCGCCCAAACTAACATTACCCATCAGCAGTAATGGCCTTCAAAACCATCTGTAAATAGCAGCTTACTCACCTCCCCTTAATAGCATCACATAATCATAGGTGAGATATTTTTTTTAGTGGATATGAACGGGATTTATTCTACTATTAATTATCTACCTTGTCATTGTAATAAACTGTAATATGCTCCGAAAAGAAGTATTTTGATATTAACTTAGTCAATGCTTTTCTTTTGGCCCTGTACACTACACCTTTATCTGGTTACCCGTGTGTGGGATATACAGCCGATGTGGTACAGAAACACGGATATAAAAAAGATGCTCTATATATTTCCATCAGACATATACATACATTTGACTTTTTATAATAATGTAATGAACAAAGACATGAATGCTTGTTTTGTCAGTGTCATTCAGGTGGGTTGTTAGGTGTCAGATCTCGCTCTCGGTGGTACAAATACGCTTCAGAAATCACCAAAAACATCCTTGGAATTTAATCTTTTACTCACAGCCTTCAGTAAAAAATTAAAGAAAAAGTTGGATCAGGAAAGGTGTGTAATTTTATCTCTTACGCTCTGTGGCTGGACAAAGACCATCGTGCATTGGTTCAGGTAGGAAGGCCATGGACACAAAAACGTCCCCAAATGAAAGAATTATTTTCTCTGATCTCCTCACCTGTAAAGCTTAAAAGAAAAGACAATTTACGAAAGTGTCATAAACTGTTTTTTTTTATATAGATAAAGTATTTTAGATATATGTTGAAGGCTAAAGGAAGATTATAAAACAAAAATCACGTTTATTTTTATCCCGGTAGAGTTAAGCCTGGTATTTTTTTTAGTCAAGCCTGTGGCACAAATCTGTACCCAGAATTGTGTAGAAATTATTAGAACTTTTGGTCAGATATCAAGTGAAAGGTTTAAATATATATCCGAGACTTAAAAAATAGCACCCAATTCCTGTCTCTTTCTGTTACAACACCATCGTTCTGGGAATAAAATAACGACACCCTCATTTGACAAAAGTAAACAAAATACAGTGAAAAAAAATACATCATACAGCAATAATGGAAGATATTTTTTTTTTATTATTTGTTTACATTACGATTTTTTTTTTTAAATCTTGTTCAGGTTAATGAGAGTTTATTAGAAGAATACAGGTACACGGAAAGTTTATAGTCAGACATTTATACAGTAGTTAAACTTTATGCTAAGGGTTTATAGTCAGGCTTTTTAGACAGACTTTACAATCCTATGATGAGTTTTAATAGAGTCAATAGCATATGGTCTTTGACCCATTGCTTAATTAGTCAGATGAACCATAAGCTCTCTCTCTCTCTCTCTCTCTCTCTCTCTCTCTCAATATAATAACAAGTTTATCTCATTCTTCGGGCGCTACATTGCAACCTTTATTTATCTCCCAAGATAAATATAGGATTTATCTATATGTATTTAATCCATATTGTATAGGATTTATATTTAATTCATTAATATTTCAGCGAAGGATTTATCTCTTCACTAATTCATCGTAAGAGTATTCAAGGATTTACATCTTAATTACTCATTCTTATTGTAGTGGGTGATTGATTAACTTTTAATAACTCACGAATGTTATGTTGCAGTTTTTAGCTTTTATTAACTCATGATTCTTAACTTTCAAATCAGATCCAATATCCTTCTCTAAGTTACTAAATTATTAGTCGACAAAATTATTTATTATATTTTCCGCAGTAATATTTTTGTTTGAGTCATGAAATATCGGACGACAAAAAATACAGTATTTAGTATATTATTTTTTCCCCCAGTGATTTGAGTCATAAAGTTATCAAGTCCCCCTAAAATATAACACCTAATATTTTTTTTCCAATACTTGTTTGAAACCATTAACAAAAAATATATCGTCCTGGAAAAAAGATCACACAGTTTTTTATTTTTTTTCTAATACCTTTAGTTATTAAAATATCGAATGGTAAAAAAAAAAAATGAAAAGAGTAATTGATTAT
Organism: Homarus gammarus; assembly: GCA_958450375.1. Taxonomy (NCBI): domain Eukaryota; kingdom Metazoa; phylum Arthropoda; class Malacostraca; order Decapoda; family Nephropidae; genus Homarus; species Homarus gammarus. Next base: position 404,690 of record CAUDMG010000915.1, read on the forward strand.
TTTTTTTTTGTTATATTGGATTTTCTTCTGTTGTAAGAATTAATAGGGCTTCTGTTTTTGTTTTTTTTAATTCCTCTCATCAAAGAATTGCAGTAAACAGTAAATAACAGTAAACAACAGTAAACAGTAAACAGTAAACATGCAACAATTTTAATTTTGAGTTTTATTTCCGTTCAGAAAAAATATTTAAAAGTTTATTGATTTGTAAGTGTTTAGATTCTCTCCCTCCTCTCTTCCTCTCTCCCTCCCCTCATCCACTCTCCCCCCCTCTCTTCCTCCCCTCACCCTCTCTCTCTCTCCCCTCATCCTCTCTCCCCCTCCTCATCCTCTCTCCCTCCCCTCATCCACTCTCCCTCCTCTCTCCCCCCTCATCCTCTCCCCCTCCTCATCCTCTCTCCCCCTCCTCATCCTCTCTCCCTCCCCTCATCCACTCTCCCTCCTCTCTCCCTCCTCATCCTCTCCCCCTCCTCATCCTCTCTCCCTCCCCTCTTCCTCTCTCCCTCCTCTCATATTCTTTACTCTCCTTTTTGCCTTCTTCCTTTCCGTCATTCTTCCATTCTGGCTTCTCGTACCCTTCTTCCCTTCCCATAATATCCTTTCCTTCTATTTCTATTCCGTTAATCTCCCTACACTCCTCCCATTTCCTTACTGTTACTCTTTTCCTTTATTCTCCCTCCCTTCCCGTTCAATCTTTCCCTTTCCGTTCTCTCTCTCTCTCCCCCTTCCCGTCCTCTCTCTCCGTTCCCATTCCCGTTCTCTCTCGCCCTTTCCTTACTCTCTGTCTCTTCCCTCTCTCTTCTCATATTCTCTCTCTCTCTTCTAGCCATTCCTTCCCTAACTCTCCTTTCCATCCTTTCCTTACTCAAATTCCCTCCCCGTTGCCTTTATTCCCCCCTCCCTCCCCACTCCCTTTCCCATACGTTACCTCCCTTCTCCCCTCTCCTCCTCCCCTCTCCTTCTCTCCTTTGAAAACTAAGATAAACTATGTCGTTTTTATGTAAGTAATTCTCCATCAGTTTAGAAAATGAAGATAAAATATTCAGTTCTCTTATCTTTATAGGAAAGGCAGTAGATTTATCTGTCTGTATGTCTGTCTGTCTGTCTGTCTGTCTGTCTGTCTGTCTGTCTGTCTGTCTCTCCCGTAAACAGACGACAACACTCGAGAGAATCAGCCATGACAGCATTGTGTTTACTTTTTCTCTGTCTTATTATGTCTAGATAAACTTCCTCCATTTCTTATTCTATCGCGTCTCCCAAGACCTGAGCAAGCTTGAGGGGAAGGGGAGGGGGGGGGGGGAGGGGAGGGTAGGGGGGAGGGGAGAGGGGGAGTGGGGAGGGGGGAGGGTGGTGTTAGCCTTTGTCGCTTTCCTTTATCTACAAACTTTCTCAATCTGGTCGTCGTTGTTGTGTTAAAGTGTGTTATTAGACTGAGACAACATTGCTTGGAGAGTGTCAAAGGCGACCGAGTGGGATTATTTATTGTCTTAGTGTTAATGTTCTTATCTAATTGTACAGTCCCCTTCACTAGTGCTTTTAAAGGGGCTTGTCAGGTTTTGTGCAGTGTGGCCGTATTGTGTTTGTTTACATTCGACAGAAGGAAACTAACGCTAGTACACATAATATGGAATCAGATTAAAACAATATTAAAACAAATACGTCAGAGATAATGATTTGTGGAATGTTTATATTATGATGAGCCCCTGTAAACGCACTAGTGAAGGGGACTGTACGTGTTGCGTTTTATAATGAATTTGTAGATGATCTTATTGTTATTGGAGCTCCACACACACACACACACACACACACACACACACACATACACACACACACACACACACACGGGTCAACTTAGCTGGTGATTACTTACCTGAGCATAAGTCACGAGAAACAGAGGCAAAAAAAAAAAAAAATAAATAAATAAATAAAATAATAATATCCAGTATGTTCATAATGATAATCTGTATAATACCTTTCCTTTTTGTGTTATGAAAAGTTAATTATATCTTTTCTATTAAAATGGGAACAACAGTGTTTATATAAATAGCACTGGCCATCAATCTACTGTAGAAACAACATTGTATACTTGCTAATATAACGCACTCAATAGAGGACTGTACAAAGGATATTTTTTTTTACCAAACCATAGGGAGGAGGACACGGTAGGAGGAGGAGGAGGATGAGGATCACCAGGGAAACATTTTGGCCTCAAGAAGGTCGACGATGGAATTGGGAGAAAGATGGAAGTGTCGGGTGCAGCCGAGACCCATCAACCGGGGTGGTGCTGCCGACCTGAGTCACAACCATTGAACCTGTGCGGGCGGTGGTAGTGGTGGGGGTGGTGGTGGTGAGCGAGGGAGATTAAATCAATTTGTATGTTTCGCCCCAAAAAACAAAAAAAAAATTAGTTGATATATTCTGTTTTCGAGTCTCTTTGTCGCGCTGAATACTATTTTTAATATACGAATAATTTAAAACACGAGGAACAAGATGTTCATTTTATATAATTATGGAAGATTTTGTGAGTATCATTTCATTAAATCATTTGACTATCGTGTCTTCAGAGTGTGTTTTCACTATATCGTTTCAAAAAACCTCGTACCAAAAATAGCGTTTCTGTATAAGAGATTTTCACCATTATTTCATATTTTGCTTTGACTTTTTTGTTTATTTTAATTTGTCTTTCACATCGCCCCTCACAACTTATAGCCTAAATAGATAAAATTATCCATCTCTTTATGTTATCAGATCATTAACTTTTTCCTTAACATTTAGTCCCTTATCTCTACTTACAACTTCTCTCATTATAAATTCTGAATAGATATAAACTAATGTCGGTTACAGCACGCGGCCTTGTCTAAATCCCTAACTGGCCCTAAACTCATTAATAAACGCGTTACCTCTCTATACCAGTCAAGAAGATTTTCGAGAATTATAAATATAATCTCATTCTCACGTATTGGTAACTTTTCTAGATTATTTATTTTGTTTGACAGTCCTGTGGATTTCCCCCAAGTGTGGATTAGTAACTGGAGGTAGAAAAGCTGTGAATAAATTATGTGAGATGAAAGTTTTAACCATAGATCATCAACACTGAAGAAGAGGGAAGGTGAGGCAGACAGACGTAGGACCTTATGTCTCGGCTGTCACGTATATATAAAAAAATACGTAACATCAATAACAGTATTTCCTAAAACATTTACTATACGTTCATTGTATATTAACCCATTAAGTATTTTTTTTCTAACTCACAAAACAATTATTCGAATATTTTGAAGCTCTGAAGCATTTATCTTTAATCTTCTTCTCTCACTAAAAATCCCTTCCCTAGTTGTTCTTCTTTAAATCTATTATCATGTTCAGATAATTTCCTGTCTATTTTATCTTTTAATTTATTTGATATCATGTCTAACAAATGTTTCTTCGTATGAGTCATTACATTACATTACTCACCTCTGTTTTTTAGGTAATGAGATAAAATTCTACTTTATTTTCCTTCAATTTAATCGGAAGGTTGTATGCAGTTAAATATTTGGTCCTAGTTTTGTACATTTGTTTTAAAATTTCCACTGGAAGCTGATTAGTCCCACCGGCTTATATATATATATTTTTTTTATAGAATGTTCACAGTCGCCTCAATTTCTGTTTCTAAATTGGTATATTTATCTTTATTTTATTTTCGTTTCTTACTCTACTGTCATTATTACTGTATGGTTCTTCATATTCTTCGCATCTTTCATTTATTACTTTTTCTCTCTCAAACCGATCTTTTTAATTTTTTTACTCCCTTATGCTTTATTTCTTTAAATTTTCTCAACATTTACCAGAATGTCCCTTATCATCTTTTTTCTTCTATAACAATTTTAGAATATCTTTATTTTACTTAACCTAACCAAACCTAGTGACTTCCCTCATTACGGTTATGTTATGTGGATAAAGGTAACTTATCATTGTGGTAAACGCCCAGCACCATTAAACTGTAGAAAAATATTCATGAAATATCCTTTGTGGCTGTGTAATAATTCTCCACATGTCATCCCACAAACACGAGTTAAAAACTTTCAGGTGCGGGAGGAAGCGAGTACAAATTCATTTTCCACGTCTTAGTGATACATAAATTTCCTACAGTAATTTATCACTGAAAAGAGAGGAAGAACATGTCGGGTCTGCAGGAGGTGTGTGATGACGATCTCTGGTTATATTTTACTCAAGTATTTTAATTAAGGTTTGAATAATATTGAAAAATACAAGGTAAAAAAAATTATGGTTACTTATACGTTGTGTTAGAAAAAAGTGTATTTGATTTGGAGAGTAAATATTGTACCAAGGTTATTCTCACCGTTCAAGAGAGGGGAATGATTTGAAACAATAAAAACAATGACTATGTGAGTTATAATGTGCCTTTGCGATGAATGTATATGATACTTTATATTATAAGGATATATTAGTTTATATCCTCAATAAATAATTGAAATGACTTTATTTGATATAACTGTCATTTGAACTTCCTGTATGAAAAGCGTGTGTTTATTTGTCGTACAGCGGAATTACCAATGGTACTTTAAATAATGAAATAGCAGTGGCAATAAAATCACTTCTTTCTCTTCTACTTTCTAGTTTAAGACTCCCGGGAATGCCTGAAGCTTTTAATCAATCATAAGAATTTTTAAAGTTGGAAATGTAAAAAAAGTGAAAAATAAATACAAAATATAAAAGTAAAAATATTTTAGAGTATACTGCATATGACAAAGAGATGTAAGAAACCACACGCGCACGCACACACACTCATAACACTACATCCTTGACCACCGGAGAGTCAAGACCCACCAGGCGCTGCTGCGCAGCGGCCACCCTCGGCCACGGCCCACTCCCCAAGTCCCTCTCCCCGACCCATCCTCGCCACCGGGATATCAACATTATCAAAAGTGACAATTTCGTTTCGGAAAGAAGTGGGATCAGTGTTGAACAGTGATGAACAGTGTTGAACAGTGATGAACAGTGCTTAAGCCAGTGAACTCAGCACTAGACTGTACCAGTGAGAGCCGTGACCCACCACTGAGATAAGCACCCCTGAGAACTGACCACCATCTTCTGACCAGGTGGTGTTAATCAGTCCACCATGGGAACAACAGTGGGTCGGCTTCACACCTGACCACGGGATAAATTCAACACCACTCAGCAGAATGAGGTACTGTGACACCACCCGGTGTCCCCATGACCACGTGAGGTCCTTCATATCAACACCCGGGGACGAGTTACTGCACCACGTGAACACCACACCACCTGGTGTCCCCATGACCACGTTAGGTCCTTCATATCAACACCCGAGGACGAGTTACTGCACCACGTGAACACCACACCACCTGGTGTCCCATGACCACGTTAGGTCCTTCATATCAACACCCGAGGACGAGTTACTGCACCACGTGAACACCACACCACCCGGAGTCCCCATGGCCATGTGAGGTCCTTCATATCAACACCGAGGACGAGTTACTGCACCACGTGAACACCTCACCACTGGTGTCTCCATGACCACGTTAGGTCCTTCATATCAACACCGAGGACGAGTTACTGCACCACGTGAACACCACACCACCTGGTGTCTCCATGACCAGTCCAGACCCGGGCCATCAACTGTAAACTATAATAATTTGTATGTTCAATTCATGTTCCTTCTTCTTTCAGTAATGAAAGCTTTTGTTAAACGACCCACCCACCCCATGTCTTTGTATGTAATAAGTCATTTTTGTCCAATGTATATTTTCAGCCTTCGGGCTGGAAAACCTTTTTCAATAAACCGTTAATAATTATTATTATTATTATTATTATTAACACACACACACACACACACACACACACACCCACACACACACACACACACACACACACACACACACCCACCACACACACCCACCACACACACACAGAGGATCTTGACGGGTGTTTGTCTTGTCAAAGTCCTGAAGATAAATTTTCACGGGCGACACCTGGAAACAAATACGAAGTTTAAGAAGTAGGGGAAGATGTGGGTAGGATGCGTGGGGGAGGGTGAGTGGGGAAGGGTGAGTGGGGAAGGGTGAGGGAGGGTAAGTGGGGAAAGGTGACTGGGGAAAGGTGACTGGGGAAAGGTGAGTGGGGAGAGTGAATGGGGAAGGGTGAGTGGGGGAGGGTGAGTGGGGGAGGGTGGGTGGGGGAGGATGAGTGGGGGAGGGTGAGTAGGGGAGGGTGAGTGGGGGAGGGTGAGTGGGGGAGGGTGAGTGGGGGAGGATGAGTGGGGGAGGGTGAGTGGGGGAGGGTGAGTGGGGGAGGATGAGTGGGGGAGGATGAGTGGGGGAGGGTGAGTGGGGGAGGGTGAGTGGGGGAGGGTGAGTGGGGGATAGTAAATGGGGGAAAGTGAGTGGGGGAAGATGTGTAAGGGAGGGTAAGTGAGGTAGGATGAGTGGGGGTAAGGTGAGTAAATAGGGTGAGTGGGGGAAGATGCATTGATTTGGATGAGTGAGAGAAGGTAAGTGGATGAGGACGGACGAAAGAGGGTATAGGTAGATAGCGAGGATGAAGAGAAGGATGAAGAGAAGGATGAAACAGTCGTCGTAGGAAGATGCTGTACACGTCACCAGCAGGATGGATGTGTCCCCGAGGTGACCTAGTAACCTAACCTAACCTAGACTAACAAAATTCTTTCTTTTTGTCCTTATCTATTATACAAACAAACAAACTAACTGAGTAACTAACTACACATGAATTGCGTAGTTTCCCTGCCAGTGGTAAGTCAGGCTAAATGATCAGTGGACGATAATTAGCATAAATCGTATAGGGTTGCTGTACGAAGCCTCTTACAGCTGGTACTGTTTGTACTGTTTATGGAGGGGGGGTTAGAGGGGTGGGGGGGCGGTGATGAGAGAGGGGGTGGAATGGAGGAAAGGTGGGGGAAGAATGGTGGGAGAGAAAAGGGAGGGAGGGAGAGAGGGAGGATGGATGGGAAGGAGGGAAGGTGGGAGAGGGAAAGGGAGGGAGGGAAGGGAGGGAGGGAAGGAAGGGAGAGTGGAAGGGAGGGAAAGAAGACTTGTGTGAGGAAAGGAGAGATGACGGGAGAGAAGGAGAAAGAGCGGGAAGGGGGAGCGAAGGAGGGAGGGTAGGAGGGAGGGAGGGAAGGGAGGGAGGGAGGGAAGGTAGGAGGGAGGGAGGGAAGGGAGGGAGGGAGGGAAGGTAGGAGGGAGGGAGGGAAGGTAGGAGGGAGGGAGGGAAGGAAGGGAGAGTGGAAGGGAGGGAAAGAAGACTTGTGTGAGGAAAGGAGAGATGACGGGAGAGAAGGAGAAAGAGCGGGAAGGAGGGAGCGAAGGAGGGAAGGTAGGAGGGAGGGAGGGAAGGGAGGGAGGGAGGGAAGGTAGGAGGGAGGGAGGGAAGGTAGGAGTGAGGGAGGGAAGGTAGGAGTGAGGGAGGTGATGGTGGGAGGAAGGGAGGGAAGGTAGGAGGAAAGGTAGGAGGGAAGGTAGGACGGAGGGAGGGAAGGTAGGACGGAGGGAGGGAAGGTAGGAGGGAGGGAGGTGATGGTGGGAGGGAGGGAGGTACAGAAACACAGGTTGGTTCATTGATTTCGACTGCAAATTGTGCACTTCTGGCCATCATAAAGTTTGACCGACGACCCATGATTAAAGAATTTATTTCCCTGTTATTCGTGTGTGTGTGTTTGTTTGTGTGTGTTTGTTTGTTTGTGTGTGTTTATTTGTGTGTGTGTGTTTGTTTGTGTGTGTTTGTTTGTGTGTGTTTATGTGTGTGTGTATGTATGAAAGAGAGAGAGAGGGAGAGAGAGAGAGAGCTTTTTCTAATGCATGTGTCTGTGTGTGTGTGTGTGTGTGTGTACCTGGATTAAACCGACAGACAGACAGAAAGACAGACAGAGAGAGAGACAGATTTGCTTAGCTATAGATACGAAAGAAAACACTGACACAACACGGTAGATAATGAGTTAATTCATTGGTAAAGAGCAAGAAAACATTACTGAACACAACACCGGAACAATGGTAGTTAATGTGGGTAGTCGTGGTTCGCTGTTGTGGGTGGTTCAAGGTTTTTATTTATGGTGTTGTCGGCTTGTAACACTATACCTTGATGGTGTATTGTCTGTATGTCTGTATAACCATTTCGGTATTGTTTGTATCATCTGTGGATATTGTTGTTGTTGTTGGTGGGGGTGGTGATGGTGGTGGTGGTGGTGGTAGTAGTGGTGGTGTGTTTGGTGGTGGTGGTGTGTTTGGGGGTGGTGGTGGTGGTGTTTGGTGGTGGTGGTGTTTGGTGTTTTTAATTCCCCTATCGTCTGTGTGTTCATAAGTCAGTATAATATGGTGATTTACGTATCATGGAGTGTTGATTAAGTAAGATATAACTGATAATCTAATTTCATTTAACGTTATTTATCCTCTATAGTTTACTTGATAAAATCCATCTCAGAATTTATCAGATAATTTAGCAACGAGTGTAGCTGATAGTACTATGATAACGTATTTTGTGTTCTATTTAGTCAAAGAAAAACCCCCTGATGGTAATTCTGATACATTTAAAACGAGCTTATATCATCATTATTATTATTGTTATTACTGTTATTATTATTATTGTTGTTAGTAGTAGTAGTAGTAGTAGTAGTAGTAGTAGTAGTAGTAGTAGTAGTAGTAGTAGTGTTATTATTTTTGTTATTAATCTCGTCACTATCATTCAAAGAGCATATAGATTCAACTTGAAATTTTTTGGAAATAGTACAAATAAAATTACATACATATTCAAAATATTCCCACATACACTCATATACAACTGTCTGTCTGTCTGTCTGTCTGTCTGTCTGTCTGTCTCCATTAATAAACCACTGCAGAGTGAGTGACACAACATGTTGGTCCGAGAGCCAGAGCTTGTAGAGTACACAATGCAATTATCAGAATCGTGGAGTAACAGGTCAAATTTTTGGTCTCGTTGCTCTGTTGGGAAATTGTCCAGTTGTTGTGGTAATTGGTTGATCAAATTTCATCACCCCATTTAGAGAGAGAGAGAGAGAGAGAGAGAGAGAGAGAGATAGAGAGAGCTACTCGTCCATCATCATAACAAGTTAATAATTACTAATAGTTCTGTGCCTTTATGTCAATTTCATGATACAATCGTCAAAATGATGACTCAAAAATTAATTAACTGTAATAGGAATCTGTTTATGGTCTGTATGTGTGTTTGTTATATATTAGAGTCAAAGCTTGATACACCTGCTGCTCTATTCTCTATTATAATATTATTTACCTGTGTTATAAAGTATGATTCGTTTATGTTGTAATAGTTAGTAATATTTTTTCGGTGTTGCTTAGTTATAAAAGAAAATTTCAATATATCTTAAGATTTCTTGAATATTAGAGCTGATGTATACATGTGGATAACCTTAGTACACTGTAAGTAACCACCATCAGTACTAACCTAACCTAACCACCATCAGTACTAACCTAACCTAACCTAACCACCATCAGTACTAACCTAACCTAACCTAACCTAAATGAACTTAGTCTAATGTTGGTAAAGTCTCGTTTTGTTAAGACACCGAAGGAGGTTTCATATAATATCACATTGTCGTAAGTCTGATGATTCTATGAAGATTTAATAGTAATTACAGAAAGTTATCGTTATTTCACAAGTAGCATTGTTACTTTTTAGGCTTTATTTGACGATTATTTATAAAACACAAATTATTCTCGTATCATAATAGTAAACAGTAAACAACATAAGAAAAGGATTGATGTGCGTGTGCGTGTGCGTGCGTGTGTGCGTGTGCGTGCGTGTGCGTTCGTGTGTGCGTGTATGTGTGACTTACTATTGTAAATCCTTTCAATGGTCAGGATCAACATGAATTCATTAGTTTACAATTCTTGTTTTCAAGTTAATTACGATCATCGCCCCCCCACAATATTTTAATCACGGGAATAACTGTGTACATGGAAGTGACTGTGAACTGTTATGATGTTGATCTGTAATGTTTACAGTCTATCATCTCCAGTTTATTCTCCATTACCCAATGTGAGTGACACTATACTAACTGTGGATGGGTTGGTGGAGTTGGGCCTCGCATGGGCTACGGTAGCATAACGGTTGGAATCCTCATTGTCTCCCGTCAAAACATAGATGAGAATGTCTTTTGTTTTCAAGATATCTATTTCTTTTGTCATCGTGGGAACTGCAGCTGGGGGGAGATATTTTTCCGAGCTGTGATGAAGACACGGGATGAAATCAATAGCTGAAGAATGGGGCGGAAAACCATGAAGAATATTAGTTACGAAAAGAGGAAATAAAATGAAACTAAAAGGGAAATAAACCAAATATAATAAAAATGAAGCTAAAAGGGAAATAAACCAAATATAATAAAAATGAAGCTAAAAGGGAAATAAACCAAATATAATAAAAATGAAGCTAAAAGGGAAATAAACCAAATATAATAAAAATGAAGCTAAAAGGGAAATAAACCAAATATAATAAAAATGAAGCTAAAAGGGAAATAAACCAAATATAATAAAAATGAAGCTAAAAGGGAAATAAACCAAATATAATAAAAATGAAGCTAAAAGGGAAATAAACCAAATATAATAAAAATGAAGCTAAAAGGGAAATAAACCAAATATAATAAAAATGAAGCTAAAAGGGAAATATAGCAAAAATAAGGGAGAAAATATATCACATGTGGATATTGAAATTCATGAAACAGTGAGAGGTAAATAGGGGACCATAGTCTTTTGTAATAGTGTTATGTGAGTTAATATCACTGTACTGTATGTAGATTTTGTTAATAATAACACTATCAGGATTAAGAGTATTTATTCCTATTTATATTGATAATTTGGTGAGTTTTGTCGATGCAATATTTTATTATTACTATTATTACTACTATTACTATTACTACTACTACTATTACTACTACTACTACTACTACTATTACTATTACTATTACTATTATTATTATTATTATTATTATTATTATTATTATTATTACTATTATTATTATATACTGAAGACTGTACTACAAACAGTCCGGGAGAGCTTGTACTTTAACTACGTATCCGTGTGTATGTGTGTGTGTGTGTGTGTGTGTGTGTGTGTGTGTGTGTGTGTACGTCTGTCAGTGTTCCATTGGTTATCTCTTTCTTTCTATTTTTCCTTTTACTGTCTATCTACCTCTGTCCCCCCGTCTGTCTGTCTCTGTGTTCATCGACCCCATCAACACCCGGCACGCACCACAGTTCACAGCTTTCCAATAACGCAACAGCGGACTCATTGTAAGCAAGGCATTTACCAGTCTGACACAGCATTACAAAAAAAAAAAAAAAATACGCTGGAGCTTTTTACTTGCGAGCAATCAGCAAATTGCTTGAATGAGAATTCGAAATTTGGCTTCAATGGTTGTGATAATTTCAGCAGATCGAAAGAAAATTACAGCTCTGTGCGGGTTATTGAAATGCTGCAATCTTAACGGGCCTTGAATATTTATCATGTCTAAAATGCGACCGTGTTATCACCGGATTATGGGTTTATAGAAAATGTAATTTTTTTCTTTCTTTTGATTCAGGATATAAATGAGCGCAGGTGTTTCCCTCTTTTCTTGTTTATTAGTATAATCTTCAGGTATATTTTTGTTCATTTTATTTAAACAGAGTTGCTTTAGAGTATGTGTGTGTGTGTGTGTGTGTGTGTAAGATGGAGTTATTTCTATGCATGGCTTCACAAAGATGTATAAAGGAAGGTTAGTTTATACTAGGTTAGGTTAGGTTAGGTTAGGTTAGGTTAGGCTGCATCAGTCAAACCGCTATTCTTCCATCGCGTTATGGTGTCAAGGTGCTGGTACTGTACGTGTGAGCTGGGAGGTGACATTGAACTTATATCCATGTCACTCAGGAACTGTTCCCGGTTCACCTGAAGATTAATCCCCTATCTTATTACACCTGATTATTGCACACCTGGAGGGCGAAATTAGGTTAGGGTAAGTTAGATTAAGTTAGGTTGGTTAGGTTTGGCTTAGATTACACGTTAGGTCAGGTTAAGCTTGATTAGGTTAGGTTAGTTTAGGTTAGATTAAGTTAGGTTAGCGACAAGGTGGTTAATCCTCAGGTGAAATTGAAAGGGGTGCCTAATCTTCAGGTGATCCATTTCATCATATCAACAAACACGACCATACTTCAGGTAAATTAACAGTACAGGTGTTGAAGATTATTATCACCCTCGGCACTTTGTCTAATTTCCTTAACTCATCTTTCATTCACGTCTGTCAGTTTATATTTTTGTCGCTACAGATCTGAAATTATGATGTAATGAATAATCTCTATATAGTTCATACATTTATCTTTAGTGATACCTGTATATATATATTCATTAGTTATGTTCTGTATTGTAATATTGTATAAAATAATAAGGAAAAAATAGATATCGTAGATTTTCTATTCCAAAATGCGATCAAATGTCATCAGTATTCCCATTAAAATAAAACAATAATCCAGATAAATGTCGAAGTGGAGAAATTTTTACAAACACATTAATACAGCAATAGTATAGCAATCTGGCAGTATAGCACCCCAACAGTATAGCAATGAAGGAACTAAAGCAATCTGGTAGTATAGCACCCCAACAGTATAGCAATGAAGTACCTAAAGCAATCTGGCAGTATAGCACCCCAACAGTATAGCAATGAAGGAACTAAAGCAATCTGGCAGTATAGCACCCCAACAGTATAGCAATAAAGGAACTAAAGCAATCTGGCAGTATAGCACCCCAACAGTATAGCAATAAAGGAACTAAAGCAATCTGGCAGTATAGCACCCCAACAGTATAGCAATAAAGGAACTAAAGCAATCTGGCAGTATAGCACCCCAACAGAATAGCAATGAAGGAACTAAAGCAATCTGGCAGTATAGCACCCCAACAGTATAGCAATAAAGGAACTAAAGCAATCTGGCAGTATAGCACCCCAACAGTATAGCAATGAAGGATCTAAAGCAATCTGGTAGTATAGCACCCCAACAGTATAGCAATGAAGTACCTAAAGCAATCTGGCAGTATAGCACCCCAACAGCATAGCAATGAAGGAACTAAAGCAATCTGGTAGTATAGCACCCCAACAGTATAGCAATGAAGTACCTAAAGCAATCTGGCAGTATAGCACCCCAACAGTATAGCAATGAAGGAACTAAAGCAATCTGGTAGTATAGCACCCCAACAGTATAGCAATGAAGTACCTAAAGCAATCTGGCAGTATAGCACCCCAACAGTATAGCAATGAAGGAACTAAAGCAATCTGGTAGTGTAGCACCCCAACAGTATAGCAATGAAGTACCTAAAGCAATCTGGCAGTAGAGCACCCCAACAGTATAGCAATGAAGGAACTAAAGCAATCTGGCAGTATAGCACCCCAACAGTATAGCAATGAAGTACCTAAAGCAATCTGGCAGTAGAGCACCCCAACAGTATAGCAATAAAGGAACTAAAGCAATCTGGTAGTATAGCACCCCAACAGTATAGCAATAAAGGAACTAAAGCAATCTGGCAGTATAGCACCCCAACAGTATAGCAATGAAGGATCTAAAGCAATCTGGTAGTATAGCACCCCAACAGTATAGCAATGAAGGAACTAAAGCAATCTGGCAGTATAGCACCCCAGCAGTATAGCAATGAAGGAACTAAAGCAATCTGGCAGTATAGCACCCCAACAGTATAGCAATGAAGGAACTATAGCAATCTGGCAGTATAACAGTCCAAGAAGAATGTAATATTTCAACAGTATAGCACTCCAAGAGTATAGCAATCCAGGCCTAACAACATTCCCTAAGACTGGCGGAGAAAATTGACAAGTTTCAATTCCTCTCCTTTTTTTATTGGTCAATAAAATCACCGTGGTGCTCACAGACTCCTAAATAGCGGCCACACCGAGAGAGAGAGAGAGAGAGAGAGAGAGAGTCTACACTTCCCTCATCGTCAAAGACTCTACGCTTGGGAGGAGATGGTGACAATAAGGACGTGAAGAAAAGCAGTGACAGAGAAGGAGGAGAAGGAGGAGGAGGAAGATAAGAAGGAGGAGGAAGAAAAAGGAGAAGAAGATGAAAAGAGGAGTACGTGTTGCCACAAGAAGATAAATGTAATAGATGGTAAATTTATCTACTTATTTATACATCCTGTTTACATAAGATATCCAGTACCGTCAAGTGAGCCTCCCCTCCCACCAGCTTATTTCACCTAAAGATTAAACACCCTAACGTTACTTTTTTTGGGGGGGGGGGGGGTTAAGGTTAGGTTAAGTTAGGTTAGCGTTCGGTTAGGTTAGGTAAGCGTTAGGTTAGGTTAAGCTAGGTTAGCGTTAGGTTAGGTTAGCGTTACGGTGGTTAATCTTAGGTAATGGCAATCTTCATATAGGCCAACTATTACCTTGATATTACATTCATGGAAGTCTTATTTATTTTTGATATGGAAAACTAATAAATATTTATGGAACCGTTCAGGTGGATCACTAACAAAAGTACTGCTGTTCGCTATACGCGTGTCCTCTGTACTCTTCCTGCCTTAGTGAATGATGAAAATGTTCTCTTTTACTGAATGAATGACTAATTTTTATATCAGACATTAGTTAAATCATAGTTGCTATATTATGGTTGTTATATCAGGCATAGTTGTTATACCACAATCTTGTTATATCACACTCTTGTTATATCATACACCTGTTATATCACACACCTGTTATATCACACACCTGTCATATCACACACTTGTCATATCACACACCTGTTATATTACATTATTTATATCATACATGTTACGTCACACACTTGTTATATTACACATTCAAATCACAAAGGTGTTACAGCTGTATTTCTTGACACTGACGTTTCCACACATGTGTCTCGTTCTTGTCTCTCTGTATTGCTGTATCTCACAATTACTGTACTTCCCATTTATTATCGGTTTCTCATATATCTCTGTTGCTGTATCCCACAATTACTATATTTCCCATTTATTACCTGTTCTTCATGTATCACTGTTGCTGTATCTCACAATTACTGTATTTCCCATTTATTACCTGTTCTTCATGTATCACTGTTGCTGTATCTTTCAAAATATTATGAACCTCAGTTATCATATCAACCTCTCGGGGTGTGTCGCTAAGGTATGTCCCTCTTGAAGATTCTTGCCTGTCTTCCTGCAGCGATGTGTATACTGAAGTTTTGATGACAGCACACGACTGGACACGAGCCCTGTGTGTTGGTATAAAGTATAGATACTCCTACTCCTCCTTCTCTCGTTATCCTCCTCTACTCCTCCTTCTCCCGTCATCCTCCTCTCCTTCTTCTCTCGTCATCTTCACTCACCCTCCTCTTCCAGCACTATATGATCGCTGTCTTCTACACACTGTCCGTCGCCATATATCTTCCACCACTCATCATTCATCTCCTCCGTCATTTAATCCCATAGTAAGAATAATAAAAATAATCCCTTAGAGTTTATTATTTAACCTTAAGGAACCAAAATATTACTGAAAATCTTTGGCGGAATAAATAGTTTATTTTATCTTTATAAGAAATTAATTTTTTTTTCTATACCTGAGGGTGACATGATAAACAAACAGTAGATATTAACCTTGAAAAGAGACACTAATACAAAGCTCTTTCTTACAATAAACAAACAGTGTCTACGGCTAAAACCACAAACACTAATATGACTAATGACACAGTAATAACAACTATATGTCGAGTTCGTCACTGATCAAAATCATTTATTATAACTTTATCAAACGTTCATATTTCCTCATATACTAATCCTGATCTCTTCCTTGCAAACGCCTTTCATCAAGAGGAGCCAATTGCTTTGGTAACCTTGACACAAAGACCAATACGAAGACCCATTGATCCCAGCCAGCCCTCTTACTTCTCATCTTCAGCCTCTTAATCTACGTCAGCAGCATCACACTAATTCTCAGACTCCAACAAACACATCCTTACCCTAAGTTCTTCCTCAGATGATAATAAAAACTTGGACCACGAAATTAATACGAGTGTGTTTTCTTGGTGTTTTCGACGTACATTGTCTTCCTAAACTGTTTTACATTTGGATAATATAGAATTCATCCTAAGAAAACACACCTTTTTGTCCCATCAGCCTAAACACACACACACACACACACACACACACACACACACACACACACACACACACACAGTCGCCTCCTCAGTCATCTTTGCTGTTATGGAACTGTCTTCAATAAACATCTTCGTCATCTTTTGAGACGTAAGTTAATCTTTGACACAGTTACACCTCAGTCATCTCACGGTAGATTTATTTCTTCTTGTTCCTTACTCATAAATTCCTTGTTGATTAATTTGGTTAATATTTTTATTGTTGAGCTAAATGACGTGAACATTGTTGAAACTCTGGATTGTGTTCTATATGTCAAACTTACTTTATCTAATTTTCTTATCGCTCTTATTAATAGATTTTACACTAACTACAACATTAATTCAGTTGTAGATAAATCAGCTGCTAACGACCGTATACTCTTCTATTGTTGATCAAGTCACATCTGTAAATAAAAACATTTCCAAAGATGTGTTTTTTGCACAGACACATACAACACCGATTACAATAGTCTCTCTCTTTTTTGTACGCTGTTTACCTTTCCTCAACCCAAGTCCAGGAAATATTTTTTAATTTACCTCCGTTCTTAAACTATTTGGGAAGTATAACAATACATTATTCAGGAGCATGTGTGTATTGTGGAGCATTGTTTTGTGTGTGTGTGTGTCTGTGTGTATGGTACTTTTATCCTTCACTCTAGCTGTCACTAACACACTATGGAGGTCGACGAGTGGGGGACATCTTCCTCGGCTCCATCTTTAATCCCTCTCACCACTCTTGTGACACTCGCCTTCTGCACATGTCCTTCCTTTCCTCTTCCTTCCTCACATATCCTACAGCACTTTGAGAGGATGACACACACACACACACACACACACACACACACACACTTCCAACGTTAACAATATAACATTAATCTCTACTGCAGGGTGTCAGTCAGGCTACACTGAGTATAAGGTACAGACTCAGCAAAATGTTCCTGCTATGATGACACATTTTCCCTACCAGAGGATTCTCGTAGTATAAGGGGGAAAAAGAGAGGGAAATAAATAGTATTTTTTTTTACCAATTATATTACTAGTTATTCTGCCTGATGATAATTAGGAAAAAACACAGGGAAAACTATAACACACTTTTGACCATTGCTATTAACCATTATTTCTTTTCTTGCACTAAACTTTATACAAATCTAAGACATTCTACCAAAAAAAAAAAAGAAAAAAAATAATAACGACGAAAAACAAATCATAAATTACGATATCTCTAACTAACACATGAACTTATGCAGAAGATCGCATGTCGAGAGTGAAATCCGATTATCAGCGAGATTTATCGTAAATCCCACTCGTCATGTCGGGATTAACATCTCTGGAGTAATCTTGAGCTGAATGGCAAGTCGTGTTCCATCAGGGCGGGCGGATCTGACACCAGCACCGCCAACCCCACCCACACCCACCCAACCATCCCTTCCCCTAGTCCTCGTCCTCCTATGTCCCCTTCTCCTCCTACACCCAGTCCCCCTACTCCCACCCGTCCCGCCTTCTCCTGAACCTCCTCCTCCTCCTCCTCCGCCTCCGCCTCCTCTCTCCTCTTCCCAACTTCTCAACGCCAGTCTCATTTCTATTCCAGCCTCGCTTCCTGACAGCGAGTCTTTCCCGATGTGGTTATCAGTATTATTTTTCTCTTTCGTTTTTTTATTAAATCTTCGACATACATACATACATAAGTACACACATGCATATATACATACATACATACATACCTCCATGCCTCCACACCCCCATACGAACATACCTCAATACCTTACATACATACCTCCATACATACATACACATATATTACATACATACATTATCTTATGCGCTTATCAATACAAACACGAACCTTTCTAAATGAGATTAAATCCTACATCACAGCCCTTGTCTTATTTCCTGAAACAATCCCCTAACAGCGATTTTTTTCCATCAAACGACTAAGAGTAATTTCCTCAGTACTTGTAAAATTCGAACTTTTCTTCAAATATTACTAAAATATATGAATAAATTATATAAATAAATAAATAAATAAACTGATAAAATTCTTATTTCAGTAAACCTTTTCATTGACTTTCACTTTCAATTTAAAATGAGGAAAGACCACACACTCAAAGACAATTTACCTGTTGAGGCGCAGTGATAACATTATAACATCAGCAACAACAAGGGATCGTCACCTGACACCATCAACACCGGAGTGAACATTAAGTGAGAGACGTGCTAACACTTACTACATCATTTACACCTGTGGAGAAACATGTCCTCCTAACACACAGCGTCATTACCCTGAATCACAAACTAGGCTAATGGTTTATCACGATTGGGAAACTTGGTGTTAAGAATGGCCCACAGTACCCTCACCCTTCATACAGGAATGGCTAAGGTTGAAGCAGCTGTTGCGACTCTTTAACGACCCTCACGCCAGCACTTGTCGCACCGCCCCGCCATTTGACAGCAGGTGAACGACTTTCGAGTCCTATCAGTTGGTTTTAACTGCCAAGTGTTTAATAAATTGCGGGAAATCGAGATAAAGTCAATAGCACCGCTTGAGCTGGACCTCTGAAATGATACAAGATATTCACTCTCTCCTACACTTCAGGAACGTCTTATGCAGTACCCCCCCCCCCCCCACACACTGCTACTACCACTACTTTGCTGTCACTCGAAATCGAGTATGACGATTATCCATCAATGATACGAGTTATTAAGGATGTCACCTTCGTTGTTCAGCTCTGAAGTGACTAGAGAGACCGATACGGGACCGGCAGGGTAGATCACAGATATTGCATTTAATGAGGGAGGGGCGGTAGCAGCGTCTTTCCGGAGTTGGTGGCTTGTCTTCTTCGGTTTGCAGTCGGGTTAACTCGAAAGTATTGACATCTTCTCGTGTGGTGATCCTCCAAGCGTTACGATGTGGAGTGATCGTCTCCCAGGTGAGGGGGTCGATTTGGCACTTTTTCCGGTTTGTCTTAAGACTGTCCTTATACCTTTTCAGTTGCCCGCCGGCGTTACGTTTACTATTCGTTAGGTGAATGCAAAGTAGCTGCTTTGGGAGTGTACTGTCGTCCATGCGGGTAACATGGCCTCGGTGCTCCTACAGTTGACTACTTTGGTGAAAGTTTTCAAGTGCCTTAAGGTGTTTCCTTCATGTGACCCATGTCTCACTGCCATATAGCAGGGTGGGGAGGACCACTGCTCAATATACGTGCAACTTTGTAGATAATTTCAGCTCCATACAGCTGAAGACACGGGTACGGAGTCTGCCAAGGGCTTGAGATGCACATCTGATCCAATGTTGAATCTCTTCATCGATGTCCGCGGTGGTGGACAGGTGGGAGCCGAAATACCGAAAGTGGGTAACATTAGAGAGGGTAGTACTGTTATGCTGGATGGATGGTGAAGGTGTGGCTGAACCAGAGGCTGGCTGAAAGAGAATCTAAGTCTTTTGCACATTCACCTCAAGGCCGAAGTGTGCATACGCATTTGCTTAGGTGTTCAGGATTTTCTGTAGGACGCGTTCAGTGTGAGTGACAACGGTGAGGTCGTCTGCATACTGAAGCTCAGTGATGGAAGCTGCCGCCGCCTTTGTTACTGCCCGGAACACACACACACACACACACACACACACACACACACACACACACACACACACACACCGCTGTAATACAATGATATGAGTTATTGAAGATGTTACATTACAAACAAATAGTAAAGACAAATAAATATCTCTCATGTTTAATTATTGATCGACAAACTAACATCAACAAATATGTGGGATGATGGTAGTGTACCCAAAGATGTGTTTGTGTGTGTGTGTGTGTGTGTGTGTGTGTGTGTGTGTGTGTGTGTGTAAATAATGTAAACATGATAAACCGTTATTCAGAAAAAAAAACTAACGCTAAGAACAGGTACAAAATGATGAAAAATGATAACATCGACGTACTGTACTGCACAGCCAAACACTGATATAACCACACAATTCTTTATCACAAATAAATAACTCTACAAATAACTGTGAAAATGAATAAACACAAATATAATTAAAATGACCAACATCAATACTTATATTAAACTGCCTCTCCCAAGACACATTTCAGTGTTTATCTTTACAATATATGAAAATGATAAGAAAAGGCTTAGCAAAAGATGAAGAAGCACGTATGGGTGTATAGAAGGAGCTACAAAGAGAAACACGCGAGGATACAGACAGATACAGACACACAAATACAGAAGAAAAGCAAAAAGGTTAGCAGACAGACAGACAGATAGACAGAGAAAGAGAAAATTTGAACATAAATAGAAGATCAAATTCATGATAATATGCGAATGGGTGGTGGCGGGTTACGCTGGCCGACTCGCATATACATAGAGGGGGAGAGTTCAAGGCAGGGTCCAGTGGTGGTGGATGTATGGTGCCAGGGGATGGGTCCTGCTGGTGGCATCGCCGACATATCTGGATTCAGCCTTGAGCTTGGGCGGTATACAGTCTAACTAGTTACTACCGGTGTGAGAGAGTGCGAAGGCTGGTATGGTGTGGGTGGGCCATAAGACGAACCACTGGCCTCCACGTGGCAGGGTCTGGTAACTGGGAGTTAATCTCAGGCTACCAGTGGTCGCACGTTTTGTTATCTGAGAGAGAGTTGTTAATCCAAGTTTAGTTTTGGGAAAATCAAGATGACATAGTTCCGGAATCATCTTAGCTTAGGTTGACAATATCATGAAACTAACCTAACCTGCCTCAAAATTACAGCTAATGCTCATCCTAGACCCCCACCAAACTTGGGCATGTGTAACTGCTACCACACACACACACACACACACACACACAGTAATTGATGAAGGACTTCCTTTTCTTTATGTAATTCACCTCAGTGTTTTAGCAGGAAGGAAAAAATTAATTATCTCTCTCCAGGTAATAAGAGATCCACCAGGTAAATGTATACGCCCCACAGTCCCCTTATGTCTTCTGGGTACTTTAACATCTCATCAGATATATCAAACACAGATGACACGTCTGAACACTCCTGAGTCACTGTGCTTATTTTCTTGGGTACAATACAGAGTCGAAAAGCATGTTATGAAATGTTAATCTGAGACATAATTATTCAACTGTTTATAAAATCATTGTTATCATCAATTTAAGATGTAAATACTGGACGATATACTGTATATATGTCAAGTATTATAAGGGGTAAAATATATATACTACTGTCGTTTAATATATGCATCTGCAAGGGAGGATAACAGTTAATCATTAGTAGTGGGGTCACCAAGCTATTTGTTTTATCTGAAATGTTGATACAATAAACAAGTTGCTAATATAAGGTGGACGTATGTTTTGAGGTTTAGATTTATAGCTGCTCATGAGTCACTCAAAATGGTTTAAAGCAATGAAAGTTTACGTATTGTAAAAAATTAAATCTTGTGATTATTTGTGTGTGCGCGCGCGTGTGGGTGGGTGAGAGAGGGAGAGAGAAAGAGAGAAGGGGGGAAGGAGAAGTAATACAGGAGGAGAATGAATGGGTAGGAGCAATGTTGTAGGAGGAAGGATAGAGAAGGAGAAATGGAGGAGGACAAAGAAGAAGAAGGAGAAGAACAAAGAGAAGCTGCGGCAGCCATGTAAAACTCTACGGTGATCGCAACCCGCGTTTCACTACCTCTACACACACCGCTTAAGATTCTTTGGTTAGAAAACAAAACAGGTTCGGTGACTAAGCCAATACATGATTATAAAAACAGAAGAATTAAGGAAAATACTTGTCGTTGGCATCATTTATTTGTTTTACTCATGGCTCCGTTACTCATTTATTTTTCACTGAGGAGATTTGTTGTTGAAAATAGTTTTGCTTAGGTAATGCTAGTTGTACCGTACACCCTTCATGGCCTATGGTTTTAACTCTAACACACACACACACACACACACTGTTAGTAGAGGATGAATACAGGTATAGGCCACGACTGGTGAGTGTAGTGTCACGGGAGACGAAGTGAAGTGGTCTCACACACACATACACACACACACATACAGATCTGGGAGAACGAGCATCAGCTGTACTTAGTTTCCATATTTCAAAAGGCTTTTATCGGGATGACAAGACCATCACAATGTTCCCTCTACAAAAAAACGACACATTAATTTAGTGTCATTGATGGCGTATTTGTAAAAGCGTACTGGGACCTTATTATTCAGCAATAAACCAAAATAAGTAAAGATGAGAATTATTGATGGCCTAACCACAGTCTGCACTCTTATCAATATATAACTCAAACACCAAGAGCAAGTAGATTGTATTTGTGACTGCTTAAATACCAACAAGATAAGCGGATATGAATTTGTTAATATTTGTTGATAATCCCCCCAAAAAATGCGAACTTATCTTTACAGAGTATTGAGTAAAATATCTGAGGAGAAAGATTTTAATATTTCTTAAGAGTCAAATTTCTTGATATATTACTTGGTATAATTATAGACGGTTATCAAGAACCTCTCAGCTAACTATTGTGCATATTATTTAACTTTTAGTGATTCTTAGTATTTTATATTCGAAAAAAAAAAAAAAAATATGCGGTGGCTGAGTGGACAGATTGCTCGGTTCCAGTCCTAAGGGGGGGTCATTAATTCACGCTCTGGGGCAGAAACTACTCAGATGTGAATGGATACTTGACTTTAAATTATCATATCTAACAGGAGAGAAAGAGAAAGTTTACCACGGCAAAACTACATAACCCTGAGATAAAAAAAAGTTCACTATAGTCTAATGTGTCAATGTGTCGCCTCATAGTTGTATAATTCTCTGGAACGTAATTGGCCGCTGACATAATACCTAATATACGCTGCGTAAAGATTTGCATATAGTTCATAACTTTGCGTAAAGAAAATAGAGTCACCCAGAGCACAACATGACTTGGGTTGTTGGCCGTGAAAAGTACCCACGAACCCATCTCAGTAATTGTTATGACACACTTGGCCAAACTTAACATCATTCCATCAACATGTGTAATTTCTCAGTTCTGTGTCTCATGTTATTTCTCATTATTCCTACTACGTATTTCTCTCTTCTCTTCCTACAATTCGGTATATTTCTCTGATTTAAATAATAATAATAATAATAATAATAATAATAATAATAATAATAATAATAATAATAATAATAATAATAATAATAATAATAATAATAACGTTATATCAACTTTAACATTCAAGAAATAATCATTGTAACACAAATAAATAACATTTTACAATTATTTCCTCGACACATATCAAGAGTCGTTAATTCATGCAATAATTTTTACTCGACTTCGTTTACAATTTCTCTTGCAGTTGTTATTTTTTTTATCGCGTAGTTGCCAGCAAGAGTTGACTATTATGAGTTGTGATGAAGAAAATTACGTATGTTTATGGTGTTGATTACTCTACAATAACCAAATGTAAGTCGGTTCTATCAAATTTTGTATGTTCACTATCCTTGAGGTCTGGGTGTGGCGTCTCTGGACACAAGTGATTCTGTTAGAGGTTAGTGTCTACTTCACCCATGCTCACTCCACTCACTCCTTCGCTCACTCGTTACTATCACAACTTAGTCAAACATTCAATATTCAAACGTCATATTGGCAGGGAACGAGGCGAGGGGGTCGTGAGAATCTTTTCACTCCAGTCCAGGCGCCTGTAATCTTCTTATTCCTTTCCGAATTTTATGGACTTTCTCGCCAAACGTTATCCAACATTTTACAAGTAATATCACACACACACACAGACACAGACATTTTTGGCACTTGCTTAATGCGGTGTCTGGGGATCAATCACGTCTTGGGATATGTAGATGAGGTTCATTCCTGCCCCAGTTCACTACAGCCAACTAGATTATATAAAGTTTCAGCCAAAGTATATCATCGTCGTTAATGACCTTGGATATAATGGATTTTTTTTTTGTTATATTCTTAGTTTTTCTTGTTAGGTAATAATCCATCGACTAAAAGTTAGGGAGATTTAACGGTTAGCTAATCAATCTGTCTGTCTGTTATTGATAAATTCGATTGCCACTTGGTACGTTGCCAAAGACTTAAAAAACATGTTATAACTTTTTTTTTAAAACTTGTCTGTTGTATGAAGTAAGAGCCAGCAAAAGGCGCTTAACTGCCCTGCCAACTGAAGTACTTAATGTGATAATGACAAAAACTCAATGTATTGATTTTGGCTTGAACTTAACGGTGTAACATGACGGGTAATAGTCTTACGTGTTGCTGCCTAAGTAATTCTAAAAAAGTTAACCATTTTCAGACGGGTAAAAAGAGGGAGTACCATATCATGTAATTCTCTTTATATTTGGTTTACTATAGAATTTATGTAAGAAAATCGATGAACCTGTGGCTGCGGTGTATGATACTCAATACTGGAGAGATCAGCTCGTGTACAGGGAAGCTTACAAGGAGTTCTTACTCTAAGTTGGCCGGGATATCGAGGGCGTGTATCCGGGTAGACTGCCTTTGCGTGGTGGTCGTCATGCCATGGGGCTCCGATCTCATTTATTAAATACTCGAGTAACTGGACAGCCCTTTGTTGTCACCAGAACGTCGTTAGGCCGAGGAAATCACACTGAAATGTTTCTCTCTGACCAGAAGAGAGTTATGGTAGAGTTTAATGTTTGTAGACGTGTTGAGGTAGTTTGTTTGCATGTTGAGGTTGAGTGAAGTTTGTATCTGTAGGGTGTGCAGAGGAGATGTATAATACAGGTAAAATCTATCAAATCGGAGAATATTTAAGACTAGCTTTGGTCACCTCATAGATAAACAAGGGAAGATGTCGCTATTGTTTGAGGTATAAAGTGAACAGAAATAGGTTATAATATTGAATAAACTGAGAAAAGTTCCTTGAATTCTTACCGTAAGATAAAGCACTAAGGACATATTATATTTATGATTATACCGGGGTAATATAGGCTATAAGAACTGCTTATTAGATTTGACTTTCCCTTGACATACTACATAGTGAGAGGGAGATGGAAAAATATATTCACTTGACTTTTATTACACCTTAAATTTAATTAATTAATAATATCCTTAAAAAATCAAACAATAGACATATAATTTCATGCATTTTAGGTAATACTCAACGCTGTGGCTAAAACTTCACGGACACAAATTTTGTCCGTGG